>KE372946.1:0-14595 GCA_000418225.1 Zizania latifolia | reverse complement strand
AGCTGCCATCGTCACCTCCCTCGGCGGTGGCCCCGCGGCAGTGGGGATCGTGCGGCTCTCCGGCTCCGACGCGGTCGCCGTCGCCGGCCGCGTGTTCTGTCCGGCCAGGAGGGAGCCGACGCCGTGGCGACCGCGCAGCCACTTCGTGGAGTACGGGGTCGCGGTGGATGGCGACGGTAACGTCATCGACGAGGTACTGCAGCGTCTCGGCGCTGACTTTTGGTTGATTGTGTTGATTGTATGCGCGTGCTAATCTTGCGATTTCTGAAGGTCCTAGTGGTGCCTATGTTGGCTCCAAGATCATACACGCGGGAAGATGTGGTAGAGCTCCAGTGCCATGGGAATGACCTTTGCTTGCGTCGTGTGCTCAGGGCCTGTTTGGAAGCGGGTGCTAGGCTTGCTGACCCAGGTCAATTCTTACTTATTCATTATATGTTGATTTCCGTTTTACCATGCACATTTATAACTTTTTTATCCACATTTACAACCAGGCCTGTAGTTCAACTAGTCAAGCTAACATTGTCAAGTTAGCTATGGTCTTACATATTTTTTAGCTCGAAGCCCAAATGTCAGGATTTATGTTGTGATGTATGTTTTTCAACAAACTCCTGCTCATCACCAATTTATGTCTTTTCCAGGCGAGTTTACTCTTCGTGCATTTTTGAATGGGAGATTGGACTTGGCCCAAGCAGAGAATGTGTCAAGGCTCATTTCAGCCAAGTCTGCAGCTGCGGCAGACTCGGCATTGGCTGGCATACAGGTATGTCACAAGCTTATGTTGCAGCCAACTTTTTTTAAGATAGACAAAAAAATATACAAGTGAGGCATACTTAGAAAGGTTTTGAGATACTGGATGCTTAAGTACTTCTGAATAGGGTGTAGCTGAAACTGTTATTTATTCTATAAAATTTAACCATTTTATACCAGGGAAATTCAGTTCAGTTCCTGAAGCCCAGCTTTATGAAGAAGCTAAATGCTCACACAACATGATCTGAATCGTACATATGTAGGGAGGCTTTTCTGCGCTTGTAAAATCATTGAGATCAAGGTGCTTAGACTTGCTCACTGAAATTGAGGCCCGTCTAGACTTTGAAGATGAATTGCCTCCCTTAGATCTGACAATGCTGGTAAGCATAATTAATGATATGAGGCAAGAAGTTCAGGATGCTTTGGACACTGCTAATTATGATAAGCTGTTACAATCTGGTCTACAGGTACTTTCTTTGTATTATTATCTAAGGGTTTAAGTACAAGAGCATAATGAATATTAAAAGAAAATGATTTTTGTAATTCATTGCAGGTAGCGATAATTGGCCGCCCTAATGTTGGCAAGTCGAGCCTCCTGAATGCTTGGAGTAAGGTATGTGCTTAGATATCCTTTCGTGTATATGTTTTTCATACCAGACCACAATATGTTTTCGGATATTTTGATGTTAGCGAACTTAGCATGCTTGTTAATCTTGTATTGTTTCCTACCTTTATGTCAGAACCAAAATGAACTATGACATATTTAGCATTTTTTGTGAATTATGCCCTAATGCTATCGAGTTTCATAGCGACATAGAATTATTTTTGTGTAACATCATGGGCCTAAAACTACTTAAAGCCCATGTGGGCCTAAAACTCCACATGTAGGACAGGTATACTCATGCTTAACAAGTTACTTGGTTTTTTCTCCTCTCTTTAGTCCAATATGCACTTTTTGTCAGTATCTTGGCCCTGTTTGGGAGGGCTCCAGCTCTAAACTCCATCGTTGAGCATGGTGGAGCCCTCCCAAGTCCCAAACACCCCTGCTCCATTCCGTGGAGTGGCCAACTCCATGGAGTTGGTCCTCCCGCAGTACAAATTCGTGGAGCTGGGAAAGAGGTGCTCCATGAGCATCTGTTTCGGATCTCCTTGTGGAGTTGGGGTGTAATTACTCACTCACCACTAGGGTAATACCCCTCACAGCCACTGCCCATCCCCTCAGTTGTTCTGTCGTCCACACCTCACTGGGGTAACGTAGGCACTGTTGCCGCTATTGCTGTGTTCTGCACCACCCCTGCCCTGTAACACGTCTCCTTCTGTTGTTGTTGACCTGCCGCCGCCACTGTTACTGCCCTGTTCTGTGCCACCATTGCCCTGTACTACGCCACCCCTTCCCTGTACCGTGCTTCCTGCCATCACCGTCGACCCATCGCCGCCGCTGACCCATCGTTATAACTGAGCCACCACCAACCCATCACTATAACTGAGCTGCCGCTGACCCATAGCTGTTGACCCACCGCCACCGCCACCTTTGCCACCACGTTGGCCTCCCACCTGCCCGCCATCCCGAGCCAACTTTGCCTCCACCCATACCGTCCATCCTATAGGTGAGATAAGCAGAGAAAGTTGGGGAAAGACTTATTGGTTTCATTCAGTCCTTCAATTCTGCTCATTGGTATCATTCGGTCTCCTGTATTAGCTATTCTCTCTATGGATGGATTGCTTCAGGAGTTGAGAATACACCTTCGGAAACTTTCTGTAGGCATTTGGAAGGGTCCTAGATCTAGTTTGATTTGGGGAGATAAGCAAGGAATTTTGGGTGAAAGATACACATATGCTTTCTTTGGTGATGGGGTGTCATGGGCTGACACCATGACGAGATAAACACCGTCGGGAGGATAGCCGGGTGGCGGCAACTGCTAGAGATGAGAAGTAGACTTAGGTTAGGGAGAGTAACATCAGGAAGAGATTAGATTAATTCTTTCTTGCTTGTCCCTGACTAGAGATACAACTCATCCTTATATAGATGGAACTGACTTGACTCTCAAGTAAGGACTTAATCTAATCTAATCTTACATTTTAATGACTCAATCTGATCTAATCTAATCTTACCTTTTAAACTAGCAAATCTCTAATTTTTTCTACAATATTGTTCCCGTTGGCTGGGCCTAGCCCAATACTCGTGGGTGCGGGGTACTTTAGCAAAATTAGAGATTTGCTAGTTTGAAAGGTAAGAATTCCATCTATATAAGAATAGGTTGTATCTCAATTTAGGGACAAGAAAGAAAGAATTAATCTAATCTCTCCCTAGTGTTCTTCTCCCCAATCTAAGTCTAACTCTCATCCCTAGCAGCCGCCGCTGCTCGGCTATCCGCCTAGCGGTGTTTATCCCATCATGGCAGCTCTGATACCAAGTTGTCATGGGCTAGGCCTGCCCTAATACCCATGACACGGAGGTGAGATTACGTTAGAAAAAGAGATGGAGAAATTCTAGCTTTCTCTGGTGTTAGTAGGATTTGCAGAGGTTTTCTTTGTGTTAGTAGTATTTGCTCTTCACTAGGACTAAAATTTAATTTTATAATTGTGCCACATTTTCTCTTTTGTCCTGATAGGATGCTTACAAGATTCATATAAATATATATATTGGTTTGTTTGATTCTATGTAATATAAATTTATAAACGTTGAAATATTTAACATGCAACATATACACACATTAGATCAATTCACATTGGATCGAGCAAAGGGTATAATAGGCATTTCACCTCCTAACTCACCCTTCTTGGAGCTAGAGCTAACATGCTAGTCAAATAGGACTTCTACTAGGTTCTGCTCCACCGTGGATTTGCTCCACCATGGATTTTTGGAGTGAAGTTGAAAATAGTGGAATGGAGCCCTCCCAAACAGACTCTTAGTATTGCTCCTTATAAAATGGCATCGATCCACCACCTACGAAGCATGGATACAGCCAAAATCTCGCATACCCATGTCAGATACCGTATCTGATACGGATACATATTGGATACGCCCAGATACATATCTGAAACGTATCCCCTATTTTCGCATTATTCAAAATAATAATTTAATTCGGATACCTATAGGATACATTCTGATACTTCTCCAATCAATCCAGTTACCCCAAATCCCCTACCCCAACCCAACCAAAAGAGTCTTACCTCCAGTCAGCTCCCAGACCGCAGCCTCGCACATGGCAACACCATGATGTTAGCGTGCTCAAGATCAGTCGTTGTTGTCTCACCGAGCTTCAGATCCGGCACCGCCAAGCTTGGCGTGAACAGATCGGACGTCACCCAACTCATCCTGTTGTGGGACGGTGGAGCTCTCGTCGTCACCACTGTGGTCGGGGTAGCAAGCGCATGAGCTGGCGGTGGCCTGGGGCCTGCTGTTTGTCAGGCATGCGAGGCGGCGAAGGCCAAGGCACTGTGGATTTTTTTGCAGTGGCAAGGGGAGAAACGGGGAGAAATCACTAGAAATCATGGTGTTTATGCGGCATGAACCACATCTAATGTCATGCCACCCCTCTCAGTTGCCACACTGACCCTGTCCTATCTTGTAGAATGTCGCATGGACCTAGCTCACCAATGTTGGCCTCACATGCGGCAGAGGCCCACGCGCGTGCACACAATATGTTTGTTTCATCGGTCCACTTGAGCACTTCTTGTTTTAGATGAGGATGTTAACCTATTATCTAAGTATGTGGTTTGTTTATAAGTATCAGTTAATTTTGGTACACACACACACACAAGTGTATCGCCGTATCAAGGTTTTTTGGAAAATGACGTATTGAATTATCGTCGTATCGTGTATTCGTTTTCATATTCACATATGTGGGTAACCTAGCCCACCACTGATATGAAATGGGCTAAACAGGCTACATCCAAATTTGTCTCGGTGTTACACTTTTGTTCTTTTGCAGCATATTCTGTCATGTGTCATGAACACAAAACTATTAGTTCCTACAACACTGGTTACATAGTTATGGCGTATATATATCGTCGCTATAGAGACTTGTCATTTTTTTGCATCTCACCATAGGGACGCCATGGCGCATGTGTGTGTGGTATTCACCATATCGTTGTGGTATCTGTGTGGCACCAATATGGCGTCCTATGGTGCCCGCGAGTGATGTGGCACACACCATAGAGGGGGGTTAGGGTAGACGAAGAAGATGGAGGCGGCGAATAAGAGATGATTTTGGAAAATGTTGATATAGATGACTTTGGTGAACAATCAATGGATGCTACTGAAGATGGTGGAGAAAGCATGGATGCTTCAAACGATTTCAATGAGTTTGCACTGGATGACTTTTGATAGAGGAGAGATTTGAAAGTTAAAACTTTGGGAGATGAGATAGTTCTGTATTTTGTTACATTTGCATTGCTACTTTAATTTTATAATATCCTAGACTATAACTTTTAGGTTGAATTTACATATCCTAGTGTTTTCGGCTATTCACCATGCCAACGTGTCTATGGCATCATCACGTCACACGCCATAGGCATTGTAAAGGTGTGAAGGTGGTGTTTTGCCATGCTTAGCCACACTGCCATGACAACTATGGTTGATTATTTAACAATAATGATTGTATTCTCCATTTTGATGTACCATATACTTATATCATACTACCTCCGTTCCAAAATATAAGGCATCCCTGTTTTTAAGTCAACATTTGTAACTTTTGATTAATAATTAAACTAAAAACATATAGATTTAGTGTTATGCATGTCATATAGTTAGATTGATATTTGAAAGTACCTTCATATTTTGTTATCTTAATAGTTGTTGCTATATAATGAAAGTAACTAATGTTCAAAATTATATGTTGAAGACCGTGTAAAAAACCTATATGCTTTAGATTTTAGAATGGAGGTAGTATTTACTATGATTTCTCTTTGTATTGCACTCAAAATAGTTGATATTGGAGTTTAAATGTTTAGCTTACAGAGTGAAAGAGCTATTGTTACTGAAATAGCTGGAACTACTAGGGATGTAGTAGAAGCAAATGTCTCAATTCATGGAATCCCCATTACTCTCCTAGATACTGCTGGTATAAGAGAAACTGATGACATTGTGGAAAAAATTGGTGAGATATTGTTCTCTCAGAAATCAGGATATATATTGAATGTTGCATAGCAAGTAAGATAAAGGTTTAGCTAGCCTTGACCTGTCTTTAATTGTGCCCTTACATAGGCGTACAACGATCAGAGGCTGCTGCACTGGGAGCTGATCTGATTATCATGACAATAAGTGCGGTTGATGGGTGGACGGAAGATGACACTAAACTTATTGAGCATGTGTTGATTAATAAGGTACATTCAGTTTCATTTCCTCACCAGTTTTTGTGATGATCTTCTTGGAGAAAAATATTCCTGCCTTGTTGTTCAGTGTGCTAACTGTGGTAGAAGTTTTTCCTGCCTTGTTCAATAGGGCTGTCTGGGATAGAAGTGTTTCCTGCCTTTTCCAGTAGTTCTAACTGTTATGTAATTAGTATTTGAGATCCTTTATCTGTGTCCTTTGAGAATAATACATAGTGACTATTCTATTTTGTTCCTTTTTGGATACCAGAAAACCTTAGGTTCTGCAGTGCCAATGGTTCTTGCAATCAACAAGGTAGATTGTGCACCATTTATTACAGGAGCACAGTTTGAACAATTCAGTGGACTTTTCAGAAAACATGTGCAAACATGTGCCGTCACTGGTAAAGGCATCTCTGAGTTGGAGAAGGCTGTAATGGAGGTGAGAGGTCTTGAACCTGTACCTTCAGGGGGACGACGGTGGACTGTAAATCAGGTAAGTAACTCAATATGCTAAATCTCAGAAACAAAGTAGTTCAGCCCTCGAAAACTCCAAATGTTACAACCGATCTTTTGTACTGCTTCTGAACTCTATTTTATACGCAGAGGCAACTTGAACAGCTACTAAGGACCCAACAAGCTTTTACTAGGCTAGAGTCATCCATCAGTGAGCAGTTGCCTATGGACTTCTGGACTATAGACTTGAGGGAAGCTGCATTGGCTCTTGCAACAATCAGCGGGGAGGACATCTCTGAAGAAGTTCTGAGCAGCATATTCAACAAATTTTGCATTGGTAAGTGATTGGCATGCACGGTAAACTGCATATTCTTGTTGATCCTCCTCGTGGATTGTTCAGAGATTTTGTGGTGAAGCTTGTTTCTCATCTGGAACATACTGGCACATATAATGATATGAACAACTGCGAGTCTGCCACTAGTTGACTGTAAGTTTGAGACAGAACAGGACATCGGAACCTACTGTCGACGACTGAGCTCAAATATTCCGTTCGAGGTTACTCTATTTATCACCTTTCACCTGAGTACCTCTGCTGTACCTGCAAACATTTTCGCATAATTGTACCCTAGGTGTTTATCGACAGTTTAACTCTATAATGGAAAAGTCATTAGTACTGCTTCGATCATGCTTATGATTGTCTTGAACGAATGGTTCAATGTATGGAGATGCCTGGTACTTGTGACTAGGATGAAAACAGTCAGAAAACAGCTTCAACTATTTCCACAACCATATTTTTCTTAGAAACAAAATTGGAAATGGTAGAGTGGGGTTACGTAAATATCAAAAAAAGGAAATAAAACTATTGGGGCGGAACCGCGGAAGTCGAAAACCAATAATTTATGTTAGAAGCACCGAGCAATAACATCACATATTTAAGTGAGCATAGTGATAGCGATGTCTATTGTAATAAATGTAAACATGGCCCATAGGTCTTGGGTATCAGGAAACGGTAATTTATCGGACGATATAAACGGTAATTACTGTAAGAATACGGTAAACCAAGGAAACGACCTGTAGAACAGCAAAACCATTTTAATATTGTTTTATTGTTTCCGTTTCTGGTTCTAGGGGTTACTATTTCGTTTGGGAGTAGTTTAATCGGTAGAAAATTAGAAACGGCAGCCGGTCAGTCGGAATTTTCGTCAACGTTTTCATCCATGGCTGGTAGTTCGGTTGCCCATCTACGTAGAGGCAATTTCACTAATGGTTCAGACGCTAAAAAACGCTGGCATGTTACGCATACGGTGTGTTAGTCAAAACTCGGGGGCTAAAAAGCTTCAATGGTTTAGACAATTAAATTAGCTTAGCAGCCAACTGTAGTCTGTTGGCCCAGTTACATGGAAGCAGAAAAGCATCATATTCGTCTCTAGCCCTTTGCTGTATTTATAGTGGACAGTACAGTATTGCATTTTCCGGCCTAATTACCTGTGTCGAACGTACAAAGAGTTAAACTTCAGAGTGAGGGGAAATTTAGGAATAAACGAGATAGATACCAGTATTAAAAATTAAAAGTTATTAGCACAAACCATGGAAACCGACCTTAGCTCAGTTGGTAGAGCGGAGGACTGTAGTCGTAACAGCTGTATCATTAGGTCGCTGGTTCGAATCCGGCAGGTCGGATTTCTTTCTGCCAATTTTCTCTCATTTTCTATTTTCTTTTGGCCTCTCACCACCCCCATCTTTGACCTACCGCATATATTTCCGTCATGTCCGAGTTAATAAAGTTTTACTAATTGTGTTGCAACAGCCATGAATTTCTCCCATACCCAAGTGTAGACAGCCTACATATCGGAAACTACTTCACCTCCACAATTCAGTATGCTTGTGGTATACAGTACTGGGAGGGCAAAGCGACATCATATCGTGTGCCTCTACCCGGCTGCAAACGTCGTGTGCAGAAATAGTCAGGCACCAGCAGCTACAGGCAGGCGGGGGCTGGCCAGGAAAAAAAGAACGGTGAATCCAACCTTGTTGCCGGCGGAGTGCAGCCGTCGCCTTCAGCTAATTACTCTAACTTTCAAACACTGAAATCTTCTGTCTTCGTGCGCCCATCGCATGGGGCTTGGTCAGTGTGGCACGTAGTAGTGACCGGCGATCGGCAGGATTAACCAAACACAGCTAGCGGTAACCGTAGATCGATGGTTAATTTAGGCCCTATTTGGATCCTATGACTAACAATTAGCAACTAAAAATTAGCTATCTAAATATGGACTAATTCTTAGCTAGCTAACAATTAGCTTTAGCTATTAGTCAGCTAACTATTAGTTTTAGTCTATCCAAACAGAGCTTTAGAAATTATAGTTATTAGACTGGTAACTACTTCATTAATCCTGCTATTTGTATATCTTCTTTCTTGGCATGGCGCTGCTAATTACTGTAACTTTCAACATTGGAGCATGCATAGGGCAAAGCAAGAGTAACCTCAATTTACATCGTGTTGAATAGTCTGTCTCCAACAATAATTGCCTCAACGATTTTTCCTCTGGAGCCTTTTGGATGGAAAATTGTTAGCGTGAGTTTGGTCTTAGAAATAAGATGAGCCATTCTCATTTAATGGGATAAGATAATCTCATTCTCTTAATTCTCTTATTAGTAGAATGGGATGGGATGAATCTATTTTTATTTGGTTAGAGAAATAGAATGAACTCGTTAATGCTAGCCCGCTGTCGCCATCTCGCCCCTGCTCACCGGCCTACCAACACTATCTCCGTCATCCGTGGGCTCACCACCGAGGCACTCAAGTACCCCAGGCTCCACGCCTACCACCTCGTCGTCGGCTACATCCACTGTGTCGACGGTGCTAGTTCACTCTGCTGTGCACTCGCCTTGCTGCTGCTAGCTTGCCACGTCGCCCTGTCCTGCTGTCTCACCACCCTGCCCTACCATCCCGCCGTTAGCACGTGACTGTCCCGCCTCGCCACCAGCTCGTCGCCACCCATCGCCGCTAACTTGCTCAGCCGCCCATCATCGCCACCTCGCTGCTAGCTTGCTCCGTTACTGCCCCTCCCTATGCGCTCGCTTCGCTGCCTGCCACCGCCAGCCAACTCGTCGCTGCCCACCTTGCGCTTGCCTCACCCCTGCTGCGCGCCAGTGGGACGAGCTTATCCTCTCGTTTTTAGGATGAGCTCGTCCTAGATCTGGAGAGAATATTTCTCTCTAGAGATCATCCTATCTCACCTGTCTTTTATTCAAACGTCCTCAAAAGTAGGATCGTCTGATTCTATTCCACCCTATCTCAGTTATGGACTCTTTTGGAAATAAGTAATTTTAGAAGATGTACATAGCAGTTGGTGTAATTCCTTCAAAATTTCTATAAAATCCTCCGATACAAAGAAACCTAAAGGAAGGCATGATCTCATACCATATATTTTCATTTCATTTGAGAAGCCAAGGCGCTGTCTCTATTCATGCTACTTCTGTACTTGTGAGTTTCCATGGGAGTATCCAAACAACTCATTTGATTGATTATCATGTTTTCAGGTATTTTAGTATTGTATATGTCATGCTATTTTAGTATTGTATATGTCATGACATTTTATTAGTTTGTGCATTTTTTCAATTCCACTTTTTTTTTTTCATTTCCTCCATTCCAAAGGGGTTATAAATAATATATCTGCCTTGTTTAGATACATAAGGATTATGCACAATGCCGTGGAAGTTCAAATCAAATTATTTTCATATGAAACTGGGGAAAGTAATTTCATTTTGCTAACTTAGACAGAATAGCAATTTTGACTGACTAATATTTTTAATCCAAATTAAATACAATTTTCTTATGCCCTGTATTTTACTAGTGATGAGGACATCACTGACTTAAATATAGCATGACTACACTATACTTTGAATAACTAAAGTGTATGTATATTACGTTAGACTTATATTTTATTAATTTGAGCAATGGGTGTTGTACCATAAGATGTGTTTGTTTTGTTTTGCAGAAGTATTTACGCGGATCAAAAGAAGGTTGTTATGCGTACAGAATGAATAGAATATTAATAAATTAAAGTTGATTGAGAACTAACTGAGGGTCTTCCAAACTCTCCATGCATGTGTCTCAAATCACATTAGCACAACCATAAAGAGGAGATCAAGTTTGACAGGTTTTGCACTCAAATTCAAACATATGTAGATAAGCTAAATTACAACGGCCATAACTAAAGCATGGCAACTCCGATCTGGATGATTTTGGACTTCATAAAAAACTTAAAAAATCTACTTTCTAATTATTTTAGTCCCATACCAAAATTCAGTCCAAGTATTGTCAAAACAATTTGTGTTACTTTTTTAGTCCGAGTCTGATACCAAAATAGGATTTATAACCTGATTTGTAATCGGTGGTTTCCATAAATGAGGATCTCCTCACGTCTCTAGCCCTATAAATACCACTAGGGTCATCACTTTTTAGTTGGGTTTTGTTATATTAAAATTTAGCCATTGTTGTTTTGATGGGTTTCTCTTGGTAGCGCTGATGAAGTGATTTGACAAGGGTTTATGCCTTTGTGATTTGGTTTAGAGTTTTACGAGTGACTAACTCCTCAACAACAGTGATGAAATAAAATAAAAAACATGGCAAAAGACTCTTTAGTACCGGTTGAGGACTCCAACTGCTACTAAAAGGTCATCCTTTAGTATCGGCTTGAGTCACGAGCTGGTACTAAATGACCCCTTTTTAGTATTGGCTGGTGACTCCAACCGGTACTAATAAGCCACCACTTTAGTCCTAAATGGATAATATTGATTCTAAAACTAGGGCTAAAAGGGGGTTTCTAGCCTCAGTCCTAATGGCGTGTTCTGTAGTAGTGATTGTGTGTTTTTCTAATCATGTAGATATGAATAGGTCAAAACTGAGGATGATTTTTCATCAAGACTGGGATAATGATGAGGACATCACTGACTTGGATATGACCATAACTATATTATACATTGAACAACTAAAGGTTCATATACATTTTATTAGGTTTATGTTTTATTAATTTGAACAAATGGTATTGCACCCTGAGATGTGTTTGTTTTGTTTTGTAGAAGTGCTTACATAATTCAAAAGAAGAGTGTTATACATATGGAATGCATGGAACATTAATAAATAAAGTTGATTGGGGACTAACTCAAGGTCTTCCAAATTGTATATGCATATGTCTCACGCTACTTTAGGACAAGAATAAGTAGAAGGCCAAGTTTGACACGTTTTAAACTCGGATTCGGACTACTGCCGATAGGCTAAATTAAAACGGACATAGCTATAGCATTGCAACTCCGATTTAAACTTAGACTTAATGAAAAGCTTGGGAAGCCTACTTTCTATGGTTTTGGTCCCATAACAAAATTTGGTCCCAGTCGTTCGAAATCGTCAAAAACAATATACATTACCTCTTTCAGTCTGAGTCAAATTAGGCAATAAGATTTATAACCTAATTTTTATTCGGTGGTTTCCATATGTGTGGAACTCCTCCCATCTAGCCCTATACATACCCATAGAGTCATCATTTTTTGCTTAAGTTTTGTTAGATTAAAATTGAGTCATTGCTACTTTGCTAGGTAAAGTCGTGATTGGTTAGATCGTTGTTGTTTTTCTGTTTGTAGAATCCCAACCTTATCTTTTGTGTATCTTTTATATTCCGTAATTTTAGTTGCTGCTATATCTTGTTCTTGTTCTATTGCTTAGAAGAATATGATTGATCTGTATCATAAGATCAACAACTCACAGAAATGGATATATCAATCGCTAAGATGCAACATAATGTCTTATATTGTTATAATGTCCTCTCCACTGCATCATAATTATCATAACTCATCAAAAGATTATACCGACATCACATCACAACCGTGATGCTCATCAACCATATTTAATAAGTAAAAAAAAGGTAAGAATGCATACAAACTAGCTGATGCATCTTAGCGATGCACGTACGTCGATGTCAACTTGGGCTTGCAGCACACATAAAGTATTTCAGTTAAGTACAGGTCCAATCCTGCATTATGAGACTTCATTAGCCACATGTATTGGACTTAATAGTGGTATAAACCAGTTTCTTACATCTAAATTAAAGCATGCATGCACTTGCACTAGTATAATGCACATTCAACACTAGGCTAGCAAACTAGAGACATCATTTCAGAGTTAATTTTCCATTTTAGCAGCTTTCGGTGACCTGTTGATAGGGAATTGCCAGAATAATCAAATTCCTAATGATAATGGTACCCTCTTCCTGCTCCCTATCATCCCTGCATCAGCTGTACCAATCCGTGTGTTTGCTCTGCCTTTAAACAAATCAAGAATTTAATTCAGGTTTGTGTCGACCTCACATTGGTCACTCCTCACTATGTTCCAAACAGATTGGTCCAAAGTGCATCATCATGCCGCTTGGATCTACTTTCAGATGAAATTTAAGAAGATTAATGCATTCGTGCAGCACTTCCAAGTTACCAATGTCACTTTGGAGTGCAGACCTAATGCTCACCCGACTGTGAAAGCTACAACCATTGGAAACATTTTAAATTTTCTTAGGGGGAGTGAGGAGTACCAGTTTGCTGACTCAGATAGGTCCCAATTGATGAGAATATTAGATAGGTTCTTGATGTGATATGTATCTGAAACTGTATTCCTTTTTTGTGAGGTGAAATTGAGACATGCATATTTAATTTTTAGATAATGGAAAACGGAGCATACATATCTGACCTCTACATGTAAAATGCATCCAGCCAAAAATTCAGAAAAAAAGAGAAATAAGCTGCTGGATATTTACTAACGTACGAAAGACGAAACGAACAGAGATAACTGGAAAGATGGACAGCCACACATACAAGTGATTAATACTAAAATAGCATCATAAGCGATAAATTAAAGTAAGCCTAAGTGAACTACACCACTCATAAAGGGATAAAAGATTCTTAGTTACTGCAAGCGTATTGCTCCATTGTGCAGAATATCTCCATCCGCTGGTCGTAGCATTGTAGGACAGGAGGAAAAGAGCCAATTAAAACACACATATATATAACCTACAAAGGATTTGTCGACGGGTGGTCGAGCAGCCCTCCTCGGGGGGTGCCCGTGGAGATGATTTATATTTGTAGGGAAGCGCTGCACTCAAGACCTCGATGGTTGCTGAGCCCGTGAGAATAGGACTGGCCAAGAGACAAGAAGATTTAGAGTGGTTCGGCCCCCCGATAGGGTAATGAGCCTACGTCCACTGTGAGTTTGGTGGGGTGTTTCACTAGTCGGGAAGACGATTACAATGTTGGGATTACACGAGCTAGGGCTCAAGAAAGTAGTGGATTCAACGTTGTGAACCCTTGTTGCTTCTGCGTCTGTGTGTTGCGTTGTGGGTGTGTCTTGGCTTAGAGACATTGTGGAAGAAGTCGTGGGGGTCCCGTGCTCGGGACCCCTTGCTATTTATACCCCCGTTGGGTCTAACCTATCGTACATCACGCTCCGATGGGACGTAGCACGGCTTGATCGGACGCAGCACGCCCCGATGGGACGCAACGTGCTGCCTACTCCCCAACTGCTCCCCGGTCTGATGCCGCCCGGCAGTCCTATGCACCTGTCACGCCTGGATCCTCCGATCGCTTTCCATCGCGTCGCATTTAATGCGCCACGCTGCTTTCGGCTGGCTCAGGCGGGGTTGGTATGACGGGCCCGATGGGCCCTCTGTCTGGCCCAACAGTCGGAAATGAGGTCTGTGGGCTACCCGGGGGTATATCCCCCACAGCAGTCCCCGAGCTCTTCGTTGCTGTAGATCGGACGTCTTGTCGGGGTCGAACGGAAGCGATGATGAGCTGAAGCCGTGAAGTCTTTAGGGGTGCCGCTCAGGTGCACCTGTGAGGTGTAGTCCCCGAGCCTGCGTGCAAATAGGATATTTGGACGCGGGGTCTAAATTGTGGCTTTTCGGGAGTTTGTGGACGTCGGTCCTTTAGGTCCGAGTCCCCGGGCGTAGCCGGTGCGTATTCCGGGACCTAGTCCCCGAGCGCGGGAAGGAGTCCCCGGGGTTCTTGCTTTGGTGTTTTTCTTGGGGGAGTCCC
>KE372945.1:305194-328372 GCA_000418225.1 Zizania latifolia | reverse complement strand
TGAACCGTCCTCCGACGCGGCGTCCAGCGCGTCACGCAGCTGCCGAAGGAACGACGAGGGGTCATCACGGTGGCCGTTGCTGCCGTGGCCACCGCGTCCGCCGCCGCCGCCACGGCGCCGGTGGTTCTTGCCAGCGAGGAGGACGGCGGCACAGTGGGAGAGGGGCTTCCATAGGGAGAGATGCATGGGCCTCCCGGCAGTTCTTGGATCGAGCCACCGGCGCTCGCAGCCGGAAAAACCGCAGCTTTTTTGTGGCTGTTTGGATCAACGCGTGGTGTGAGGCATGGAGTGGAGCTGGCGAAGTGGAAAATTCCGAGATTTTCCTGGGAAGTGGAGAGATTTCGGATCAGCAAGTGCGGAAAAACGGCAGCTTTGGTGGAAGAAAGATGAGATCTTTGGAGAAATGGGCGCAGTATGGATCAGAACTCAGAAGTTAGAGCATGTCTTGAACCAACAACAATGGCAGTGGAGCTCTGGGTGAATAAATCTAAGTTTTCTTGGTCGGAAAATGGATTTAGCGGTGTGCAAGTGCAGGTTTTTGTGGTAAAAATTGGAACTTTCTTTGAAGCAGGTTGGGGTGGGGGTGAGATTGGTGATGAGGGTTTGAAATGCAAGGACACCCTAAGCGAAAGCAAGGGCTTTTGCTTTTGTTGGCAGGATCAAGAACTCAAATTAAAGAAAAGAGCACAGCATCAAAGAGGAGAAAGATATGTAAGCAAGAACTGAAGATTTGACTCCTCTTTTCTAACTTTGCAGTCAGCAAGAACTGGTGAATGGCCCTCCAAATGACCAAATCTAAGCAAGAAGAACACAACTTGAAAGGGAGATGGGATGAAGCTAAGCTCAGATGCAGAAATCACACACCCTCCCTCCTCTCACCAAACTCCTTGCAAGTGGTTTGAATGCCACTAAATGCGTTGCATCATGAGGAGGCTGCATTCATTTCCAAGAACTACTGGCAGCAAACCAACTTTTTTATTCGTTTTGGTTTGTTCCTACTCCACTTTGGAGTAAAGTACTGGGACTATTCTAGTGTAGTTCAGTGCTTAGTAGTACCATTCACCCAGTAAAAACAAAGTGTTTGGTTCCTTATTATTGGCTTTACCTATTTTTTCCATGGGGCTCACACTGGGCTGTAAAGTAGTCGCAAGCAAGTATTTGGGCATTGACTTTTCCATTAAACTACTTTGGAATATAGTATTTTAAAAGAAATTTTCAAGAATTTAGTGTAATTCATGTAAAAATTTTGTAAAATTCGTGTGTTCCAAAGAGCCCTTAAATACAGTTTGGGTGTTTTTGGTTATGATTTTTCTATGGGGTTAAAGCAAAAGTTTTGTCTGAGTGATCATTTTCTTGACTGATTTGTGGCCTTGGCAGGATAATTTTGTGAAAAATAAATAAAAAAAACTATCTGTTTATTCTAATCTTCGGAGGCTCTGATGGAAATAAGTTATTTCCATTACAGTTGCAAAATACTAGCTCCGATTTCTTTTATAGATTGTTTAAGTTTTTTAACTATTTTGTAAATATAAGTCATTTTAGAATTTATATGTATTTTTTCATCTTTTCTTTCATATTAGTCATTATTAAATAAATATTATCCCTCTCACAAATAAATAATTTATTTTTTCCAAAGTATAATAAAATAGGGTCATCAAATCATTTGTTTTCATTTCTTAATTGAACAACTTATAAGAGTAATAAGAGGGAGTATTTAATGCTGAACAATACATTGAATACCATACCGGTACTGACCTCCTCAATGATAACTGTATGCCATTAACAGTTCAATAACAGTTTTGGTATTCCTCTTCTATTTCTTTTCTTCGAAGCAATCCAATATATTATATCTCAGTCTACAAATGCAGTGCAAACTGCAGTGCAGTGCATCATATACTGTGGAGTTTACTATGACTATTGCTACCGCCGTGTCGAGGAGAGATTTAATAATTTACTACTAACAATAAATAATTTTGAATTTTTATTATCCTGACTTAAATAATCATACGTATTATCGTTATGAAATGACAATATAATCATAGAGATAATCTTGAAAAGTAACAAAATATTAATTTTTCATCTAGAGTGTACATCTTGCTCATGCATAGAGAATCCAGAGTGTAGATGGACTTATGGACAGCACAAAGTCAAATGGCCACATAAGCCTTGTGAAACTGCGAGCTGTTGCAAGAAAGTCTGAAACTTTCCCTGTCCATGCAGCAGCTGCTGCCGCTGACTAGTGACCACTGTGATTGATGGCAACAGTTCGGATCGGCCTCATCTGGTCTCCCTTCTTCAGGCCATGCCATGAAGATTATTTTGATGCAACTGAGATTTCTATGCAAGTAGTCGTCAAGATGCTAGTGAGAACTTTGCACTGTCAAGATACAGACAGTTGTGTTCTGATTGATTAATCCATTGGGTGTAAATTTTCATGTAATTCACTGATTATTTTGTATGGAAAAGAACTAGTAATATCCTCATGAATATTCACTATTTTTAAATTATAGTGCCACTAATCAAGATAAGATAACAATACAAAACATGTTTAATCTCTTGATGAAAGGAGACAAAGGGTTGAAGTTATTCTACTACGAGTAGAATACACGTTAACAAATGCTCTCATAAAACTGATGAGGGAGCAGCCACATGGTTAATTATGAAGTGTATCTATTCTGAATTTACATACATAAGTACTCAGTTTTCAGGGTTGATCTTGTCTGCCAAACCATCTCCTCATATTTTGGTGGGAGTGGGATTCTGAATGTTCTTGCTTCAGCTTTGAAGTGAAATTCCCCACTTTTTTATGAGCTGCGGCCTCTGTTTAGTCTAATTTCTTTTGGTGACAAAAGTAGGACCACTGGCTGCCAAGATGGGGCAAGGATAAGGGGCTAAGAGCATGTTTAGTATAGTTTGAACTTTCAAGATTTATATTAGATGCATAGTTTCTATGATAAAATAAAGTTATTTAAACTTTTATTTTTAGGGCAAAGTAAAGATTAAATTGCTTAACTAAATATCCTCACTCTATTTAGATATAAGATTTCTTATATCTAGATTTGACTAGCAAAATTATAGATCTAGCAAAATAAAGACAATGACAATAGTCCGTAGGTTAAAACTGGACCATTTGCATATTTGTCACTGTGATTTCAGGTAATTGTCAATCCATCATCGCTTTTCAATACATTATTGTGGTGATATTGGTTTCAACTGCAAGTAGCAAATGTGCCACCGCCTGTTAACGGCCACTCACGCCACTGTGTCAACCAAAATCCGACTGCCTTTCGGACAAAATCAACTGTCCACACATGAAAATCACAAGAAAAAAATTATAACTCATCAGCCTATTGGAGATTTTTGGCACGGTATTTTGCCAATTAGAGACTTTAACAGTGACCAATATACAAATGCTTCCATTAAATTTGTACCACAAGGAGTTAAGGGTATGTTTATTTCAGCTGAAGATTCTTAGCAGCTAGTGATCAGAGTATCGAGTATCTAGCTAGCTGATCTGATATAAGTAGTTGGCTAATCTGAGTATCTAGCTGATGAGAATTTGGAGAAGCTGGTATTTTCTAGATTATAGATTCTAATTTATTTTTAGATTATATAGCTACTGATTCTTACAATATTAATTCAAAACCAAAATCGTTTATTTTAGTTTTAAATTTTAAAAATAGTTGTAGCTTCTAAAAGTCGAAATAAATAAATTCTTAAAACTCTATACTCTATAGATGGACAGTGGACAGCATCTCATCAGATGATGGGCAGACAGGACCTCCTAGGTCAGCTCACACAGTGCCATGGGCACAGATCTCATTTCCAGATACCCATGTAAAAAAAATTGTCCCTATCAATTCAGATTAAGACTCCATTCCCTCCCTAGTAGTACAACATTAGCTGCAAATTGTATTCCCAATTGTTGCTACTTATTAACCTATTCATTGACGAAGTGGCCTGATAGCACACATCAATTGTATCCTTGATCCGAAATCTGGACCTACCATGCTGAAGAACATCTGTGCAGTCAAATGTGTAATAAGCCGGGAAACTCTAAGGAATACTACCCATTCTTTTAGGAGAGAATTACATATCTACCTGGGAGCCAGAGCACGCCTTTAGGAAAATACGCTGAAATTGAGTGACTTCGTAAAAATGTTCTGTACTTGGCTATTTTTTTTCTTCCAATTTTGCTATTTTTCATAATTAATAGATATTTTTATTTTTTGTCATTGTTTACACTTTTTTGAACGATTTTACGCTAGGCGACCCTAGCCCACATTCTTTTAGTGACAGCTAATTAAGCTAGCATTACTTGCTCCCTAACTCGTACTAGTTTATGTTAATCCATTACCCACTTGCAAGATGCAAGAAGACATGGGCAAAGCCACATAACACGTCAAACCAAAGGAAGCTAAACTAACCCATCCCAAAAAATGAACAAAGAAATAAAGAAATAAAGTAAGTAAGCTGAACTAGGGAACCCTAGCTTGGGGCTATCACCTTCTTGTCCTTTACAAATACCAAGAGCTTTGTAGTTTGGATCGAGAGCATGTCCGGAGATGAGGCTGGATTTGGGGTGTTTAATTCTTCCCCTCTATGCTGCTGCCTCTTTGATTGCAGACTCCTTGGATTTCTACATGTACAAAATCAAAGCAGGGGATCCCTTTGCAGCAAGCAACAGCCTACTCAATGTGCATTGCAACTTCATAAGCCTAGTGTATATTTTCCACTCATTTTTTGATTACTCTTTGCAATGGTGTAGCTACTCCTAGGTCAACTTCATATTCTAGTAGCTACTACTAGAATCTAAACTCTCTCGAATGGTTCAGATTGTTAACTTAAATTATAAAACTTAATAATTACGGAATGTAGAAATAAACTAGAAAACATCAGATTCTTCAGATTCTCATCAACTCAATAACTGTAGAATTTAGAAATTAACTAGAATCCATAAATTACAAAATATTAGTTTTTTCATATTCTCACCAAAAACGCACTTCACTATTTGTGAATCTAAATATGACTAGAGAGGCCCTAAATATCTGACTGATTCCAAACGTTTGTGAATGCTTTTGATACAACAAATTGCTGGATTCTTTTTTTCAGAGTTGCACAGTGAACCTGTACTAGCTTACACTTACAAAATAGCATTTCTCTTCTTTGACCATGCCTAGTATTCCGTGGCCTTGTATTTGCTCATAGTCCGTGTCCACCATGGCGACCGTTTGTTTACTGCCGGCTCGTTACTTGTCGCCTCGGAGTGGTAAGTAAAAAAAAATTCACAGCAGATTCTTCAGACCTCGAGGCCAGGAGATGGCGTGAACGTTTGGTTGCAGGCGTCGACGAAACGAGCTAGCTGGAGGGGTCTGAAACATGCTTGTTCATGCTGTTGCCATAATGCCATGTGGTGTAATGTGCAGGCGTAGTTTTAGTTCCCCAATGCCATGGCCTGGCCAGCTGATTAGACCGATATTAACTTTATTGTTGTGTAACCTGGGTTAAGAGCTTGATCGAAAAGCATCTTTTAGAGGAGTTCAATAGTTCATGTCAGGTCAGAGAAAAGTGAGGTGACTTTCTTGCCTCTGATTCTCGGTCTTGTTTCACCATGAGCAGCAAAGCATGTTTCTATCACCCCTGCAGGTTGGTTTTAATCACTGTCATGACTGCATCTGTATTATGTTAGCACCTTCAGTAGAAAACAGATTAGAAGAACAGAGCTTTTTACTCGTCTGGTCTAAAAGACTTTATTTCTATCCCTTTAATTTTGCCAGGAATTTACTTTGTAGCCCTCCAACTTTGTTCTAATTAAAAACTTGTTTTCCTTTAATACTCTTATCTACCACTTCATAATAATGTTTTCTTACTAATAAAGAACAATTTAGTCTTTTACTTTTATAACTAATTTATTAATTTTATCTTAAAAAAAGTTTATGCGAGACGTAGAAGTGATTATGAATAATTGTAGCAG
This sequence comes from Zizania latifolia, assembly GCA_000418225.1. Taxonomy (NCBI): domain Eukaryota; kingdom Viridiplantae; phylum Streptophyta; class Magnoliopsida; order Poales; family Poaceae; genus Zizania; species Zizania latifolia. The sequence continues at coordinate 322,398 of KE372945.1, read as the reverse complement.
TACACTCTTGGCAGGGGGCATTGCAAACCAGCTGACAGTCACCGACAGGTGGGACCCACCTTTCAGTGACACTAGATGGGCACGTGCATTGGTTTCCCGTATCCCGTTCTAGCAACGCCATTTTCCCTCGCTGATAAGCCCAGCCCAGATTGAGCCCATTACGCTCAATTTGGGCCTTCTGCTTCTAGGCCCACCAGTGCAACAAGAATCCCGCAATGGCTGGTACGTATACGTATGTACAGACGTACAGTACATACGTGCACGTAGTGGCGCCTGGCTGCAGATGTACGTACGGGACCATCCATTCCATGTGTGATGTCTCCATGCAATACGTGCCTACACGTACGTACGTACGCACCGGTGTACATGTACGTTTGGTGTTGGCCCATAATTGCTGCATTGCGTGAATATTGAGCCAGCCAGTTCACATACTGCGTTGTACGTGAATTATTACTCGATATCCGCGTAAAGCAAATGAGATCCTTATAAGTACATGCCACCCTAACGGTAAGACTAGCGTGTAAGCTCGATAGCGTTGGGATTTACGTGTTAATGACGATGTTACGGTAACGTTAACAGAGGAACTGCTTCCCATTTCCCAAATAAGAGGCTTCTCATCTCTTGTTTAAGGCCCTATTTCTTAGAGTAATTTTTTAGAGCTAATCAAACTAGCTCTAAAATATTCTAGATCTAGAGCTGTACATAGATTAAACATATTTGTTTAAACTATTTTATTATACCATATAAACCTCAGATCCATAAAAAATCTTAGAGTTAGAGTTGTACTAAACAGTCCCTACTTTCGGTTTGTAAATTAAAAGTTGTATTTACTTAATATCACTTATATATCTCTTATCTATCCCTTTAAGATATCATTTTCTCATTAATAAAAATATTTTAGTATTTACTTGATTAACTTCATCACAAAATTAAAGTATTTGTTAAGGGTTGTATCCACCTCTATTAGCAACATAAGATGAGTTTACATATGTACAATCAACTAAATTATTATGTAGTGTGATGCCGTGATTGATCGAGGCCCGCGGGCTTCATTTGGGACATTTTCTCTATTAATTTGTACAATATATAATAGAGCTGGTATCTCTAGAAAAATCCTTTTTACTGGGAAGACGACATGCAGTTTGTTTGTAGAAGTTCCAAAAACTATTTTGATAATCTTATTAAACAAATTAAATATTGGTACCCTGCTTTGGTACACCTATCACACGATGATCATTATCATGTTAGGTGCAACATTTGGAAGGGCATAACTACCTAATTTTTCTGAGAGATTATATCTTATCACGGCAATATATCACATATATCATTGCATAAGAGTAAGATATAAGAAATTACAGATAAACACATTTAACTGTAAAGTAATATGGTTTCAGATACGGTGACCTTCATCTCTATATAGATGCGGACGATCTTTATCCTCCGTATTACACCTTCAGGCCATCATGTTTTAAATCTTATAACCTTAAGTTTAGACTACTACCCGTAATAGCTAAAGATTGAAGATTACAGAGATTGATTCAAACATCAAGATTGACATGAGGGGGAGAGTTACATGCATTACATACATCTTATACAAGTGACATGACCATATTATTTACATTATTTTCTTAAAAAACAAGTTAGACATATTATCATATTCTATCTAACGATGTGAACCCATAATGCTATAAAGGGAACACACGCCAGCTATCTAACGATGTGAACCCATAATGCTATAAAGGGAACACACGCCAGCTCCGTTATGGCGTTCGGTAAAATTTACAGATCCGATCTATGAATTCGTTATAGAAAACTATTTGAGACAACTTCCTTATCCCAATCCAAGATGATCTCTACGAGGAAGCTAGTTTTTCCGCTGCGCCTATACTTTCATATCCATAACCTACTATAGTTGCGATGTGTATTTCATCCAATGCATCAACTCATCGCGCGTGTAGTGCTATGATTCGTATCCATAACAACTCATTGCGAGATGATCTTGCCTTTTGTTTTCTTTATCTAGAGATGCAAGTGGTGGATTGGTGATGGACTGGTGGTCACCAACCTGACAGCAAAACAAGAAAAGAAGTAATTCCGGGCTCTACACGAAAAGAACTGATTCCGGCCTCTATTGTGCTTACAGTCCAGTCTTTTGCTTTACCCTTTGTTGTTTTGCTTTGTGCATCATTTCACTCCGTAGCCGACTGCACCAAAAAATAAAAAAGAAACTAAATCTCAAGGCGATCACAAAAGACGAAAACGTACACAAAGGAAGTAAATGTACACAACACACATTAGTTAACTAGATAGTGGTTTAAAATGACTAATTTTATCTTTGTCATTTTGTTTGTATTATATAAGTGATGAATTGTGTTATATGGTACGAAACTAAATTAACAAAAACAAACAAATAGTAAGTGAGGGATGTGTTACTGTCGTCGGATAGAATATGGATGAAATCAAGGGTGGCTTCGAAGGCTTGACTATGGAGGACGGCGAGGGCTACGTTGGTGGAGGAAATTGAGGACAGTGTTGGTGGCTCAACTACGAAGGATGGTGACTAGAGGGAGCTGCCGGCTAGAACCCTAGCGTGTGAGAACGGGGCCAGTTGGGGATGCATGTGGTGAGGGCGAGGCCGTCTGAGGATATACGTGCGAATAGATATACCCCGTGACAAGGATATAATTTTTTTAGAAAATCATGTAGATGTTTATATTTGGTTCGGCCAATTATCCTGAGAAGCAACCAAAAACATTCAGGAGTTTAGATATCCGGTCTTAAAAGTTTAGGAATTTGGACGTTTTTCTTGCTGCCAGTGAGCAGTATTTATGTCTGATCTTTTCAAGAACACATTTACACACCAATGAATTTTTGGATTTAGCTGGGAGCTGATTCCAAAATTCATTAGAGTGTAAAAGATAGGGGTGGGCAAAAAATAACCGAAAACCAAACCGAACCAAAAAACAGCTAATTTTGTTTTTTTTTAAAATTTGGTTTTTATTTTAAAGAACTTCGGTGTTCGGTATTCGGTTCGGTCTTTGATCTCGCAAAACCGAACCAACCGCATTACCGAACCGAATTCGGTACAGGAACGTTCAGCTTTAGCCAGGCGTAAAACCGATTCGGCCAGCCGCAAAGGCCTCAGCGCCCGGGCCTCAAACCTCAGCCCATTGCCACTTGTCTCAGGCCAACATGCCTCGGCCCAAGTCTAACGCAGGCACAAGCCGCACAAACGCCTCAGCCTATCGCCTGGCCACAATACTCGCCCGAGTTCGGTTAACCGAAAAAACCGAAAAATCGAACTGAATTTTTCGGTTCGGTTTTAATAAATTTAGCAACTTATTCGGTTACCGATCTCTAAAAACCAAAATTTTTAAAAATCGGAAAAACCGACGAAACCGATTGCCAGCACTAATAAAAGACATGATCCAAGTCCAGATTACGCCGACGATGCGAAGCTGTCAAAGCTAGCACCGGGGCCCACATGTCAGCCGACCAACAAATCCCCCGGTGGGCCCACACGTCGTCGGCCCAATCCCCTGGTTGGTGGCGGCGTCATGAACCACGCCCGCCACTACCTCGCGTCCTCTGCTACATCGACATCAGCTACCTTGAACCACTGACGGGTGGGCCCCAAGTTGGCATGGCCCGCAAGTCAGTTACGGAGGGTGGGTTGCTACGTGCCATTGTGGTTGATGGCTCGGAGATGGCCAATAAAAGGTGAGGTGAGCCGGGGGCAGAGCATGACCTCGCCGCCGTCTTCTCGCCTCCTCCTCCTCCCGATCCCGCGCTGCTGCTGGGCGGCCGGTGGCGGCGCCCGTGCTCCGGCGGGGTCCTCTTCGACTGTGCGGCTCGGATTCCTCGGCGGGAAGCGGCGGCTCGGCGCGGTGGTGGCGATGGCGGCGGCCGGGGCAGACTTCGACGCGCGCGTGGCGCGGATCGCGTCCACCATCCGTGTCATCCCCGACTTCCCCAAGCCAGGTCGGTGCTGGTCTTCGCCTCCCCCCCCTCGCGCACCAGAGTCCTAGCAGTACGAGTTGCTTCGTGCAGTTCGTCGGTTCGATCTGGCAGCTGATGCGTAGTGGCGCCGTGACGGCGGCTCCGGCCGACTTTGCTAGCTGTATCGCGGGGAAACGGATAGACGTCTAGGTTACTAGGTAGCTCTCTCTAGTTGGCTAAAGTGCGTAGCTTGTGTTACTGTACATCACTACTGCGATTAACAGAGTAAGTAGAACATAGTGCAATCAACAATTACCATTTGCCTCCCCACAAAAAATTACCATGTGCCTGCTTTAATAGATCTATATTTAAACTAGTGGAAGCTTTCCCCTGCTTGCTGCTAGTGAGGTAACTGGTACCTTTTCTTTTTGCTCTTTTTTTTTTCTAGCTAGCCTTACCTTGATTTTATCCATGGTGTGGGGAGTTGCATGTAACATGGTTAATGTTATGTTGGACAGTGTGCTTTTAAATTGATATTCTAACATGCCATTTTTTGTTATCTTGCTTTGGGAAAAAAAACTTTGCATTTTTGTGTGTAATATATTGTCTGTTTATTTTAAAACTGTATTTATTTGGTTTCTTTATGTAGGGATTATGTTTCAAGATATCACAACGATGCTTCTCAATCCAGAGGCATTTCGTGACACGATCGACCTCTTTGTTGAGCGGTACAAGGACAAAGGGATCACTGTAATTGCTGGTAATGTAAAAATAAGTATATGTTTATTGACAATACATACATTTGTAATTAAAAGGCTAAACTTGTAAATAATGCAATCGAGATACACTTTTACTAATCGTTTCGTTATGAAAATCAGGTGTTGAAGCTAGAGGATTCATTTTTGGTCCTACCATTGCTTTAGCATTAAATGCAAAGTTTGTTCCATTGAGGAAGCCAAAAAAGTTACCTGGTATGTATCTTTTGATGTTTAACATGCAAACTCTATAACTAATAAGCAACCATGCCTTAGGGCTTATAGTCTTACATGTTTATACTAGGTGAGGTGATCTCAGAAGAATATTCTCTGGAATATGGCACGGATAAAATCGAAATGCATGTAGGGGCTGTGGAGCCAAATGATCGTGCCGTTGTTGTTGATGATCTAATTGCCACTGGTGGAACCTTATGTGCAGCCGTCAAACTTATTGGTGAGATTTTATATTTTTAGTTTTGTGTCGCATTTTGCTAAGGCTGTAGATAATATCCTAAAATATCTGTCTAAATTTTAATGTGTGCTAATCACATCAAATCCATTTTCGTTGAGCTACCGAATACATATAGTTGATATCCATTTCGTTCATCTTTTCATACTTGCAGCTTTTAAAACCACATGCCACTAATATTTTTCCAAAGTTTGAGATAAATATGTTGTAGTGCATACCAGTAGATTCTAGGAAGTTAATGTTTTGAAGGACTTTTTTTTGTTTAGCTGCTCTGCTCAAGGTTTATTTTATTTTATTTTAGAAATTTGAAGGGAATGCACTTTCCAAATTTAGAGCATACTTTTCAAAATCATTCCAGTGGTTTGTGATATGGTTTACTTAACTCAATTATACCTTGGTACTTTGTAGAGCGTGCTGGGGCAGAGGTTGTTGAGTGTGCTTGTGTGATTGAACTACCAGAGTTGAAGGTACACATTTTTTATACATCAATCTCTCCGTTTCTCCTATACTTATACATAACAATGTATTAAGTTAGCATGTGGTGAATGATTTCTCTGCATGCTCCAGAAAAGAAAAGCTTCAGCTTCACATAGACGTGAATAGGAAGAATTTCTTATGTTGTGTTTCAGTAAAATACACTAAAGGACTGACCGTTGGGAATAGGAAGTTTCCTTTTACCATAAGCGCATAAAGCTCTATTTTCTTTAGATCCTTGTGCTGTTGGTAAAACCTAGTTGTTTTTAAAATTTAAAGCACCAATAATGTGGGTGTGCATCTTTGGGTAAGGGTCATGCACTGTGACCTGATCTAATTGGCTAATTTAGAAGACTGAAAGATTACAGTTACATCTTCTGACTTGAGTTTAATTACAAGGAAGTATGTGCAAATCATGTCCAGAAACTCATTACAAAATAATTTGGAATAAGGAAAAAAGTTGTGCTCTTCATGAGTCATGCCCAAAACATCATCTTAGAAAACTTAATGATTCTGCCAGGAATTTGGAGCAAAAGTGCTTATTTAGAAGTAACATTGCTTTTCATGAAAAAAAACTGACCTTTTATAATGCTCTAACTATGCCACATGATTCAGGGTCGGGACAAGCTGGGGAACAAGCCAGTTTTCGTCCTTGTGAAGGCAGATGAAGCAGGATGAAACAACTGAGGGTCTCTCGAGTTCCTATTAATGTTCCCCTTCTGGAAGTGTGTTTCAAGCAACAAAGATATCCGGCATTACTATATTAGCTACTTTCTATCCGGAACTGTGCAATAAAAGTCTTGTTTCTGAATTTGTAAGCACATGAAGTATTTGGGAATTTTCAGTTGATTGATCCTTGTAACACATCGCATTACATGGCATTTTTTTTCAAAACAATGCCAATTATTCATGTGAAATAAGATTAGCCTACTTTGGTGTTGTGCACTTTGTGCTTCTTGCTAGCAATATCATTCCCCAGCTTTTTAGTTCAACTTTTCACTGACAATATGTGGTTATGGACTTCTGCATTGACTTGAGCGCATCATGGTGCTGGCAATTCGAGGTGCCCAGTAGTTGTAGACTTGTAGTAATCTTCTGTGACCACTGATCATATGAGCGATCATTTAAATGCATTTGTAATTTTAATGTGTGCAAAGCTGTTGTGAGTTGCGAGATGTGATTGTGGGGAAAATAGGACTTCTGAAGAAACAAAAATAGGCAACAAGGTTCTGGAGTGTCCATTAACCATATACTTTGAGTGCTATGAACTATGATTTATCTGTTAATTGGTGAAAGATTTTGGTTGCCTACCATTGATGAGCAATCTGATTCATTTTTCTGTGGGCATGAGTTGTGTGTGTGTGTGTGGTTGAGTTGTTTACACGGAGATGGATGCTTATGTATCTAAGTATAAATCTCTCTCCATTCATGTTTTCATCGCATCTACTCCCCTGTTACATAAGCAATCTGGCTTTCCCATGCTATGAAGTTGAGTGTTGGGAAGTCAGAAAATAAGCAATAGTGTTTATATGTTAATAATCTTATATTATGTTCTTCTTTGTATGCTATTAATGATATCTGGTTGGTAGTTTAGGCATTTAATAATACATACTTATGCAATTGGCCACAAAACATCAGAGGTTTACTTGCTCCTTTCATACAGCTAAAGGGTAAGAATGATAGGCCATAAACAAATCTAACCTTGTTCCATTCATATCACATTATCACTTTCCTTGCCAACATCTTAGCTCTTCTTGTTTACCAAAGAGAGGCAGGAAGTCCTTTTGAGGATATGGCATAAATACATCACATTTGTACATTGTGGTGGATCTGAGTCATGTGCAGCTTTAATTGCTGGATATATTCAGATCACTTCCAGTTAGCATCAGATCTCAAGCAGATCCAGATTTGTCGGGTGTCCGCAAACCTGTCACCTTAAAAGGAGACCTACATTGTGGCTCCCATTTTGATGATGCACATGCTCATTTATTCATAAAACTTGCCATTATGTGAATATAAGATCTTATTGAGTTTATGCAGTCCTTTGGTAATCTTGCTGCAAATGTTACTCTGCTTGACCTTCATGGAGCTGACAATTAACAGATTATCTGATAATAACCTATGGAAGGGTTCTTCTGAATTCCAGGTATATATATGTGTGTGTATATTTATATTGTGTTGCCTGTACTCCATATATTGATCTCAATTGTCTGGGGCTGTGTTGACAAGATTGTTTTTGTCACAGGTTCAGTTCAGAAAGTTAACTGAATTGATGTAATTGTTTCAAATGTCAATGACACAAATATTTGAGAATACCAACCTATGGAATCCTTTGCAAGTTTGCAGAATCAATGAGCCTGGCAACATGAATAGCCCACTGAAAAATCCAAGAGAATGTTGAGATTCCCTCCATGTTCGTGCAGGCCTCTCTCTGCATCGCCTGAATTTATCTATTCCATATCCCTAACAAACAAAACTCTCTGCATTTCATCATATTCTATATGCTGAGGTAAACTCATATTATCCCAGTTCAGAGATCATGGACTTGATTTGCCTGTCCTTATAAATCAATGATTAGTAAAATGCCTCCAATCATTGAACCAGCCCTCACAGACAAGCCACACAACTGTAATCCTGGACAAGTCACTGTCTTGCCTACCAACCAGCAGTTGAAATTTTCCAATCTTGTATTAATCTTCACCATGCACTTTAGCCCAACCGTGGACTGCCATTTTTTCTAATCATGGCCGAATTTTATAAATTTTTTGCAAGTGATGTGCAACCTTTCAGAATTCTGGTTTCTGAACAGTATATAAGCAGCTGAAGCTGTGCATTTGTCATCATCCATCCAGCAAGAACCATAAACAGTCAAGGCACACTCCAAGACATCACCTTCTCACCTCCAAGTTCTAAATTCACATCACAATGGAGGCTGGAGGGCTGGTTGCTGATATGGGCTGGACTTTCTCCGACTTGGCATCGCATGCCGAGGAGTCAGAGACGATGGCGCATCTGCTCAGTGCATTCCCCTTCAATGGTGAGGAAGGCCATTTGGAGCTGCCATGGTTTGATCAACCTCCAACTCCATGCTACTATCACTGCAATGCTAGTAGCCTTGTTGCTCCATCTGAGTATGAAGGATACTGTGTGAGTGTGAGTGACTCAAATGAGGCTCTGGGTGTCAGCTCCAGCATTGCACCACATGACCTGAGCATGGCCGAGGAGCAAGGTGCAGCTGACTTTCTGAATGTGATCCCAAACCATTCATTTGGTTCCTATGGGAATGGCGAGCCGAGCCGCACGGATACTAACAAGAGAAAGAACTACTCAGTAGAAGAAGAATTTGATGGCCACACAAGAGTAAGTCCTTGATCTATGAATCACCGATACGGCAAACATCCTGTCGTACCTATATCCGATATGTCCTGATACTCGTATCGGAGAGTATCAGATTAATTCGATTTTAAAAATAAATAATTTAATTCATGATATATATCTGATACTCGGTAATACTTTTGTCCGATACAACTATCGATAATAACATCTCATTTTGAGGATCCGTTGAAGCTAAAACCCATAAACATTGTACCATGGGCCCATATTTGGGCTTGTGCCTTGTCCTTCTAAGTTAAGTAATATACTAATATCGTTAATTCGTAATATTTGAGTCTTTGAAACGTGAACTACTTGTTATATATGTTATCTTGTCTGTCCTAGATATGCTAGTTTTTTATCTCTAATTGACTTGCATATTCAATTATTTTTATTTGGAGAAAAACAAAAAATTAAAATATTTATATATACTAGACGTACTGGCGTATCTTGATTTTTTTTATTCGACATGTCGATGTATCACCATACCCGTAATTATCGCTGATCATCCTTTGCACTGGTTATCTTTAAGGATGATGTTCAGACTGCTAACTGAAACGCTGGTCGGACTGGATCAAATGCAGGGCTCAAAATGCGCGGGAAAGGCCGAACCCAAGCGAAGGAAAAAGGCCAAACAAACCGGAGAGAAGGATGCAAATGCTACCATCACGAATGGTAGCTGTTGCACCTCTGACAATGACTCGAGTTCATCTCAGCAGACTGCAGATGCAGGTGCTGCTTCGAAAGGCAAAGCCCGGGCTGGCCGGGGGGCAGCAACTGACCCCCAGAGCCTCTATGCAAGGGTACTAGACAGTGTTCATCCTTTCTGCAAGCAGCTGAAGATCTAATCTTTTGATAACTGAATCTGAAAAAACGTACTAACAATCTAACATTGTTCTTTGCTTAATCAGAAAAGGAGAGAGAGGATCAATGAGAGGCTGAAGATTCTTCAGAACCTTGTGCCCAATGGCACCAAAGTATGCTCCTGAACACAAGTGGTGCTGAACTGCTGATAAGAATAACATGAAATGGAACTCTTAAATCAAGTAGCTGAAACAACAGTGGTGGTCTTGATCTTGCAGGTGGATATCAGCACCATGCTTGAAGAGGCAGTCCACTATGTGAAGTTCCTGCAGCTTCAAATCAAGGTGAGCGTCTTCAGAACGTGGTTCAGTTCAGATCGTCCTCTGTTCTGTGACAGCATCCCATTGACCATATTTTTTGTCCAACTCTGCAGCTTCTGAGCTCCGATGAGATGTGGATGTATGCGCCAATCGCATACAATGGGATGAACATTGGAATCGATCTGAACATCGGCAGATGATTGAGCAGGCTACTAGCTATCAACTGGACACCGCAATTCAAGCTTAAGCTCAAAGAGTTCATACTAACTTGTGCGGAAATCAATTCACAGAGCCTAAACTACGCACCCTTTTACTTTTCGCTAGCTCAGTCTTTACTAATCATGCTATGTACTCCGACATAAGTAGCACACTGGAACCTGTCAAGATCTATGAGCAAACTTACATTATATCAAAGGAAGAGTAATGCAAAATCTACTTCCTTTTGTTCTATTTGGAGGAAATTTTAACTCCCATTATCAAAATCCTTTCCACTTGGCAGCATGACCTTGGCAAGCGGAATATTATTGTATAAGTTATTATTCATGATAGCCCATGCGCGAAGTTGACATGCATTACAGTTTATAAATCCAAAGCATATCGAACTGCAACAAAATATTCAAAGTTCAGAAAAAAATACTCCCTCTGATAAAAAAAAAATCTAAGTATTTAACACGGCTTTAAACATTCATGTTTGACCATCAATGTCTTTCATAATATACCATCAACCACTACGAATTAGTATCATGCGAAAATAATTTTAAATTCAAATCTAATAGCACCATTAGTTAAAATGAAAAATATTAACTTTCATAGATATACGCGTGTCTTATACTCCCTCTATTCCATATTATCAGTCGGGCACTTTTTTAGAGTCAAACTTTGATAAATTTTATAGAAAAATATACTAAAAGATAAAACATCAAATTAATTTTATTAAATTTACCGTAAAATATATTTTTATAGTGTATTTATTTAATATATTTTCCAAATAGAGGGAGTATTTATCGATGAACCAAACGGCCAGGTGACAGAACCAGAAGTAGCACAAATCCGATTGGGCCTTGGGCCGCCCCGGCCCAACTAAGCCCAAATGGTCCATAGAATCGCAACGCTCTAACGAAACCTACGCCATCGCGTGCTTACCCGCCGCGCGTACGGCGTACCTCCTAGCCCCACCGCCATGGCCGCCGGATCCGCCTCCGCCTCCTCCTGCGGCGGCACCGGCTGCGGGTCCCACTGCTCGTCCTCCTCTTCTGCCGCGGCGGAGGATGCTACGGCGGAGAGGCTGGGCCGCCTCTCCGTCTCCCGCGAGTGCGGCAAGTGCGGGGGCGGCGTCGGCGAAGTCGCCGTCGCCGTCGCCGGAGGCGTCGGCCTTTGCGGCGAGTGCTTCCGGGCCCACCTCTTCGGGAAGTTCAAGCTCGCCGTGACTAGCAACGCCATGGTGCGCCCCACCGACTCCGTCCTCCTCGCCTTCTCCGGCGGCCCCGCCTCCAGGTTTGCTTCCCTCATTTCCCCCTTATTTTTTAGTTTTTTTTTGTACTGCTTAAAGTTGCTACCTTTGATAATTTGAGTCGAAGAGTTCAAGTGTTATACATACTGTGATTATAGGGTAGCTCTACAATTTATACACGAGATGCGGTCCAAGGCGATTGAGAGTTGGGAAGCGAGCAATTCGCAAGCCCTGCCGGTCTTCGGTGTTGGGGTGGCGTTTGTCGATGAGAGTGTTCTTTGTTCTAAGCCAAAACAAGAAATTGACATGGCAATTGAAGATATCAAGTCAATTGTATCGAGTTTGTCGGTGGGCATTAAAGCAATGCACATTACACCTCTTGAGGATGTTTTCTCCATGGCATCGAAGGATGGGGAAGGTAGGTTGAGGGAGGTGGTAGACATGATTGATGATGACACTGGGAGGGAGGATTTTCTTCGGTGCTTGCGCATGCTTTCGCTGCAAAAGGTCTGTCAATATGTGTGCTCTTGTGTGATGCTTTTCGATCAGTGGCTGAGTTCATATGTGTTGTTTCATGCTGATATGTTGCTCAGATTGCTCTGGAAAATGGGTACGCCAAAATCATGCTGGGATCATGTGCTTCTGCAATAGCATGCCATGTTCTGTCCGCGACAGTGAAGGTATACCATACGCTTTTCCCCCTCTGTATTCTGTTATCCGTTATCAATCCATAATTCTTGAAAATAACATGACGAAAATTAGATAGCATAGTGAAATTACTTTCTCTCTTCAGGGGCAAGGTTATTCTTTACCAGCTGATGTCCAATATGTTGACACACGGTGGGAAATACCTGTTGTTGTCCCCCTCCGTGATTGCCTAGCCCGAGAGCTTAGTCTCCTCTGTGAGCTAGATAGGTAAGGGAAGAAAAAAAATACCCATCTTTTATTTATATTTTGCTTGAAATGTCATTTATTCTAACTGAATGTGTTTAGTTTAAAAACGCAGCAACATCTTGACAGGCCTTCGAATGGAATCAACAGTTTAGTTGCATCTTTTGTTGAACGATTATGGGTAAGTAAGATCAGTCTTAGCATGCCAATTACTTGTCAAATTGCAATCCACCTATTCTGAATTGAACTCAAGCTCAAAGCCCTAAACTATATCCTCCTCCTTCTTCAAAGCCTTTCAATCCCAAGCAAGTTAGGGTAGCTAAAGTTGAAACCCAAACTTGGGTTTAGGATTTAGGGTTTCAACACTATTTGAGTGGCTAAATTTTTCATTGACTTGCCAAGCCTATCATAATCTTTTAGGAAAAATGGACCTTCGCTCCTTTACCAAGGCTTGGGATCTACTATGTTAAGACAACATAAGCGGAGTTCCCTAAACTATATCCTTGTTCATCGTTTTTTGTAAATTGTTTGGAGGACAACACAAATTGTAATTGTTGCAGCTTATTATTAATTACCATCTGCAGGAAGAGAACCCTTCTCGAGAGCATACCATTGTAAGAACAGCACAAAAGCTCAAGCCCTTCTCTTTTAACAAATTCTCAGCAGATGGCTATCACGATTTCCTACCATCACGGCTACGTCCAAAATTCCAGAATGTTGACAATGATGAGTCCACTTTTTCTGGGATTCTCTGCCTGATATGTGGAAGTCCGTTCAATGAATCAGAACTGCGAAACTTGGAGAGCACAAAGCACAAGGCTCAGAAGAAAACTGACCTTTATACTGCTCATTGTTGTCAAAGCTGTCGTTTCCAGATTCTACCGAGCGGTGGAAACTTGTATGAACATTTCTTTTCACTACTACCACAATTCTGGACTGGGAGAGTGGACATTGTATCTGCTAGCCATAGCTTGCCAAGGTGATGCTGGTTTCTGTTTTCTTTATGGGATACTTCATTAGTTCTTTTCTTGGTATAAATGGTGGACACTATTGGTAGTTTAGCAAATGAAAACATGGAACCTTTGAATATCAGAGCATGTTTGTCTGAATAATGTTTGGTATAACTTGACCTTTGTGTTTCTCTATGTGCAGTTGCCCCATTCATCTGTTAATGTCATGTCCTGTTCATTCCTTCAGTGCGCTGATTTGCTAAATTGTCTATGGCATTTATTTCAGAGATCAAATAGCAGAGTACCTGCTTGAAGACAATGATGATTCATGATTGAAACTGAACTTGATATTTGACTGAAGCCTGAATTTATTGTAAGGGAATCTTTGACTTGCATCTTTTGATTTTGTGCTGTAAAAATTTCTGCATATGGTAATTGTTTATTTTATAGTTTATGTTAAGTTGCTGACGTATATGCTTAACATTGTTTTGTTTGTAGTGCCAGAAAGCCAGCAGAGATTCCTGCCTAGTTGGGCTTCCCACCCCATGCATAAACGCATACCAAACTTGCTTCAGATATTGGTGTTTTTAACTTTTTATCTAAGATTCTAGCATGGCATTGGCCTATCCAGACTTCTACCACATCCTTCCAATTGCCATACATCATATTCTTGACACAATTCCTGATGTTTTCTGAATGCCCTCCCTGCTCTCAAGCGTTGAAATCTGTATAGTGATGAAGCAAACCATCACTTGCCAGTAAGTTTCCACTTATCTCAAGACAACAGACATTGGACAGAAACTTCCATGTGATTACAGTATTCTGATTAGTCACATCTCCTGTACCGACTATTCTGTCTGCAAAGATTGTAACCGGAATAATTTATTCAATGATTTTGGAACAGGCAATTTCTTTACAAGATTCGTACATACTAGGTTATAATCAACTACAACGTCGTCTTGGTGCTTCCATTTACCATGCCTTCAAGGAATTAGCACATAATATATCACAATTAACATACACAAATACACTGTAAGTAGTTGGTGCAAAAAATGGTGAGACCACTACAAATTAAGAGATGGTCCTTCGCCCTTGCCTTTGTAACTATCTTATCAACATGTATTTACTATATTATCATGTGACACTTACATAATATTTGCTTTCTGAGACAGTAAGTTATTTTCTGCTATTAGTCGTCTGTCTTTTCTTTTACATGTTGGTCCATTGTCTCATCTGCTAACCAGTATATTACAAGTGTGTGTGTGTGTGTGTCAGTACATATTCTTGTGAAAGAAGTATAACAAAAGATAAGTACATCACAAGCGTGCTTGCACGCATGTGCATGTGATCCTCTTGGTGTTGCTGAACCCTTATATCAGTCAAACATTGGGAAGCTATCCTAATGTTAGGTTAAAGCTTGTAAAAGGTCAGACTTTTGGGTTAGCCACTTTAATCTGATTGGGTTGGCATAAAGCCTGGCTGATAATCTTAACCGACGTGCAAGGACTTGTCCAGCTTTTCATCAATGATGGCAACACAAGTGCATAACTAAAGCCCCCAAGGGCCTACACAGCTTTTACCTTAGAATGGTTGGAGCAGGGTTTTATAAAACTGATACCATACTGTTACTGTCTACTGTCAGGCAGCTGATGTTGATGGGATTCTGGCAGAACATGGCAAACCACCAAAATTCAAACAATCATTAAGAATCTAGGAAAACTGTTCATACTTAATATAAATTGCAGGTTAGGTCAGGATTTGAGTAAATGGGACATGGAAGAACATGCATATGAGATAAATCATAAGTAGTTATTTGTTGCTTCTGAAGTTCGTGTTGAAAAATGTTTGTAGCATAGTGGCATAAGATCTGTCCTGAGCTATCCAATCAACCGTCCTGGGGGTATTGTTGTCCATTACAATTCAATGGCACTATGTGTACTGCTAGAAGCAACAGAGGTGGTTCCTTGGTTGATTCAGAAGCAATTGCTTGTTCTTTGGGCAGCATGACTGACCCCAAATAGGCAAGGAAGCAAAAGGTAACAAATAGGTCTAGTAGATTTTGCCCCTTCTACTTAGCTCCATAACCTAGTTCATTTCATATATGATAATATCATTGGTGTTTTGGTGACTCAAAAAGGCTAAGTTAATGCTAGAACTACCATGTCCAAGTTTGGCACTAGTAGAGTTTAGCCACCGTGTGGTTTCAGTGGATTAGTGGAGAAGACCTCTTCCTAATGGCCACTTTTGCTTACTTCATTCTCACAAGCAAAGGCCCATGGTGTTCCCTAGTGATTAGCACAGTTCACTGCTTTCATTGAAATAGGGAGATGGGAAAGGGTCCCTTGGGACATTGACATGACCAAACCTAGGCTTCATCTATTTATCATCTTCTTGTGAAGCATTGGTCAAAGAAAACATTGCTGAGTGGTCTTAAGTGGCAGAGTAGATAGCATCACTGTAGTCTCTGAACTCTGCTTCACCAAAGTGGGGGAAACTTGAAAAGAACACTCCACCTCTAGTTTACTTGCTAGTTGCTTCTCTGATCACCTTATGTGCATTATGTTTTGCCAACTAATTTGAAAGACTGGTGAGGGTTAAGTCAATACCTGTGGCTTGATCCTTGAATGCTGGCTAGGATACACAGATGGCCTTCTCTTCTTTCCTCTCTTTTCTTTCTCCTGTGGGTCTGGGGAACCTGAATTCAAGGCTGGCTTATGCAGGGTGCTGTAGAAAACTTGATATGATGTGTTCTGGGTTGTCTGATTTGTGTGACACGTCTGCTGGCTTTCAATCCATAAATGAATGTCGAAGAAATCTATAATTAATGCAGGACAGTTTTGTACTATGCACGATTGTCCATTGCAGAAATTGTTGGGCAGAATGGCTTGCACAATCTTAAATGCAGTATGCCCAAGCAGGACCGTCAGTCACAGTAGATCAAACATGGCAACTGTGAACCTATTAATTTCCTATGAGAATTTCATTTCTTATGAGAATTTCCTATCCATGGTTCTTGTTTTGTTTTTACAGCTGAAAGTTGATCCCTGATGATCATCGTTGCTAGACATGCTAACATGATTGTGTATTCAGGCTGATATTTGTTTGAACTTTGAAGGGCATTGTGCGTTCAGGCTCAGCAAAACTCCATAAGAATAACTGAAGCTCTCTGCAAATTCCAGTTCTGAATCAGATTCCTGACAAAGGTTATCATAATCTGTTATTTGATCGCATTCAAACAATTTTTTTTCATGTTTCAGTGCATCACATTGACTACCAACCAATTCAAAATCCATATCATACTTTCAGATTGCCATTTCTTTCCACTCCCTTAGTCTGAACTCTGAAAACTTGAAATTTCTGATTATCTAAGCTTCATTCATCCTTTGATTTCAGATGCGACCTTTCGCTCGTCGTCTTTTCTGAATCGTCTGATGTAGCTGCAACTGCAAGGATAAGGAGGCCGAAGTGGTCCATTGCTCCTTGATCTTGGTGACTCCAGGCCAAATCTTGGCATTTTCCCTTGTTTTCAAATGGCAGCAATTGGGGTGTTGCTGGTACTAAATTGCATCTTGGCATGGGACGATGCGTGTGGGATTGGCACTGTTTTGGTACTCCAAAACATTGGACCTTGAATCCTGGGTTTTTGTTCACTGTCCAACATTTCTATATTTCTATATTTTTATTGAATTTTTATCAAATTTCTATATTTTTTTTTAAAATTGAATAATTAGTTAAGAATGTTAGGCCAGCCTTAGACGTGAAATATTTTTTAACTTTTTA
>KE372945.1:270748-281614 GCA_000418225.1 Zizania latifolia | reverse complement strand
CGCCGCCAGCAGCCGCAGGTCCAAGCCCAACAAGGCCTCCTCCCTCGCCGTCGACGACCCCATCATCTACACCTCCGGCGCCAGCCGCCCGTGGTCCAGAGCCTGATCTCGCCGGAATTCCGGAGGAAGCTCGCAGGGGAAGGTGGCGCTGGTGGCGGTGGAAATGGTGCGGCCGGGTTTGCGTGTGCGTTTATACCGGAGGAGAACTGGAAGAAGGTTGTCTCCGGTTCAGATAGTCCGGAGGGTAGAATGGTAATTTACCTTGGAACAGCATAGAAGTATAGAACAAGCCAGGGAAACTAGCTTCTCCTACTGTCTTTTAGACTTTTACAACCACCACTGGTTTACTATGTGAAGGTAAAGAAAAAAAAATCTTCTTTTACTCTTTAACTCTTACATGGAAAAAATCATAACTAAATTGTTAAATGTGAATTCATATGTTCCAAATTAACCAGCCTGATTCTTGTTTGAGAGAGTTTTTGACGGATATAACCACTACACATATAATCACCGGCTTTTAAAATAATCTAAATTTTCTCTAAGAATCTCTAGCTCTTCTAAATAGGATCAAAAACTCGACTCGAGGCACACAAACTTCACCGAAATTTGACTAAAATATTCAGATACATCATAAACCGATAAAAGCTTCCCCTTTTCAATACTTGCATCATTGCCCATAGAGAACATTGGTGTATGCAGCTGGAAATGAAGCAAAATGGGGCAGGGACGGAATGGTAAATTGGCAGGGGTAGAATGGTAAATTGGCAGGGGTGGGTTGGAGTCGGAGAAAAGATGGCCCAGGATGGGATCACCGGATCAGAGGCGTTTCGTCGCGTAACCGCCAAGAGGAGTCAGGATACCGCCTCACACTCCCCCTCTTTTACACCCACTCCCTCACAATTGTAATAATTCTATATTAGTCCTTTTCAATTTTTTCACCTAGATTGATGTATGAAGAATGAGTAGTGTGTTGCCCGGGAGCTTCTTTCTTTTTTACAAGAATGAAAATAAGGAAATGTCCGGGTTCTTTGTGACAAAAAATACTTTAGGATTTAGGTTGAGACTTGTATTTTTATTTGTAGCGGTTCTAAAACCAAAACTGCCCCAAAAGACAAAAAACACCAATATAATCTTTAAAGTTGGGTTCAATAATCTAAATTTAGCTATATTTTTTAGGAGAAGGGGAAACAAGTACCCCTGTGATGAAAAGCAGTCAGAATTTCTTTGTTTGCTTGTTGTCAAAAGAAGAGGAGGAAGAAGCTTCACTGTTTCACATGCGGTGTGAATTTGGGAGAAAGTGAAGCACCAGTTGGAATCTGTTTGCTGGAAAGTTGATTCTTCCCCTCTTCCATGGGTTCACAAAACGGCGAAAATTAGATCGGTTATTATGGTTTTTGCATATCTCGCTGGTCAATAATAAGTGTTTATGCTATATATTGGACCGGTAACAGTACTAGAAGTCGAACATATAAACGTTATGACCAGTCTAAAAACTATCTCCCAGCCTAAAAGCTATCATGTTCTTAAAAAATAATAATCTAGTAGCGTTTAGTTTGACTCAACTCTTTCAAATAAGAATACACAGAAGCTGAAAATCTATTAAATAGACCCTATGTAATTAATTAACAAGCTACCTCACAATGGATTTCATGAACTTTCCATGGGACGATGACCAACAAAGTGTGTTGGACTTTTGTTTCTACCTCACGCAGCACGCGCCCGATGCTTATCGGTAGGAAGAGCATGTCAACAACAACATATATAAATGCATCCGCTATCCATGAGCTTCACAAATTGTCATCAAATTAGTGTGAAAGGAAACACATCCTAATATAATTCAGAATTCGAACGAGGTTATATATATTAGTAGTATACACTGTACATATAAATTGTATTTACAATATATATATATATATATATATATATATATATATATATAGAGAGAGAGAGAGAGAGAGAGAGAGAGAGAGAGAGTATCATATCATATTTGCAATTAATATATAAATATATAAATTTTATATTTAATAGATCATGTTTTTAGTTCCGCTCTAGACAGCTTTATATGACGATAGGAGCCATCTATTTATGTTGCATTTTTCATGCATGTACTCTCTTAATTAGTTTTGGGGCACCAGAGAATTGCATTGTCATATATACTGTTTAATTTCTCTATCTGCAAGTACTAATAGTGAGATTAGTACAACATAGAATAATTAGGGGTATATAGATGGTATGATCCCATGAAGTGAAAGTTCCCTTTTCTACTCTTTCCAACAAGTATAGCTAGCCAATGCAATAATGCAAGCATCAGACCTTTGTCAAATCTGAAAAGGATCTGTACCTTGACATTGAAGTTACAATAACATAGTGCATGCACAAGAGTAATTAATTAATTGCTTTCTACTTAATCTCCCTAGGTACAAAAGCAAATTTTCCTTACCCTGGAAATAAAAAGGCATTTTTTTAATTTCACCAAAGTAGGATTATTTCCATCATCACGTGACATGCATGCATGCCACAACCATCATGCATAGTAGCAAGTCAGTGTTTACAAAACCGACCACTACTGTCGGCTAGCGATAATCGGTCTGATTTCTGTTGTTACTGATCCAATGATCAATTACTATTGATAGACATCGATAACTAGTTTAATTTTTATGGTTACTCGGTGTTCATAACTATGTGGCAAGTAGAAGTTAAGATTGGCTTTCCTCCACGTGGCAGGGGGGTGTTGGGTATGGTGGTAACCAGGTTAGGGTTTCCCCTCCTTTGAAGAGCTGTGGAGGATTTATTATTGGCAACAACAAGGGATAAGGATTCCATGTGTGAGCGGGGCCATGAGAGAGATGGGTGAGATGAGATGAGATCTCCATGGGATTTTGCTGCCGCCATTGCTGAGAGGACACGGCAAGGTGGAGAGAGAGAGAGAAAGAGAGGAGATTCTCAACGAGAGAATTGAAGCCAACGTCACGGTCTCCAAGCTACAAAGATTCTCATGGTTAGGTTTTGGGTTGGAAGAGGTCAAGAGGAGGGTGAAGTGAACAACCACATACATAGCGCTTTGCAAATTTGGTGAGGAAAATGGAATTTTTCCTTAATTCAATTTAGTATTGAATTGTGGAGTTGTAGTTTAAAGTCAAAATTAGGTAAAAAGGCATGGAATCACACTAGTTAACTTCGGTACCATAGGAAATCTGGTTTGAAACACATATGTTTTTTATTGCTTCCGCGCTTCAATAATTGAACTATAGTTGCTCTTAAGACTTGACTCCATAATTAAACTATAAATAATGTAAGAAACAAGGATAAAGAAATTGATTTTTTTATCACCGGATGAGATGAGACAATGCAAAACTAAGGGAATATAACTTAGATCCTTTGTTGAAGCTACAATTAGCCACTTGTATTGGCAGAATAAAATGAGAACATTTGAGCATGGAATTTGTCTGAGATAAAAACCACTCCTTTCTGGCCATCCTTGCCTATAGACTACGGAGGTGCCATCAGATGTTGAAAGTTGAAACTCCACAAACATATTATCACATTTGTGCATCATCGTATCAGAATCCCTCACTATCAAAGAAAAGAACAAGATGGCAAATTAACGGTGCTCCCCACTTATTAGTAGCTAAATGCAATACCTAAATTAAGAAGCAGAAAATATGAAAAAGAAGAGTTTGGTGGGAGATCTATGCTATCATGCATCAATTTGGACACAAAAATTCCTCTCTTTTCTATCAAAATTTTAGAGTATATTTATGGTATATTCTACTACTGGTAGAATACATCAATCTTATCCGTCGATTTAAAATGATAGATTAATACTTTTGATTGATGATATTTTGTGTATAATTGTTATTAATAAATTTGTATCGGGACATCTCTTTCACCACCTCTCCTCTACATCGTCTCCCCCTCCAGCACGTCTATCATATAATTTTATAATTTTATCCTTCCATATCACTTGTTTTTGAGAAGATTTTATCTTTCCAGTTTCTAGTACCACTAATTAAGATAAAAGTAAAAATGTTTTTAACGCTTAGATAAAAGATAACCAATGCTTAGATTCAGTAAAATTTCTCAAATTTCAACAGTTTTTTGTGCGCATGGCTTTTGGTCTCTCGAAAGGGCAAACCAAGGATTGATAAAAAAGCAAAGTTAATTGTTTTATTTTAAAATTTTACTTTGACACATACACATGATTGGCTCTAGATCCATGGAGATTCCGATTGGCCGGGCCTACATGGCTAATGGCTTTGGACACAAGCATGGAATATCGAGACCGTGAATTAATAGCCATCGTACCGTACGATCGATCGGATTCTCATCCTCTCCCCATTTGATTCGATGTTTAATTCGCTGCGAGTTCCAACACCTTGTCGTAGCACCGCATCTCGAAGCATGCATGCACCTCTCCATCCGAATACTGAAATAGTACATTTGAAACATGGTCTGTTTTTCTTCCAGTTTTACTGAAATTTAGATTTGTATACCTCTTTATATATGTAATTTGTGCCAGGCTGCCAGCTGCTGTGAAGATTCGAGGTTCAGCTCAGATTGCATAGCGCCACAAGAGAAGAGGCTTATGGCCGGGCTCCTTTAGAACATAGGAAATTATTCTCGATGGCGAACAATGTGGGAATTAAGTTAAACACGCACGAACTGACGATTTTACACGTGTGTGTATATGTAGAAAAGATGATCGGAGATGTTACTGTAGCTACGGTCTTATTAATCTCGATACTGTACAATACTATCACATGTACTAGGTTATCACTGCAAGACAGACGTCTTGCTTGCAGCTATCGAAATCCTTATCGTATCTCCAGGTATCGAAATCCTTATCGTATCTCCAGGTCAATCGTGCTTTTCATGCACATATGCCACTAGCAATATAGATCGCCTCAACTTTAGTTCATGCTTCTGTTTTTCAATGTGCTGATCAGGTAAGTGCCAAGAGTGCGCCTCAAATCAGATAATATTGGTGACTTCTGCTGCCCCCCTAAAGCCTGCCCATGCATCTGGGTTGATCACATTGTTGAATACTTGCATTAATATGTAATAATGTAAATCGTTTTTTTCTGTGCTAGGGTTTTATATAAATATCGATCGACCTCCTTTGGATCGAAAGAAATTTGGAGGATTTTAAAGAAGAATCTAACTAGTTTCTATAAAAAACTTGTAAAATTGCTACGTTCTAAAGGAGCCCTAAAGAGGTAGCATGAGGCATTGGCAGTGCTGGTAACAACGACAATTTTGAAATATGAACTAATTATATTAACAAACTTATGTAAAAATCACACTTTTGTTACTGCTAATTAAGTAGTGCTAGAAGCATTCAGTTAATGTCAATGACTATGGTCCAAAGAGAAGCATTCAAAGTCCAAGTAGCACTGCACATTTTTTAAGTTGATAAAAAAGCTGGACCATGGATTGATTGTCCAGTTGCCCCTGCTAGGGTTCCAAGAGCCACAGTCTGACTTGGTTGCAACCTTCACATGAGAAACATCAACAGAAAGAAAGAGAGAGTAGAAAAACAACCAAGAACATTTTGAAAGGCAGGCAGAAGAATCTCTGTGAGATCACTCCAAAGATTTCCACAACTTGTCTTCGTTCTTCCCTGTCTAATCTATCTCTGTGTGCTTATGCATTGCATTATGCAAAAGATTAGTATCTTATCTTATCTTATCTTATCCTGTGTTTAACCCTTGATTTGTTAATTGGAGGTGAGGTGAGATCAAATCCTGACCTGTTCCTTTTGGTTGGGCCATGAGAGCTTGGAGATGCCATTGACAACCATATTCTCCTTTTGTGTGAATGTGTTGCCATGGGCATCTTCTCAAGATTCTCACAAGATGGTGACAGGGCACCAGCTGACTCATCAGTCATTACTAATCAATTGAAGGTGGTGTGCTTAATATCATCTCATGTCCTATTTTGTTAATTGGCATGCAAAGTCTTAAAGAATGGATTCAAACAATTAGAACTAACTGCACAAAAGGCAAAGCTTTGTAGCAGTTGCACTTGCACCAGACCAAATTTCTCCTCCCCCAAACTTTAAGCCGAGAATTCAGATTATGGTTTCTATATGAAATATATCTAAACTTTTAGCTGTTTGCATCATATGGTGTTGATGCTAGTAGGGGCGGATTTATGATTTCAGGTTAATCATATCACTATACACTTGTCAACTAACGATCACATTTTTCCATTTAGCATTGAGGTCACCAGGCCAATCTATTGTCATCAACACTGAATCAAAGAAATATATTTGGATCAGCTCTCCCTGGTTATACCTGGTTTGCCCACACTTCGCAAAATCCGCATAAATTTGGTGAAATTCACTGACCATGCAGGTAGCAATGCTGATCTGAAGAAAGAACAATCAAGAGGCAGGTAGGCTGCACTAACCAAATTCATATATAAACCAAAAGCAGTAGCAGATTAGGACACAGTAGCCAAGAAGATTCTCTTGGACTAATGCAGGGTGCAATTTTGTATTTTTGCCCTAAAAAATGGGGGAGGCAGAGAAGAAGAGATTCCTGAAAGAAGAGAGAGAGAGAGCAGAGAATCCACGAGGAGTCTCTCCCTTGAACGCTGACGTGGCAGGCCTGTCAGTGACACAGGTTGGCATCGATTCGCCGCATCAGGGGGGCCACCGCTTTGGCAGAGAGGGGAATGTGTACACGTCAGCGTCTCTGGAAATTACACTGAAATTTCCTGAAAGCTGAGGGTGAGATGCTGAATCTCTGCTGCTGTCTGGGACCTTAAGAAAAAAACTGGATTTTTTTTGGCTGAAACTTGAATGAAACCTAATTCACTGGCTAGGACTTGGACTTCCTCCATGATTCTTTTTTTTTTTTAACATAGAAGTTTTATGTAATTCTGGATTTGTATGTCTTAGGAGCTGCTATGATATGGTTACGTACGAATAATATGGTTTTTTTAAAAAACTATATCTTCTTCTTTGCATGTTATTACTTAATTATCCGGTGTCTCGTATCTAGATTAGGCTATAGAAGTCGGGTACGCGAGATTTGATTATTGTGACATGTCAATAGTTGGAGCTGATGGTCAGAGAGTGTTTTAATCAAGAGTACAGTGACGATCTAGTCTTTCAACAACCCTTGATACTCTTTATTTTTTTCTTTTCTTTTTGGTTATGTTTTGAATGTATGCATCCTAACTAACTATACAGACGCACGCAGGAAGTGTCGTTACTCTAATTGTATCTTCTCAATGTTATCTAAGTTACCTTCCATTATCTAAGGAAATTCTGCAGACTAATGCAACACCTTATTAGTGGTACAGAAAAAACACAGCTACGAGCAGGACATGTAGAAAAGGGAAAGAAATTCTTCCTGATCTGATGCTTTCTTTATAATCTTTCTTGTGTGGTTGTAGAGAATATTCCGGCCACCAAGGTTGATGATGGTGGTGCACACAGTGATCAGATCAGATGGACATGGACCATGCCTTTATTCCCAATCTTTTCCACCGTATTTTCCCTTCTACTTTCTGCGGATCTCGACTTTAGGGGCACTGTTCTAATGTTCTTGCAGCTGCAGCTGCTGGCCTTTTCAGAATCAGAATTCAGAACTGCGTGGGTTGACTTTATGATGTATGGATCAGCTGTGGTTGTTGCATCTGAATTCCGGAGAAGAATCTCTTGCTGTTGCCTAACAAAAACGCATCCAGGATCGTATTAAACAAGCAAAGCAGCAACCTTTTTTTCTGAAGGGTGTCGTTGTTCAGAGTTCAGACAATGTTCTGAAGAACATCGCACAGATGGATTATGAGTTATGAAATCTCTCCATCTCTGTCTGTATCTGGAGCAACATTCTGCTTGAAAAAAGAGAGAGAATTGCAGGTGAGGTGAGCAACCCGGGAAGATGAATCTCTGCAGGTTTGATCATTCTGCTGTGCTTTCGGAGGAAAATGACCGGAGGATGCATGAGCAAAAGATGGCAGATGATCCGATCCGGTGAGATCTCCACTGGATGGCACTGGTGAACGGTGGTGCACCAGTCCTCATCCACATTTGATTAGCCACACCTTTTTGGTACCCAAAATCCCCTTTTTTTCAGAGGGGAAGAAAAGAAAACACGAAATATATTGCTGAGTTTTTTCATAAAGGAACCCAGTCAAAATTCTGAGCTTCTCGCAAAAGAAAAAAAAAATCTGGCATTTCAGTTTACACTCTGCTGGATGGAAGTTCTGCTCCTCTCCTCAAGATATGCTACTTCAGTTACTCAAAGGTATTGATGCTTCCTCTCTTATAATGCTATGCTTTTATTCTAATGCCAGATTTCAGTGACCATTTGATCGTCTGGAGGCGGATGATATCTACAAGTAATCTAGACACTGCAACGTGGTCTTAAATTACTGTATTTTCGTAATGACAAAGAGAACTTGCGCTGGATACTGCCAACGACGTGATTGCTGGCACTGTTTTTTTTTTTGTTCTGATTTTGCAGTCATCAGTTCTTCGTTCATAGCCAAAATGAACCGTTGGAACTCCGGCATATATTGTTCCTGAACTTCTGCTGAAGAAAGAACATGGTGGCAAGGCATTATCTTTCTCCTTTTGTGCTTTAAAGTTGCATTCTTGCATGCACAGATACACTACAACTATTGTGTTTCTATCATCTGTACACCATCATTATACTTATTAGTATTGCAATGCACGTTCACTTGTTTTGCTCTGCCTTCGCCCCTACTTGGATGGAGATTGCCTATGTGTGGTCAAGCGGTGTGACCCTATAAGTGATGTTGGTTGGTGCATACCCTTTTGAGGATCCAGAAGATCCTAATAATTTAAAAAAGACAATTCAGGTATTCTTGCCGACAAGAGAGGATCTAAGAGTCATTCATTATTGTCACGGGACAGCAATGACTTTTTGGTTGGCTAAGTATATTTCTCTAATTCAATGTTAATGATAACGGTCTGACCTGTTTAGTGATCTCAGTGTCTCACTGAAGACACTGAAATTCTAAAATCCTAGATGACAAGTTTGTGATGACATCCATGACGTGAAATGCTGGATCCGCCCCTTACTTGCGGACCATTCATCTTTGCAGCGCGATGAGTTACAGTTATAGTCAATCAGCTGTGAGATAACATATGCTATTATGCAGAGGAATCACCTTGCCTGAGATAAAAGAACCACACACGGATCATGAAGAACATCCCAGCAACCAATGAGGAGCCTGACCAGCCGATCCAGAATATGAACGAGATCATGCAGAGATACTGGCAGAGTCAACAAAACCAGAAGCCGTTACGCGTGGAATCAACCAGTTCTTGACTGACAGCGTTGACCTCGACGACGACGACGACATGGAGGACATGGACTCTGACCTTGATCTTGACATCGGGAGCAGTGGAGAGATTCTGTAGGACTGAAACTGTACTATGAAATATGAATCAGTCTGTCCATAGTAGGTAGAGCTCCAGAAGAGATTTGTGTTCAGGTTACTACGGTGCAGGCTCTGCTGATATTAGAGTCTGAATTGGACGATTTGCACTTCTACTCTACATAATTTGATGGACTTTATATTTGTTTTCCATATGTATGGATGAAATGTAATCCCTGTGCTCAGTTACCATATACTGGGGATGGAGTGAAAATGTAAAAATGTAAAGTCCACTCAACTTTGAGGCAAAAGTACAATTATTCCGTTTAGCTCAGGATGATACCGTGCAAGACTGTTTCTTGTCAACATTGGGAACCATTGCTTGGTATAAACAGACAGACAGAAAAGATGTATTGCTTGTTGTATTGTATGTGTAAGTAAATATGCTTTGTGCCAAAAGAAATTCTGTCACTTGTATGGTTCAATTTTCTGTGTGCATTTCAACTTTGGAACCAGGGTTTCAACAAGCTTTGGCTGTTGCTCAAGAGTCAATTGCATCAACACTGAACATGTCAAAAATTGCACAGTGGATTGGTTTTCCATCTAAGACAGGGAAACATATACACATAAACTGTACATAGTGAGTTTGGAGCCAAAAGCATCCAGGACATCAATCTACAAGCCAGTCCAGGTTATAACACTCTTCTGCTACCTGCACTCGGAGGTCTGGGATGACCTGCTCAGCTTCCCTCCATAGCAATGCAGTCTCCTCATCACACACGACGTGTCCGAGGGACTTCAGTGACGAGGACGACCTTGGAAGGCTCCTCAGCCGCGAGCATTCTCGCATGTCGATCTTCTCCAGGCTTGTCAAGTGACCAAGCTCCTCTGGGAGGTCTGTCAGGTTAATGCACTGAGATATGTCAAGGTATTTCAGCCTCTTCAGGCTGCATACCGAAGGCGGGAGCCTCCACAACGCCGGACAGGCATACACCCGAAGGATGCTCAGGCAGTGCAGCTTGCCTAGCTCATGTGGAAGCTCTGTGAGATCATGACAGTTCGAGATGGAGATGTTCTCCAGGGAACTAATTTCGCATATACTAGATGGTAGCTCCTTTAGATCTATGCAGTGGTCAATGGTGAGGTTGGATAGACGTGGGAATGTCATCGAGAGATCCATCTTTGATCCTCTTAGACTGTTCTTAAGCTCACAAAGGACGAGGGAGATCTTGCGCAGGTTTTTCAGCGGGATTGTGGTTTTCGGCAGTGGTGGGAGTGTAATCTTCTCAAGCCAGAGGCTCCTCAGGTCGTTTAGGGTGGTGAAGGCAGATAGATTATCAAGGGTTGCACTGACGGTGCCATAGTTGATCAGCACCAAGGCTTTCAAGTTCTGCATGGTTGCAATGAATGGTGGGAGGTAGTATACACTTGAGGCAAAGTTGAGGATAAGCACTTCTGCCTTGGGGAAGCTCATCTGGAACCAGTTAGATTCTTTCATCTCACCTGAAG
>KE372945.1:245288-261626 GCA_000418225.1 Zizania latifolia | reverse complement strand
GGTTTTATTTACTATGCATGCAGCAATCAGATAAAGAAGCTCATGCAATCAAGTGGTCTTGAGGAGAGGCCTAATCTGTCAACCAACATCTAGAAGCTCACGTGTTGAATTAATTCTTGACATAAAAGAAGAGAGATGAGGCTGAGCAGGTGGTCACTACCATCCAATTGATTCTTGGCAACGACATCAACCACAACAACTTTTTTTCGCTAGCTCCAAGGTCAACAGCTGCAATTGGCATGCAGATGCAGCAAAAATATCGGAATATAATTCGATTGAAGGCTAGCTATCATAGTAGCATAGCACTCTCTTGTACACAAGCAAGAGCGTCCTCCATTCAGACATATCTTGACATGTGTTTCAATATAATTTTTTCGAGTATTTTCTCTGTCTCGTAAATATTTTACTTCCGATAGAAACCCTAAATCTTTAACGAGTGTTTACCGAATTTTATGTGAAAATCGAAGATGATTTTGTGCAAAGGGAATTATTCTTGGTGTCACCTATTTGGGCAAATCTGAGAGACCAGCAAATTGTCTGTTGCACACACGATGCTGATGGCCACGCACGCATCTATGGCGCTCTGGATCTGCAATGGTTGAAGGAGTGGGTGAAGCTCCTTAATTGGCGTGTTGTTTGTGTTAGAATTCAACGTAATAGATCTTCATATAAGCATCCAAGATTAGGCAGGCAGCACAATTGTCACCATCTCCTGTGCAAATGACACCTCATCACGTCAAAGATTTTAGATTATTCATAAGCTTAAACTTAATAGTTTAAATAAGTTGATGTCTAAAAAGCTATGAGAAGCTCGTTAAACGACTTCTAAAATTTAAGCTTATTATTTGTGTAATACGGTGAAAATGCTATATTACCTTGAGGCTTGTTTTGTTCGGTATCTAAACATTAGGTGGAGTGGAGATCGAAAAGCCTCGAAATATGAGTTTTTTCCCTAATAGAAACCAGTATAAATAAACCTATATATATGGTTTTTAAAAAACTACAAGCTAGTCATAATATAAAGAGCTCTAAACCTCTGAAAATGCAGGAATATCTGGATCTAAACCTGTTGAAACAAGGCTGTACCACATGTACGTGAGGTGGGCGTGTGTTTGTGTGCGTGCAGTCGTGCATGCATTAAGTCATGTACACAGTATTCTTTTCCTTTAAAGTGTCAATTTTTGTACATCAGACTTTTAAGTTGGCGGTGGAAAAATTAGTACCATTTAGATCAGTTTAAAATAATTGGCATCATAATATAATCCCAATTATTAAATGATCTAGATGTATGATTAATTTGCTGGTCAGATAATGATATAATACCGATTATTTTTATACTGAGTGATAATTTAAGTAATTTATTTAGAGCAAATTCGGATGGTATAGGTACAAAATCAAGCCAACAATACAGATAATCACGCCTTCACATAACTGTGATTATTAGTTCATTCCCATATTATGATTATTTCCTAAGCTTAAAATAATTTTCTAGTTTGTCAAACAATCCGCTATTGGCTCCCAAACGAGGCCGTAAAGGAGGCCTTACGGTGCTTCAGAAAACCATGAGAAAACTGTTGTAAAAAATACCCACATAAGAGAATAAGTATTGGGTTAGGATAATATTAAGTACTTATCCTACAAATTTAAGTTACAAGCCTGAATAATATATTAACTAAAATAAAATACATGAACTTCCAAGATTATAATATGGATGAAG
Organism: Zizania latifolia; assembly: GCA_000418225.1. Taxonomy (NCBI): domain Eukaryota; kingdom Viridiplantae; phylum Streptophyta; class Magnoliopsida; order Poales; family Poaceae; genus Zizania; species Zizania latifolia. The sequence goes on along the minus strand of KE372945.1, from coordinate 259,909 downwards.
ACATCACTCTGTAGCTTGTTCGAGCTTCAAGAGCAGCAAGCATTCAGCATTCTGATGGAACCTGTAAGCTAATCTCTGGGTCTAATTGGTAGGATAGACATTTCTTTTGAGCTGCCTAGGATAAACATCTGGATTTCCTGCTTAGACCTTACCTGAACCTCGTAGAAATCAGACTCGACTGGGAGGTATCAATTCTGATAGTTTGGACGATGCCCATCGTTTAGATATGCGAGTTGCTGATGCTTCCCAAGCCTGCCATTGCAATTGCAAGGACACTAGATCGAGCACGCACCATGAACAGTCCATCCCACTAGCTCAGCTTGCATCCCTCTTTCTGAATCTTCACCTGCTCTTTTATGGGCCAAGCTGATATAGGAGATGATCACGATGTTACATAGTAGATGGACTGCTTGGTTTCGTGCAATTATTCAGTACCGAATTGAAGTCCTGTTCGTTGGGATATTTCATGAATGAGTGTGTGTGATCTCCATTCAATCGAAGCTCGTAAATGTTCAAGCAGCTGCTCTGTTCAGCTTAAAGTTCAGAGAGAGAACCAGGAAGTTTAAAGTTGAGATGACCATGCCTGGTGAAAGGTCCCATAGCCTAGCGGTTACAGCGCTCAAGTCGCACCTTGTCATGGATTTGACTTCCCATAAAAGCGAATACGTGTTAAGAATCGACCCAGTTCATGTCAAGTCAAGTCAAGATAAAAACATCTTACATAGACAACCTAATTAATTGTACTCTTGATAAACTATATAATCTAGCACCTGGCAATTTCATGCCAAATTCGGCTAGTTCAGGTAAGTCAGGATGAAAATATCTAGCCTTAATTGTATGGGTCTTAATACTGAAGGCGTTATTGATAGGTCTTAATACCACAGTTTTTATGCTAACCATTGGCTAGCAGTTAGCGATAACCGGTCCGATAACAGTAGAAACCAAATCGATTATAGTTGTCTGGTTGCCGCCAGTAACTGACGGACAGACGATTTTGCAAACCCTATGGACATGTCACTCTCGTAACTTGTGAAGTCTCGAAGGAGCCAAATGGCAGGATCTTCCAAGGAGAAAGCAAATCCCCATCAGAGCCCTTATGGTGTATTTCTGAGGAACCCTTATGGCCTAGGTTAACATCTCTTTGGTAGCTTTGTAAGGAATCCTAGCCAGCAACAGGAACCCTGTTGTTGAGTTGCACTCTCCTCTCTTGTAAATCTCTTCCCCTGTCTTAATAAAATTTGATGCTAGATCACAGCATTGCACATAGGTGCACTATCTGATCATTCTTTGCAATTCATCAAAGAACTGCAGTTCAGTTACTAGCTCATCATTTTCAGACCATGAAGTGCGATTGTTCAACACTGCTGTCATTGTATGGAGAACTGGATGGGTTCACTTCAGCTCAGTTCAATGTTCAGACGAGGACAGATTGACGGCCAAATCCGAGCTGTTCTTCAATGCCTCCTCACAAACCCGGAACAAAAGCTAGAACACTCAACAACATGCATCCATCCACATTTCAAGAATGTTTTGGGTGCTGCCCGATTGTTGATTTGGTTATTATCTGTGTGCTCATGCAGTTTACTACTTTGGACTTGTGAGAGCATACATTTTTTTCTCTCAGAAAGAAGGAGTCTAAGAATTTTCAAACAACCCCAATATGACAAGGTTTAGTACAAAAGTTTTGTTAAAGAGCATTGCAACCAGCGACCCAAACAAACTCTATCTACGAACAAAAGTTGTTAAGAGTTTTGCTTCCCACCATACACCATAAGCTAGCTAGCATTATCCCTAATGTTATGTATGATGACATCATAACTAGACGAGAGTGTACATTTGTACAGAGAAAAATAAACATAGGGACTGGATGCTGTTTCATCCCTACAAAGTTCTTCATTGAGCATTGCAACTCAACTCTGGTTCATGCAGATATGGAGTGCTCAACATTTTGATGCGCCACGTATGCTTAGCATGCTCGATTTTTCATCGCGTCCACCTGAGATGTTCTTAAGAGTTTCACTGATAACGTTGTGCAGCTTTGAAGCGCTCATCTCTACAGAAACATAACGCCTGCTATCCAATCACCGAGTGGGACTTCACGGTGCATAAATAGGCGGCTAATGTTCAGGTCAGACGCATTATACAAGAGGATCCTGTAAGATCAGTTCCCAGTCGTCGTCAAAAAGTTGCAAAACAATCGTGTTCAATGAAACTGCTGAGAGGAAGAATGGTAAAAAAAATCCTTACGTTCTGACGAATTTGTGGCATGAGAGCTCCTGATACCTCCCAGGCCTACAAAGCAACTCACATGACTGATCTCCAGATCTCTCTTCATCTCATCTTTTTCTGATAAGCCATCCATCGTTTTATCCTTGGAGCAGAAATGATAGCACGCTATGCTGACCGCTACCAACAGTACAATCAATGTAGTAGTCCTGATTCTTTATATAAGTTGTTTTAGCATTATCAAGTATTTTTTAAAATATAAGTCGTTTTAGAACTTTTAAATATTTTTTTATCGTTTCTTTCATACCTGTCCTTGTTAAATAAATGCTACCTCTTTTACAAATAAATAACTTATGTTTTTTAAAGCAGAATAAATAAGGGGCAACAAAGACATTTAAGTTGATTTCTTTAATTTTATATAAGTTCAAAATGATTTATATAAGAAATGAGAGACGGTATATATGTTGGTCTAAGGATTTTCACTCGAGAGGATGTTCCCTCGTGTATCTTTACTTCTCGAATCCTATTCAATAGTCATGAAATTTTTTGAAAAAAACATAACAATGTAGATTATATGGATCAAGATCCTTCACAAGATCATTTCAGATTTGAACCCAAACCGTAATGCTATAAAATTTTATAAAAATCATTAAATTTTTTGAATAATTAGTTAAGAATAATTAGATGGTGTGGAATATTTTTGACTCCACCCTTGCTCTACAGAAAAACAACTGAGCAAAAGTCTCAATCATCCTTGTGCATATGTTCAGCAAGGAGAATGACTCCTGGGCAAAGGCATCTTGTCACCTAGGTTATGTCTCTGCCACATGCTTCTTGTTTCCATGGCTACGGCTAGCAAGACGCTGGCTTGATGCTATGACAAGTCCTTGCGCCTCTTGGGTAAGTGCTCACGACATTGCTGGAGTGGCCTTAGCCACCATGAAAGGCTGTTCATCTCAATCTCTCCGGCATCTCTTCCACCGTCGTGAATCGTCAGCTCCCGGTGCCTCCCAGGCCTATCACAACAACCCACTGGCATGTCCCTCATAAATCCTTTTGATTTCTCTCTGTCAGCAGCTTGTAGGCTGTAGCACCTGTAAGGGTTCATCTCGTCTTATATGGAGCAAAAAGGGCAGCATAATACTGATACCATGTAATAGATGCACAATCTGATTGTCTATGAATCACCGATACGTCATGAAGCCTACTGTATCTGTATTTAATATGGTGAGATACATCGATACTTACCGATATGTACATTGAGGAATATCAGATTAATTTGATTTAAAAATAAATAATTTAGTTCATTGGCTTCATAAGATGAAGAAAGTATGAGTGTCTTTCCAAGATTGGAAAATCCCCTTGAGAGAAGCAAACCAACCGGCTGATTTGCAATTGACTATGCCTAGTACTACGTACATAGTTGGCATCTATGGTCAACACATTTTCCGTTCTATTTTAGAAAGTTGTAATACTCCGTCCAATACACCTCAACAGTAATATCTTATTTTAAAGCCCGATTGAAGCTAAAGTTCATAAACACTTAAACTACTTATTATGTTTGTTATCTTGCTTCTCATAGATATGCTATATTTTTTTTATATATCTCATTATCTTGCATATTCAATTATTTTTATTTGGAGAAAAAATATTAACATATTTATATATACTAGACGTATCAGCGTATCCTGGTTTTAGGATTCACCGTGTCCGTATCGCGTATTGGTGATGCACAATCTGATTCTGTCCTGGTTGTGCAGCTAAGTTCGATCTAGAACTGCATGCATAATCAACTGTTTTCCAGCTGATCAGTTGAATGAATGCCCATGCATTTGAACCAAGTGATGACTGAACTGTTGGATTGGCCTCAGTGCATGAACTATTCATCCCTCCTTTTGGCACATAATAGCAAAATTCGTTTTCCTCCCTCAGCTTGTAGCACTGGGGTTAGCCCCTTAGTCTGACCATCTGCTGATCTATGGCTAGGGCCAGCCCTGAGGGAGGTCAGCGGAGCGACCACCTTGGGCCCCAAAACGCAGGGGCTATCCTGAACGTGACAATAAAACATAGCAGATTAAATTTCAGAAGTTGGGTCATATATTCACGTAACAGTTTATAGGTTAGGTGAGCTCCTTATCTCCTTTGTAGACTTTCTACGGTCTAGTACATGATTAGCAAACAATTATCGATGCCTTCGATTATGCCTAACAAGACCTAGGTTAGCATATTTTTTTATGTTTAATGGGCTCCTATTTTTAGTTTCACCCTAGGCCATCGAAATGTCAAGGCCAGCCTTGTCTATGTCTATGACAGCATGGCCCAAAGGAAATCACAGCAATACACAGTTACATATGGCTTTACTGTCTTATCCCCTGAAATTTATTCAAGAACTTCAGTTCATTTTGGGCCAGTAGGTGGACATGCTATTCAACATCTTTGAAACCGCCAGACAGAGCTATGAAAACCTGAGATCAATTTAGGTGGCCAAATCTGAAAAAGAAAAGGATCGCAAGAAATTTTCCTTTCCAGATTTTAGCTTCCACTGAACATTTAGCATCTTCTGGTTGTTACTGAAGCTCCTCAACATCATTTGCTCGGTAACTAACAAATGGCATATGAGCCTGATCATACGCATGCAGCTGACCATAAAATTTACACAATCCTGTGATCAATTCATTGGTCACATGCAGTAAGTTACTGGAGTTTGAGTTTGTCACCCATATGAACCTGAACAATCTGAACAAAAGAAGAGAAATTGTGTTTGTCACCCATATGAACCTGAACAATCTGAACAAAAGAAGAGAAATTGTTTGCCAATATGTAAGGGATTTAACTCGACGGTTTCTTGAGTTCACATTGGCGGTATCAGAGAGACGCTGAGGCGATCCTACCCGGGTCACTTTGAGCGACCTAGATCACTGCCGCTGGCCGCCTTCCCTGCTGCTGAACGCTCGGCGATATTCAGTGCAGAGTAGAAAAGACAGCAGTTTTATCTGCTCGTCTGAAGCTAGTCTTCAGCTCTCTGATTCAACTTCATCAAAATCAGCAACCAATTTCACTACAAGATATTGATTTCTATAACCTCAACTACACATACAATTTGCCCACGACACTGCTGTGGCGAACGCAACAGAAGTCACATTAAGGCCACTTGTGCCCTCCACCACATGTGTTTGATCATCTGAATGCGGAAGAGAAGAGCTCCTGGTGCCTCTCAGCCCTACCACAGCAACAACACACACTGGCCTGGCCCCTTGCCCGGTCCTGATAACTCTTTTCATTTCACTCTGTAAGATTGTAGCTTTTGTGCTCGTTCATCTCATTTTTCATGGACCAAAAAAACGGCAGCTGGTCTGTGTTGATACCGTATATGAATGCGCGATCTGACTCCGTGCATGCAGTTTTAAAGCTTCAACCTGAGCTGTTCTTGAGAGCTCACTGGTAACATTTTGTTGCGGATTTAAAGCACTTAGCTAGCTCTACTTTTCGCTAGCTCCGCTCCTGTCAGAGCTCACTGGTCTCCAAGACTCTCTTCATCGCTGTCTCAGCTCCCAGCATTTGTGCTACATCACCTCATCCTTTTATATAGAAGCAAAAAACAATGCATGATGACACTCTACTGTTTACAACTGTGAACAGTTGAACTCAGTTAATGAACTGTTGAGCTAATGATGAGCTGAATGTGCATGCACAGCTTTGAACAATCGAAGCCGTTTAAAATGTCTAATTAATTCAGGTGTATATGATCAATTGTTTAGCCCAGATTAAGCTATCAGAAGCTTGATCGAGCTCGCACTAACAAACAGGAACTTGCATATAGTTCCATGAGTATTGATCTGATGCTAAACTGTAGTATGCTAGTGATAGCAGCAACCTCAAAAGTTGATCAAGGCTAGAGCTGTTTTGTGCGTATATATACATAGAGATGAATTAATTAGAAGAAAAGTTGCTGCAATATATCATGATTAAGCACGCGAGTTGGACAATTAAGGAGAGCTAAACGATAATGTTTACGGGGTACAACACTTACATCAGCAAAAGGTAAGTGATACAATTGATCTCAGCCGTTTAGCCATTGATGCATGAATAGGAATTAGAGGAAAGACTAAGCTTATAACACTTGTTGCATGCATGCAGCTTAAGAGAAAAAATTAGGATACACATGCATGTCAATTAGAGGAAAACAGGGTGTTATGAGAAAATTAAGGACACCGCATGCGCAGTTATATCAGATAAAGATAAAAAATAGTAAATATTAATAGTTGATTTTTATAATTATAAAAATAAAAATAATTATGGGTGAGTAGCTAATAGATTGTTTTCTTTAATCATAGCCATTCAATCTACAAAATGAACGAATTTTATTAATTTAGGTGTACCATAAAATTTACCGTTAGGGTATATAATAGTTGAGAATATTAGGTAGAATCGGATTTCCTAATCTCTCTATACATTTATTCCTATATATATATACCGGCATAAAAACTCAATACAATATTAATCCATAATCTCAATACAATATTAATCCATAATTGCAGTATTTATTATCTCTATACAATCCAACAAAAATTAGCCTAGGCGATAGCAAGTTGTGCGCTGCAGTCAGGAATCGGAGGTGATGCCAACTCGGTGTCATGGCTACTCGTAATGCATTTTCCATAGCATTCCGTCACCTCGCTGGAGTCATCTCAGCCTCCATGAAACATTGCTCTCGCCATCTCTGAGACATTTTCATCTCCCTTGTGAACCATCACCTCCCGGCGCCTCCCAGCCCTACCATAGCAACCCACTGGCCTGACCAGGTAATCTCTTTCATTTCTCTCTGTCAGCAGCAGCTTGTAGTCTTGTAGAGCTTGTACTCCTCCATTCTCAACTTATATATATGGAGAAAAAGGACAGCGTGATACCGATACGACATGTGAATGCGCAATCTGATTCGGTACAGTTCTGCAGCTCAGTTCAATGTGCATCTACAACTGAGCTCATGAGTTGAATGAATGTGCATGCCTTTGATTGAACCAAGTAAATGGACTGATGGTGCTAGCCTATGTATCACCGATACGCGATACGGGTACAACAATATGGATACGGTGAATCCAAGAAAGTAAGATACGTCGATACGTCTAGTATATAAAAATATGTTAATGTTTTTATTTTTTTCTCTAAATAGAAATAACCGAATATGCAAGATAATAATAAGATCCATAAAAATATATCACATTTATAAGAAGCAAGATTATAACAAGTAATTCAAATTTAAAAGAATGAAACATTATGAATTTATGATATTAATGTATTACATAGCTTATGAGGGCAAGGTACAAGGCCAAATATAAGCACGTGGGTTAGTATTTATGGGCTTCAAAATGAGATGTTACCGTCGACAAACATATCGGACAGATGTATCATCTAGTATCGAACACATATCACGAATTAAGTTATTTATTTGTAAATCAAATTAATCTGATACTCCTCAATACACGTATGCTGTTTACATGATTCACAGGTGCTAGCTAGCTCCTTTGTCTCATGATGTGCTGCCCTATGGTCCAAAGGAGATCACAGCATTACACACTGCCTGCAACTAATCCAAGAACTGCGATTTCAGAGTGGCATGCACCCCACCAGGCTACCACTACTGTTGTTGAGTAAGTTCATCATTTCAGACCAAGAAATAGATGGCCATGCAATTCAGCATCTTTGAAACCATCAGGCTGAAAAGAAAAGAATCGCAAGAAATTTCCCTTTCCAAATATTTTTTTGAAAGAAAGCGAAAGAGTCGCTTGCTTGAATTGAAAGGAGGCGAAAAGGATCACGAAATTCTTACAGAAGCTAGGGGATTGAGGCCCTGTTTAGATTTCATTAACTAATAGTTAGTAGTTAAAAATTAGTTTTAGTTCATCCAAATAGTACGACTAATTGATGAACTGACTATTAGTTTCTTGGCTAACTAATAGTTAGTCCATTAATCCACAAAAATGAACTAATTTGATCTAATAGGGCTCTTAGACTATTTTGCCCTTGAGACCAAACTGGCTTCCGTTCCTTAACTGCAGCTTCACTGAACATACAAATGATACAATTCGATTAGCCAATTTTCTACTGTGTCTTGCTACGACGTACCCGTGGTAAAAAGAGGAGCGAAAATGTTTGACTACTTGCTGGCTTGTTGCCATATGCAACCCTGCATATAGCTCACGAGATCATTTCTGGTGCATGGCTAGCTAGTTCCCTTGTCATGATCTCAACACGCTGCAAAACTCCATGGCTGCAAGCTTGCCACGGGCAGATATACATTGTATTGCGATTACTGTATCAACAGTACTATAGCAAGTTTATTATAGCAGGGACAAAATTGACTTTAGTCATCTATTAATTCAAAGTATCCAAACAGGTATGGACTAACTTTTAGCTGACTAACTATTAGCTAGTTAATAATTAGCTCTAGCTATTAGTCAGCTAACTATTAGTTTTAATCCATCAAACAGGGCCTGAGAAAGAAAAGAAGGGGGAGCTAAGGCGGATAGAGGAGGGCCTAAACAGAGGAGAAAGAAGAGAAAAAAACAACTGGAACTAGGTTTGATACAAAAAATCATCTTGTTTTTGCCAGATGTAGAAGATCCACTTCTAAAACCGTCATGTTAACTATTGTTTCTATGAATTCGATAGAATTTTGGAAGATTCGTTTGTTTCTTTCCTTCCAAATGTTCCACCATGTATGGATTATGAGCCTGTTGAACTTGAACTGCTTACGATTTGCAGAATGGAAACATTGGACTGCTTTCTTCCATCACTTCTGCAAGTTGATGCATGACGAAATGTGGGGGATTCTTGTGATGTTGTAGTGCTGAAGGAGTTTCGAAGGCAGCCAGGCATAACCTGCAGGTAGGATTGCAGGGCTATCCACACTTCAGAAGGTTATTCGCTGTTAGAATTTTTTGTTTCACCAAAGTCCAAACGAAGATTTTGCATTTCGGTTCCGCCTGAGCTTTCCAAAGGTCCGTACTAATGATCAGTTTGGTTGATCCTAGAAACTTTACTTGGTAAGCCCAACAAGTGGAATATGCTTCATCTTCCGTCCAATGAATCTAACATCTTCTGAATGTTACTGAAGCTCTTCAACCTCACTTGCTCGGTAAATAACGAATGACATATGAATCTGATGATCTGATCATAAGCATGCAGCTGGCCACAACAATTTACACAATCTTGATGCCATCGTTGCCGTCGCTGCCCCTAAATGACAATAACTGCATATCTGCTCACCCAAAGCCTAAAGGCAGAATCTACTCTCTACCATGATGGATAGAAGCTACCTGCACAGCTCAGCTCTTGGGTATAGTTCTTCACTAAGAGATTGGCGAAGGAGAATCGGCTCCGATCGATCGAGCAAAGTTTGCTCTGATCTTGTTTGAGTACGTGGCTAATGGAAGACAAAACGACAGAGATGAGAAACACACTGAACTTGCTGCTGATGTTTTGCAGAATATGCAGAAAACCACACTGAAATGAGGGGAAATGATGGTTCAAGGCTCCTGATGCCTCCTAGGCCAACCGTACCAACCCACAGGAGAGACCAGGTCTCTGTATCCAAAAAATTACCATCTTTCTCCCTCTCTGAACAAAAACATGTTCATATCTCAGCTAGGGAGTTTCTGCTCCTTTGTCTGCAAGTTTATTTGATATGGCGCAATTATATACTCCCTCTGTCTAATGTAAGCCGTATAAGTTTTTGACGTGGTCTTCAACATAAAACTTTGACCATTAATTTTTTTCACAATATATCGTCAACAGCTATAAAATTAATATCATATGAAAGTATTTTATATGCAAATTCAACTATATCACATCCATAAAAATGCATGCTTTTAGCTTAATTATCAGTTAAAAATTAAAAAGATTAGCTTTTTAAATATATGCATGACTTATATTTTTAGACAAGGGGAGTACTCAGGACCACCAATCCACTTCAATGTGGCACCTCCCTGCCACTGCAGTACTGCATGGAGAACTGGATGGGTTCAGCTCAGTTCAAACTGATGGGCAGGCCATGCCTTTTGGTGAATTAGTTCAAGGCCATCCCTATCAAGATGAACCATGTAATTATGAGGCGAATTAACCAAGTGCATGATATCTCTGATCATTTAGCAAGAGATTATATGAGCAGATCTTTTCGAGCCAGAGGTATAATTTTTCGTTCAGAAATCAAAGACTTCAGGTATAGGAAACAAAAAGTACATCAGAATATGTGGGACAATCTGAATTGTTATTCCTCTTTTGGTGTCAAGAACAGCAGTTGGCCAACGCTCTTCACGGATTCAGAAGAAACACAAGAACATGTATCCGTACCCCAGAAGAATTGTTTGGATGATTCAGTGACAGGTGTAAGAAAAATGTAAATTTGGTAATCGTTTTGGACAAAGAAATTGTGTGTTTGTGCAGTTTAGTACTCTGGAATTGTTAAAACATCTAGCTGCACAGAGAAAAAAACAAGGGATTGAATTATGTTGTCTCATTCTTCACTCTGAGATTCTTCATTGAGCACTGCAACTCCACTACACCCCATTCATGAATTAAAGTACTCAAGTTTGTCATGCATCACACTTAAAAAAAACTCGACTGGTGGGTTTAAGACAGCCCGTGGTACTTAACTAAGTCGAGAAAAAACTCTCCGAATGCAGCATTCGCTGCATCACACTTAGCATGGTGATCGTTTTTCTATATCTTCAACCTGACTGCCACTATCATTGAAGCATTCATCTAACCAGCAGCATAGCACCAATTATTCTATCATAATATGACTCCCAGGTATGTGATACCGAACATAGAAATCCCAGGAGATATGTTTCTTTTTTACGTGGATATATAATTCCTTGGAAGAAAACTCTGAGAGACAAAATGGCTAGCCATAACCAAAGTCGCTGGTGTTGATAAAAGTACATCTGCCAATGTGGCTATCATTCATGTTCAATTTGGCCAACTCATTCAAGAACCTTCAAGAACAGTTTTTGTCAAAATAAGTTACAAAACAATCATGTTCAATGAAACTCCCTAGAGGCAGAATGGTTAAAAAAGAACTCACACTCTTCGGAGAACGTGATACAAGGGCTCCTGATGCCTCCAAGGCCTACAATTGCAATTCTGTTGCTTGGTCTTCATTCTTCAGAATTCTTCATATCTATGTGTCTCTTTATATACAAAAGCAAAAATGATAGCACACTATCATTTACTCCATTCATTACATATTATAAGTTGTTTGATTTTTTTATAGTCAATCTTCTTTGACTTTGATAAATTTTATAAAAAACTTATATATTTTTGATAAGTTTGTATTTACTTGAAACTATAAATGTTAATATATTTTTATTTAAACTTGGTCAAAGTTGAAGAAGTTTAATTTTAAAAAATCAAACGACTTAAAATGTGAAATGAATATATTTATGAAATGTTCAGTTGAGTTCAGTTAATGAACAGTTCAGCTATAATGTTAGCTGAATGTAGCATGCACACGTTTTGAGCAATCTAAAATATCTAATTCCACACATCAGTAATTAATTAGGATATGATCCCTTGTTTAGTCCAAATTAAGTTATCACAAGCTTGGTCGAGCTCGCACAAACAAATGAGCACTTTCATAGTTTCATAGGTGAATTGATTGATACGCCATCAAGTTGTATTAGTATTAGTAGCAATGACATTATGACAATGACATGACTCTTCAAAGTTGTCAGGTTGTCGACAAAGCAAAAGATCACTTGGAGTAGTTAGTCCAGAATCTACTTGTTTCAAAGACACATTCTTGGTAACTGAATGCAACAGAAGAAGAATTTGTGCAAGACTCGAAGACTGAAGTAGTTAAGTAGCAAAAATTGCAATCACGAACCAAAAAAAGGGCTCTTTCTCTAAACTCCAATACCATCTCAAGAATTCTCCATAGCCTAACAAGCTGTGGGAGAGATGGAAAGGAAATTAAAATCTTGTCCACCTAACTAAATTGAAAAGAAGAAGAAAAAGAACATAAAATAGTATTCAAGGAACAGCAGAAAATGCAGTCACACCGATGCGACAAACAAGAAGAAGGTGGCGAAGATTCCGATGACGCCAGCACATTTCCGAACTTAAGTGACATGAGAGCTCCTGATGCCTCCTAGGCCAACAACCACACCTGGAGTTTCCTCTGGCTCCATGAAACGCTATTCATCTCTCTCTCAGTTTGCAGCATTTCCTACTCCTTTGTATGCTATATAGCATTTGATTTGATCGATCATTCAGTGCAGTAAACTCCAGTTCAATGCAGCACCTACCTCTGAAAAAACTGGAGAGATGCCATATGCCATGTTCACTTGCTCTGTATCAAGCTGCTTATATGGAGCATTGGTTTGATTGGCATCACCATGATTGCTGTCACATTATCCAACATTTTGACAGATCAATGAGCTAAAACATATACAGTGGGAGTGATCTGTGTAAGGTTGAATTGCTCTTCTTCCTCTTCTGCTGTCAAGAATAGAAGTTCAGTGATACTTCTTCAGAGGCTAAGAATAAAAAAGAGCACTGAATAACATCTAGATGGGCAATTTGTTGGTCTTAGAGAAAAGTGAAAATGATTGAATTTGTTAATTGTTTAGATGAGAGAAGTATCATCATGCAGTTTAATGGGAAAATTAGATCTATACCACTTAGAATCACTCGGTACCTAAAAATACCACCAATATTTACTCTCTTCAACAAATACCACAATTCCGTCAATCTACTTTCGATTTTTACCATCCCCGTTGATTCTACTGTTTATTTTGAACATTCAATGTGGATGTAATAATTTGCTGACCAAAATGCCCCTTGAGCCCACAGCCTGACGAGCAAACAAGAAGAGGCGAACAAGAATAGCTCCAGGAACAGCACCTTCTTGGCTTCTCCCCATCCAGCTTCTTCTCGTCACCACCGCTGCTGCCATCGCCACTGCTCTGCTGATGATCAACGAGTTCATCTTCTCCCCTGACTTCACTCATTGGATTGGATTGGAGGCTCGGGCTCCTAACTTTGATTGTGTTTTAGCCGTGCCAACGAGCAGCCGACCGCGTCGTGTTGGTGGTGGTAGAGCAAGTGTGGTGATAAGGATTGGAGAATACAGAAAAGAACTGTGAGCTCATGACTTGACGTGATAAGGTTGTTTTAGTCTTTTTCTTGTCTGCTAACAGGAGGATAGATGGAAATGGTAAAATCGAAAACAGACTAACAGACATGTGGTATTTATCGAAGTGCAGAGATGTTGGTGGTATTTTTAGATATTGAACAATTCTAGGTGGTATAAATCTAATTTTCTCCAGTTTAATTACTCTGAACTTTTGAAGGCATCTCTACAAAAATGATAACAAACAGATGCACTGAAATCTGCCTCTTCCGAGAAGTTCTCTAAAAATCACACAAGTACCCTCTAGTCCATGAAATGTAACAGTGTATGACTTTCTTGATGATCTTCATGGTGATCCTGAACCTAGGAAGTCTCTCTTAAAAAATGGTGAGGAAAAAACTTACGCGAGGTGATCTTGGTACAAAAATTCATTGATGCATGCTGAACAGTTACTGCAAAATGTAATCTGATTCCTTAAGTAACCTGCAGATTCAATCATGTCCACTGAAATTCTGCAAATGGTCAGCTAAGAACTTGTGTCCAATGACCGATCTGTAACAGGAAAGCTCTCGGTGCCTCCCAGGCCTACCCTACCATGGCGGTCACATTCGCCGGAGCAGCCACCACACGTCGGCCGCGAAGGCGCCGCTGCTGTGTGCCTGCGCCGGTGGAGAGTTTCTCGGTGGCCTCGGCGCCGGCGAGGCATGGTGCCATGTTGCCGCGCGGCCTCACGCGTTAGTGAGAGGGAGCGGCAGCTATGTGGAATTCCTTCTTGTCTTCTTCTTGCTTCACACGCCTCTGCCTTCCTTCAAAATCTCTCCGCGGTGCGGCCATGGTCGGCAGCTATGGTGCTATGGCGAGTGACAATCGCAGTTGCTGCCGTAAGTATGTACCAACTAGGGAGGTGAGGAAAAGCTGACCACCGCTGGCTGTCCACGTACGACGACCGTCAGCAATGTCGCCGGTGATAGATGCTCCGGCGTCGGCTGCCTACAATTTGAGCGGGGAAAACGACTCATGGCCTACGACGAGGGTTCATGCATAAGAGATTGGTATGTTATCTTGTTCATCTCTGGGCTACAAAAACTAGTTGTTGCTACTTCATCTGCTCTTTCTACTATAGCCACTTTTGGACAAGTTTAAAATAATCAGGAATTAAATGATTACTTGGTTGCGAATAATTTAAACTGTTTGGTCAACCTGATTATTAAGGTTGATTATCGTATGTTAATAGTGAAAAGACTTAAATATGAATGATAGAACA
>KE372945.1:204568-217628 GCA_000418225.1 Zizania latifolia | reverse complement strand
AAGATGAAATGAGGTCCATGAGTGACAACAAAGTCTGGAAATTAGAAGAAATTCCTAAGGGAGCCAAAACAGTAAGCTGCAAGTGAGTCTACAAGATCAAACGTGACTCCCAAGGGAATGTTGATAGATATAAGGCCAGACTTGTGGCAAAAGGCTTCACTCAGAGAGAAGGAATAGACTATAATGAGACATTTTCACTTGTCTCAACTAAGGATTCTTTTAGAATCATCATGGCCTTAGTGGTACATTATGATTTAGAATTACATCAGATGGATGTAAAGACGGCGTTTCTCAACGGGGATCTATATGAGAACGTCTATATGGCACAACCTAAGGGTTTTGTCATAGAAGGTAAGGAGAATTTGGGATGCCATTTGACTAAGTCCATTTATGGACTAAAATAGGCCTCTAGGCAATGGTACCTCAAATTCGATGAGACTATTAGAAAATTTGGGTTTAAGGAAAATGAGGAGGACAATTGCATTTATGCTAAGTTCAAGAATGGAAAATTTATTTTCCTAGTCTTGTATGTGGATGATATACTACTTGCTAGTAGTGATGTCAGTTTACTATTGGAGACTAAGAGATTCTTATCCTCTCATTTTGACATGAAGGATCTTGGTGAAGCTTCCTACGTGTTAGGAATTGAGATTCTCCGAGATAGATCTAAGGGGGTATTAGGATTATCGCAGAAGGCATACTTAGAGAAGATACTAAGGAAATATAGTATGCATGCGTGTAAACCTTCGCCTGCTCCGATAGTCAAGGGTGATGAGTTTGGGAATTATCAATATCCTAGGAACCAATATGAGATCGATCAAATGAAATCGGTTCCATATGCTTCTGCTGTCGGAAGCTTAATGTATGCTCAAGTTTGTACTCGTCCTAACTTAGCTTTTGTTACCGGGATGCTTGGCAGATATCAGAAGAATCCAGGCATAGATCACTGGAAAGCAGTTAAGAAAGCCTTGAGGTATATACAAGGCACAAAAGGCCTCATGTTAGTGTATGAGAAATCAGATACCCTCGAGATAGTGGGTTACTCAGACTCAGATTTTATGGGATGTATGGATACTAAGAAATCCACGTCAGGTTATATATTCACACTCGCAAATGGAGCTGTGTCGTGGAAAAGCTCCAAACAAACCGTGACGGCATCATCGACGATGTATGCCGAGTTTGTTGCATGTTATGAGGCCACCGGATAGGCACTATGGTTTAAGAAGTTTGTTCCCGGTTTAAGAGTGGTCGATAGCATCGAGAAACCACTTAAGCTATACTGCGACAATGAGCCAGCAGTGTTATACTCCTATAACAACAGAAAAAGTGTTGCTACCAAACACATTAATATTAAGTTTTATGTTGTTAAGGAGAAAATCTAATATCAGACCATAAGTCTAGAGCATATAAGTACCAAGCGAATGCTTGCGGATCCGCTCACTAAAGGCTTACCACCCAGTGTGTTCAGAGAACACTTAGCCGACATGGGTTTAAAGGAAAGCCTATGATCATTAGATTTTTTAAGGGGTCAAAATAAGATGAGCATCTATTTTGGAATGGAAAGATGCGTCGTGGTTGTTGAGTCATGTAGTACGTAATTAACTATTGTGATGAAACATACCCTATGCATCGATCCGTAATGAGGCATGTATTTGTTTAAGTTTAGTATAAGTGAGTAAGATCTAGGGGGAGAATGTTAGATAAGATCTTTGGGAGGAGAGGGGGACCGAGTTCCTCTCCTCCCCACGACTCGGACTCGACAGCAGCTAACCCCCTAGCTACGCGAGCCCTGATCGGGGGCGCCCAACCGATTCTGGTTAGGGCCCCCCGTCGTGCAACGCCACATATAAAAGGGGCTAAGGGGCTCAGGGGCTAGGGACACACTCTCTATTCCGCCACCCCAATCTCGAAATATTCTAAGCACCGATCAACTCAGCGTTGTCAGCGACGGGAAAACCCTCACCGCCGACATCTACGCCGATCTCGACGCCACAGCACCGGCCATGGCGTCGCCCTCAAAGAACCAAGGCAAACCCGAAGGTACGCCCAAATGCCCTTCTAGTTCTAGCCTAGCGATCCTAAGGCGAACCTATTTTCTATCACTAACTAGTGATCTTGATTTTTCACTCATAGCCACCGTGATTGTTCATAAGTTTACGATGCCGCAATTGACATGAAATCCTAGATCCAGCCTTGTATACATGTAAGTTTTACGGCATTTTTTAGTCTTCGGAATTCATTTATTCTACTTTAATTAATTTCCCCCTTTTCAGAGAATTATCTGCCGCAGAACTGCAGAAGGAACTTTCAAATGGAAGCAAAATTTTTGCAAAAAAACAAAAAAGGAGGTAAAGGAAAAAATAAAATGGAGTGAGAAAGAGGGGCCATCTCTGAGGACAGAAGAGTCCATTCACTGGCCTCAACGCCATTGCCACCCTCCGGCACTAGCTTTTAAGCTAAACTGACTCCATGACTGTCTCTCTCCCCTTGCATTGGAGTAGCTGCAAAGCAAGTCTGTCCCGGGAACACACACAGGAGCTGAGGCGCCGAGATGTCTGCTTCTTCTCTTCCATGAGCTCTGGTCTGAGTCTGGCTCCCGGTGTATGAGTGTGATCTTGCGCTCCCTTCTCTCTCCTGCTGCAGTTCTTGTTCTTTCCCGGGGATCTTCTGCACAAGGAGGAAGCTAGGATCTTGCCCAGCTTAATTAGCTTCGTGTAAGTTATTCCTTTCCTTTGGTTTCTCTGATGAGGCTGTGTTCAAGTTGTTGAGACCTTGCTCTCAGCCTCTCATGGAGGAGTTCTTCCATTGGAATGTGACTCAACTCAGATGCTCTTATCTAACTTTGGAGCAGGTTATGATATTAGTGTCAGGCATCATTAGTTTATCCACTTTAGTTTGGCTGTTTCTTTTTCCTTGAGAAAAAAATCTTATCTTTCTACTGGGTTTTTCTTGGACTGATGGTTAAGCACAGCTTTCTGATGAACATTTTTGTTCCAAATTGAACTCTGTACACATTTCCTGGTTCTGCTCCTTTTCTTGTATTAGGGTCTTAGGGAGTAAATTTTTCTCTTTTTTCCACTAAAACCTCTGGATAGAAATCAATTGATCAGAGCCACATCCTTTTTTCAGTACACTCCAATCTTGTTTTGGTCCAAGGAAAGCAATTGTTTGCTCAAACCTGTGTTCTGTAGTGTGCATGGAGTTCTTTGTTTACTCCCTGTTTGACTGCCTTCATGTGCAAAATCCTTATAAAAGAGCTCAAGCTTTGATTTTTATTTGCCCATTCATGTGGTTTTCTCCACTCCTGATAAGATTCCAGCCTCACTAGTGCATGTTCCAATGGTCTCCCTACAACCCATCCCCCATTGTCTCAGCAATTATTCTCATTGTCTCCTCACCCCAAGATACTGCCCTTGTGCTTTGCAGGTGCTGCTTCCTCTGTGTGTGTGATCCAAATCCAACTTGCAGGAGTTCTTGGTTTCCTGGCATTGTGCTTTCTTGGACCCAGAGCTTGACAAGATTGGCTGAATAGTTTGCCAATCTAGAGAGGGTCTTGGCTGGGTTATACCCTGCAGCAAGGGGAACACAAGAGCCTAGATTTTCTCAGCTACTGGTTGCTCTTGCTCTCTGCACTGTGGAGTACATATTCAGATGTTGGTGGTCTCTTGCTTCATCTTGGTCTGCTGGGTTGAGAGCTTTTAGGGGTCCTGTCACTTGGTGCTTCATGGTTCTGAACTTCTGATTTTGTGGACTGTTGGAGAAAATTAGAAGGAAAAGAAGAAGAAAATTGGTTGTTGCGGTCGTTCTTAGTGTGTCAAGATGAAGTATATGAAGCTTGGATCAAAGCCAGATGTGTTTCAAACAGAGGGAAACAATATCAGGTGAAGTAGTCCTTAATTTGTCTTGTCCATAATTTTTTCAGGTTATAAAGAACTTCACAATCAATAACTTTTGTCTTGAATAGATTCACTTGAGCTCTAGCTTTTATTATGTGGACGAATAGTCCATGAATTGCAGTGATTTTAATTAGGTATCACCTCATCCATTTTGTGTAATGTAGGAGTGGATGCATGCCTTCTAGCCTGGTCAAAGTTTGATCTGAATCTCAGTTCTCTATTTGGCCAAAGGATCTACTTATCATTGCACCATGAGCTAAAACTAAATTAATGTAATCAGTAGGGAGTCCAGCCATACAGTTAGCTGCTCACATGGAATAATGACCTTTAGCTATGTGGTCTCAATGCGATGCCCACCTCTGCAGTTCTGTGATTGTAGTAAAATAAGTGCGCGTACTGAATACGTGTTGTTTCCCTGTAATCTGTGAGTAGGGAATGCTATTGAGATTTAAATGATCTACTGAAAGATAAATAGTTATTTTTGTCTCCCAAACATTGTGATTTTGTTTGGAAACTGAATTGCTATCGGGATTCTGGTTTTCGTTTGGGAGGAATTTTGAACTATATACCAGAGGAATTTATATGTGACCTTATTAAAGCTAGACTATAACATCCTCTTTTGTAGTTTCTGGAGATGGTATATATCCGGTAACTAGACCGAATCTAAAAAAGACTGTAGTGAAGTCTACATTCTTTTTTCTCATTTGACAATGATTGGCACCCAAAAGACCTTTGTGAAAGTTAGTACCTGTGGTGTTAAGCAGTGGTTCTTCTCATGATAGCTTGCAAAAGGCTCTTGATGCAATTGATCTTCTTTGTAGGATGCATCATTTCTGATTCTTTGCCAATGGCATCTCTGCTCGAGCCATCTGTATGCTTCGGAGCATGTGCCATTTTCATCACATCTTTTTCACTAGCTTGTTTAGTGTTCAACTATCAAATACAGGGGTTGGTTGGTGGCGCTGTGGTCCGCTTCGAAAATGAAATTCTACAATTCCCCTAACCTTTTGTGCAATGAATTTGTTGTCATATCATTTTCGTTGGACCACTTAGCAGTTTGATTAGTTATATCTGTCATACATAGGGTTACTTTCTATGAATTTGCTTTCTTTGCTTTATTGTTTTGCCCATGGCACTTTATTTAGCCTAACACTCTGTCTCTCCTTTTCTTACACTTGGAGTTTTCAGTGGGTGGAGATTTGATTTCATAAATCATTTCATCTTTACCTTGTACATGCATTATTGGATGGTTCATATTCTAGGATCTTTTGTTTTCATGTCCCATTTTTCTAAGACAACCTTTTCACCCTCCATTGTGTATGAGTATGACTATTTGCCCCAGCAATTATAGTCCCAGTCATATAAATAAAAGCTCACACTTTATCAGCCACCCTCTATTATTTCATCCATTGCCATTTCTGAAGTAGCTTTGTATGTGTATTCATTGTGCAACTTGATTATTAGTCTTTTGGTTATTAGGTGTTCAACTGTACAAAGTAATCACCAGGCATTCATCCAATGATGCTTGCCTAAGCAGCTGTTAAAGCACAAACTTACCCCTAAAAAACAACAAAACAATCCACAGAAGTTCAATGCTCTAGCTAGCGATCACTTCTTTCTTTTTTTTAAAAAAAATACTATTTTGTTTATCTTCAATGCTTTACACTTCCATATTTTGTCCTAACCCTACCTATACTACATCTATGTGATGCTAATGTTGAATGTGCCCTTGATGAAAATGCATTTTCAGGTTTGTTGCAACTGAGCTGGCAACGGACATTGTAATCACTGTAGGGGATGTGAAGTTTTATCTTCACAAGGTACAAGTTAACCATTTTATCTGTGCCAGTTTACTGTCTTAACAGTGTGTGTTTTAGCGAATACTAGCCTAGTACAGCTTTCAATTCTTGAGCATACATAATTTTTATTCATCTGAACTAAGGTTTTGTGCATCTAAAATTATATATGCTTTTATTTATTTTCTTTGTTATCTATTGATGTACATGTTCCTTCCCAATAATTTTGCTTCAAAGGTGCATTTTCAAGTCCCTTTGACAGAGAGAAAATACCACTTGAATTTTGGAAGTGATTCAAACTGTTGTAGATCTCCTTTCTTATCTCCTACGCATGTACTCTATATATACCAGCTCAATGCAATCAATCAATTTTCGTAGTATTCTCCTCTCTCTACAATTCAACACAAACCTTCTGTATCTCTCATGTTATTCTCCTGTAGATGCCCTATCATTCTGTTAGAAATAAAACATTTTGCTGCATTCCTCTTTTGTCATATGGTTTAGTAGAGTTAGTGATAGCCGATCCATATTCAGTACTGATACTCTTGTTGAAATCAAATGCAGTTCCCTCTTTTGTCAAAGAGTTCGCGATTGCAAACATTGGTGGCATCAACAAATGAGGAAAGCAATGATGAAGTAGACATTTCTGACATTCCTGGTGGCCCTGCAGCATTTGAAATTTGTGCCAAGTTCTGCTATGGTATGATTGTCACACTCAATGCGTACAACGTCCTCGCAGCCCGCTGTGCAGCTGAGTATCTTGAAATGTTTGAGACAATCGACAAAGGGAACCTCATCTACAAAATCGACGTGTTCTTGTCTTCAAGCATACTCCGAACCTGGAAGGACTCGATCATCGTGCTGCAGACAACAAAACTGCTGCTGCCTTGGTCAGAGAACTTGAAGGTAATCAACCACTGCGTCGATTCCATCGCTTCGAAAGCTTCCATCGATCCATCAGAGGTTGAGTGGTCATACACCTACAACAGAAGGAAGCTTCCATCTGAGTGCGGTCTTGATTCGCATTGGAACGGCGTAAGGAAGCAGCAGATGGTGCCTAGAGACTGGTGGGTGGAGGACCTCTGTGACCTTGAGATGTGCTTGTACAAAAGAGTCATCTTGGCCATCAAGGCTAAGGGGAGAATAATCAGTGAGGTGATTGGAGAAGCTCTGAGAGCTTATGCACACAGAAGGCTGTTCAGTTCTCTGGACAATGCTGCAAGCAATGGGCTTGACTGCACAAGGCACTGTGCAGCTCTTGAAACCATCATTTCTCTGCTGCCAACTGAACAAGGTTCAGTCCCATGTTCTTTCCTTCTCAAGCTGCTGAGATCTGCATGCTTGTTGGGGTCAGATGAGGCCTACCGCAACAATCTAGTCAAGAGAATTGGCGCAAAGTTGGATGCAGCTTCAGTTTCAGACCTTCTTATACCTGCCAATTCCGACGAAAATGCGATCATGTACAATGTAGACATGATCTCGGCAATGTTGGAGGAGTTCATGGCACAGCACCGCAGCGACGACGACGACGATAGCGCGAAACTACAAGAGGATGAAGAAGCCATGCATGCTGAGAACACTCGCCTCTCTGGCAGTTCAGAGCTCGTGATCGCGAAGCTGATTGATGGATATCTGGCTGAGATTGCAAAGGACCCCAACCTTCCCCTCTCAAAGTTCGCTGCCCTCGCTGGAATGGTGCCTCTCGCATCCCGACCGGTGCACGACGGACTCTACCGCGCCATTGACATGTATCTCAAGGTATGTGGGTTACGCATGGTTCACTTGCTCGTTTTCAGCTGCCACGCCATTGACGACATGGTAGAAGCTTGAAATAAAGCTCAAGGCTTTGAACTCATTGTCGGTTTGTCATGGTGTTCAGGAGCATCCGGGGTTAACGAAGGGGGAGAAGAAGAGGCTGTGCGGGCTGATGGACTGCAAGAAGCTGTCGCCAGACGCGAGCATGCACGCCGTGCAGAACGAGCGGCTCCCGCTGCGGGTGGTGGTGCAGGTCCTCTCCTTCGAGCAGGTCCGGGCGGCGGCGGCCGCCGGCGGCAGCGTCGACGCGGCGGGCGGCGAGGTGGTCCCGGCGCGGTCCCTACTCCCCAGGGAGGACGGCAACTCGTACGGCAGCTCCAGGTCGGCCGCCACGACGGCAACCGAAGACGACCAGTGGGTTTGCGGCGCGCCGACGTCCAGCGACGTCAACTCCTTCCGGTCGATGAGCCTCGCCAACAAGAGCAGCGACGCCGGCAAGAACCGCGGCGGCGGAAAGGCGGCGAAGGGGAGCACGCTGACGACGATGCCGAAGAAGATACTGAGCAAGTTGTGGTCGGGTAAGGCGAGCAGTGGCGAGAACAGCAGCTCCGACACGTCGGAGAGTCCAGGCTCCGTCAACCTGGAGGAGACGAGGTCGACGACGTCGCGGAACACGAGGCATTCTGTGTCATAGTCATCCACACACCACACCACCCTGTTTGTTAATTCATCCATTGATTTCTTTTCCTCTTTAACTTGACAAGTAATTAAAAGTTATTTTCGCTCTCAATTTAGTGTCGTTTGCTCTTTTATTATATCATGTGGGTATAACAATTAAACCCTCAGGCTATGTGTTATAGGTTCATGTGAGATAAAAGAGCAGATCTTCCTAATTTAAAAAAGTCATACTCCTGTAATTTCTGCCAAAATATCAAAGTCTGGTTAATTTTGAGCCTCCTAATAGTGATCTAGGACTCTGTGTGTGTGTGATACTTGGTCATTATACCACATAGTTTTCCTTTTTTGTGGCAATATAAAAGAAGAAAGTGTCAGGTGTGAAAAATCTAGGCCTCGTCTAGTAACAAAAATAAATTTTGTGGGAGTGAGCTTCAAAGTCCTCTTTAGGATATTGCCTATATTGGCTACATAGATAACTGATGGAATCCAACGGCAAAGAATGTAGAAAATAAATTCATTTGAGAGAGCTTCAAAGTCCTTCCCATGAGCACCCGGCCTCATGGCCTCAACTGAATTAGCGATACTTGAAGGACTAAGATAATCCGATGGCGAAGAGCCAATTCAGACGAGATCTTCGATTCTTGAAGGACTGAGATAATTCGATGGCGAAGAGCCAATTCAGACGAGATCCTCGATACTTGAAGGACTGAGATAATTTGATGGCGAAGAGCCAATTCAGACGAGATCCTCCATACTTGAAGAACTGAGATAATTCGATGGCGAAGAGCCAATTCAGACGAGATCCTTGTGGAAAGAACTTTAAAGCTTACCCTCACAAAATTTATTTCCCCAATGAAAATGGATGTATCACTATATGTGTGGGTACAATAGCTGGGATATTTAGGCCTGTTCTTTTAGGATTATTTCAAATAATCCATCAATAAATTAGATTTCTTTAAAATTTTCCTTCATCAGTATCACTCAGATAACCTTTTCTAAGCTATTTGTTAGCTTTGTTAATCACATATACCATAATAGGAATACACTAATGAAAATATTGAACACCCAAACCTATAAGTAAAGTAATCCCACAAATCAGGTATTATCTTTCGATGACAACACGGAAGTCGAGTCCAAATATGGTACGGTCGCTGTACTGTACCCACTTAGATGTATGCGAGACTTGATCATGATATATATGTACTCGACTCCTACGGCTACGAGGATACACTTGGCTCAACCACCCATGGGGATCAGATCATGAAGTGATACATCACAATCTACATTGACTAAGGCGTGCAGGAGTTTGATACACGCTCAATGAATCACTGATCAGATCATCGGTACATGTATGTATTTTGTAGCCTTCCTAATCGTAATCACCGGCTTATGGAGAACGGAAGGGTAGCAAACCGCACAACGCTACAAAAGGCAATGCCCAATGTGATTATTGAGCTGCTATGGGAGAAGCAGATGCTATATACATAGCGCATGCAGGAAGGGCCCCCTGCATGTAGCCATAGATTTTTTTTTTAAAAAAAAACTAATGTTAGCTATAAAAAAACTGTCGTGGGTTGTGAAAAAATCACAAATTTTTTGTTAGAGTAACTATGGATTTAGGGTAAAACGATTTTATAAAGCTTAACAAGCTTAATAAATTTATACAGAAGTGAATGGAATAAACAACTTTTATTTTACATTGACAAAAAAACTCTTATGGTTAGAAAAGTTAATTTCATCTAATAATTATTTGATTTAGTTTTTAGCAATGATCGAAAAAGTTAAACCAGATACACGCCTTGAGTTACCTGAAGTTAAAATGTTGTTCTCTGTTGCACGCACAAATTTCATTATATATGAGTCTATTCGAAGTAATATTCTGTGGTCAGAGGGCCCGTACTACCTGCCTAACCCTTCGCTCCGAGGGACCTGACCGGTTTTCTTGAAAAGGTCGATACGATATGACTAATAATACCGAATCCAGGCAGAATGAGAATATACACCTCTGGATGACCGAAGAACCAAAAGAGATGCTGGTATAATATTTATATGCATGGAAATGCCAACCAGTGAGAGGGAAGATTTACTTTTGTGCAGTGTTCTAAGAATGCGCTAGACGTTGGCGGTACCCTGCCACCTAGCGTCTAGGTTTCATGTGTGTACGTGAGTTTGGGGCTTTGGGCTATTTATTGCTTCACTGAGTTCACTCCTGACTGAAGCTTGGGGGCATGGGGCAGGCGGGTGCACGCACCGACGACAGATCCCGGCCACGCGTGCCCACCGGTGGCAGATCCAGGCCACGCCTCTCCTCCCACTCTCTGCCTCTTCCCTTACTAGGCCAGCAGCCAAAAGCATCGGCGGCGCCGCCGCGGTTGACCACCTAGGCGCTGCAGCCACCGACCACGCCGCCTGGACATGAATCGCGGCGTCGGGGTGCCGCCCAGCGCCTAATGCCTGCCTAGGCGCCACCTAGATCCGATTTTTCGAACACCACTTTTGTGAGATTGAACTAACACTGACAAGATCATCACAAAAGTAGGAATTTATCTGATCTGACGCAAATTTAAAACAGGCACTGACGTAAACAACACAAGACGCAAGCTTTTTACGACCCTTGGGAGGTATAGAGAGGTAGATATCTCTACCTTGCAAAGCCTCCCAAAGGACAATAAAACACTCAGAGATGTATCAGGAAAAGGGACAAGTACAAAAATGTTTCATTCATTTCCATGCAACCAATGGTTAAATAATCCTCCAGTTGAGCTACCAGTTTGCAGACAGAAATGTCCAACAATTTTACCCACATAAGATTCATGGACTGGCTTAAACTTTTGTTTGTGATATGGGAATCTCCAGTATGCATATTCTGAAGTGGGTGGTAACTCACTTGGCTTCTGCTGCCTGTTTTAAACATTCATTATGTAGCACTTTCTCCTTGCAGAAAACCTTGCTTGTTCAAGTCTTCCACCACATGCTCATTCTTGTTCAGTGAGGATATTTTGATCTGCAAATTCAGTAAATACTCAGTTAGTTCACATATGGAAGCTTAGGAAAAAAACCAGTGGTCATGATATTTGAAAAATTGACAGTTGAATCTAGTGAACAAAATTTTGTGCTGATAATGTAGAATATATACTATGCAATTCTTTTGAATTATTTATATGAAGATCTTTTACATTAATTTATACAATTGAGATTAACAAAGGATAATCAAAGTATCAAACACTACGCTTGTAAAGAAAACAAAGAGTTACAGAAATATTTGTTACTCAGCAAACAGAATTCTTAAAAAGGTACAAGTTCTAGGAAGGCTCTACATCTGCTTCATCATTAATAGCTTCCTTTTCCACGTTGCCAGCGACGCGCTTCAAACGGGAGGCAGCTTTGTCAATTGCCAAGTTCAGTTGGCTTATCTTGTCGCCCAGTGTTTGACGGGTTTTCTGGATCCAATCCAAAAAATTAGCTGTCAAAAAACACCTTCCATGAACAAAAATTGAGCAGTAACTTAGGTTCCTCACCTCTAAACCTTCATCGTAATATTGATCATTCTGTGGTCTTGCTAAGCCATGTTCATCAGATTCACTGTCTTGTCCATTTTCATCCAGTAAAGAATTTAGTTTCTTGCTGATCTGCTCAAGAATGTTAAGTTCTTAGAAAACCGATTCCAAATTAACACTCTTAGCAAGCCAGATAGCAATAGGGTGAAGAGTGTGATCATAGCAGAGTAACACAAAGAAAGCATTGATTTATGAACAAGTGTATTATCTTTGAATAGTAGCACAAATGCACATAACTTTTAGTTAGCATTCTGCCTGGTCAGCTCAAATGGACATCTGAGCTTGTCAAAAGACAGAAATTCATAATTTCTTAAATTGCTTGTAAAGCCATTTGGCTCTGTGATTTCGATTGCTAGACAGTCTGAGGTATTGTAAAACAAACATGGTGGGTCAATATTTATTGTTATATCACGAGGGATTTCTTTATCTACTTCACTCATGCCAATGCAAAAAAAAACTTCTATGGTTTCACAATACCTGAGGCGCAAAGACATATCCTAGTGTTCCAAAGATTGCTCCCCCTATAAGAAATCCAGTCAAGAATCCTCCCCCGCCTTTAGAATCTTCACTGTACACGCAAATAATCTCAACAGTTACAGGACAATCCTGAGATGCATGCAGTTAAAAACTTATTACATTGCAATATTGAAACCTTTGCGCTCTGCAGATCGTAAGCTTTCCACAGTGGTTGGCATTCTTTGAAGTTGATGGAATTGGCAGCTGCAAATGATTTCTGTTCAACTTGAGCTTGTCGGTGTCGTAGCTAAATCCATGCTTCGTACCTTTGATACCATAGAATGATAAATCGATGGGAAGAGGCAAAAATACACTAAGACTTGTATATAGTGTGTAAATACATGAGTTGCCGAGCAGGGATACTTTAGCATCAACAATTAGAGAATATGCTGTGATTGTGTTAGTGGTGCCTTAATGCCATTGTAGTATCAACTTATCAATATGTCATCGAGATTTCAAATCGCCAAGGAGGCCAGGACTGGTTTGGAAGTTGGCACCACAAGATTTACACGGGTTTTATCACCTAGATAGTTATAATCAAAGTAACATTTTTTAGCATGAACTGATGTACCAGGCAGGAGCTAAGCCTTACACACATAACCAACCACAGAGGCAGTAGCAATCAATTGAACAGCAGGGGCGAGAGGGATTCAAAGGTAGACGAGAACTTACGAGGAGCGAGCCCACCCCGCTTGCCCGCCGCCGGGTCGTCGCCGGGGCCACGGCATCGCGGCCGTGGCTGCGCGGTCGTGTGCCAGCGCGTGCCCAGCATGTGCCGCCGTCCCGCCTCCCCGTGCGTGGCGTCGCCCCGGCAAGCACGGCCGGTGAGCCCATCGCCGGCAACTGGGCGAGCGGGCGGTGG
>KE372945.1:109460-119933 GCA_000418225.1 Zizania latifolia | reverse complement strand
TTTTCTCTTGGGCTCTTGCAACGATTTGCTTTGGGCTTTTACAGGCCTCTCGGGCCCTTTCCATGAGCTCAAACGCTCTGAATTTTTTTCATTTATATATTTTTTATATAAAAACTCTTGGGTGTGAAAGGGATGTTAGCAACCCAACACCGGATCCTATCAGAACTCTAAAATTGAGCGTGGTCAAGCAAGAGTAGTAAGTCGGGCCTGTGTAGCCTTCTTCAGAAAAAACTCCTTGGTTTGGTAAATTAAAAAATAAATATAAAATTGAAAAAGTCCAAATGCTCTCCCCTATCAAGCTGTTACTTTCCAATACAACGTACATCGGCTTCAAGCAGAAAACGAGGCTTTGTTTTTTTCGGAAAAAATTCTATATCTATTACCTCGTCCGCTCGAGCCCAAGTTTTTCCATAAACTGCAAATCCAAGTATATTTTTCCTTTTGACCGATTTTGTTTTGCTCTAAATCCAATTCAAATTTAAGTATTTTTAAAAAAATTTACCAAAAAGCATCATAAATTATTTAGTATTATATAATTTTTTTATTGAAAATTTTAAAATCTTTAGATTGGAATTTGGATTTAAACCGAACCAACCGGTTTAAACATAGCGGTAGTGATTTCATCAATACTATCTTGCTTGGTGGATGGGGGTGAGCGGAGAAGCGAACTCACCGGCTGGTGAGTGGTCACAGATGTGAGCATGCTGACATGTGGGTGATGGCTAAAGATAAGATGGAGAGATGGAGGGGTGAAAGAAATACAACACATATATTTTTATTTTTTAAAATATGATTGATACGTCAGCACAGATGAACCAAGTGAACATATCATATGAGACAAAACAAGTGTTCGAAACTAGACAAAAAGGTAATTTAATCTGGTTTTAAAGGTTGAGTGAGGTAATATATCTGATTTTACAGCTGAGGAGGAAACTCAGACTTGATGAGGGAGATAATACATATGCTTTTTCCTCTTTTCACGTTTCGATCAGCCCCATCCGTTTTTGTCCACCAAATAGCACTATCAGAGGCCCCCGTCGTGACACACGAGATGACACAGGTTAGAGCTCGGAAACCCCCCACAAAAGGTTAAACTAGCATGGACCCATCTTGACCTAAACACAGATTTTTTTGCCACTAACAAATATATAAATCTGACCGTGTAAAATAATTTGACTGATTTTGACGAAAAATACGCCATCATAAATATACGCACAAGATTTTTTCCTTTTAAAAAAAACATCTCTCTCTCGCTGCGCGAGCATGTTGCCTCAGGTAGCCGCGCGTCCCCGTCTGCGTCGCGCTCCGGTATTGAATATTGACGGGCTCGTGTGACACCGGATGCCGGAGCAGAGCGCCCACGCAGACGCCGCGATCAAGCTGAGACGCAGAGACAGCCGGCTTACACGACGATCACTTTACTCTCTACTGCTAATAATTTGGCTTAGTGAAACCGGACTCGTAACGGCGACAGCAAAAAACCATCGTTTTCGCGGTGACAATCCAGCGCCGGGTGCCCGGAACGCGCACGCCAGCGTCGCCAACCATGGCCGCGCGGCGATCAATGCGACACCAACCCAGGAGCAGGTTGTTCGGTGGCGCATCGCCATTTGCACGTTAATGCTCCTCCCGCCTCTACAGATCTGTTGCCTTAATGTGGTCCTGCCATTTGCGATCCCAAACCATATCCGCGTCCAACCCCATCCATCTACGTGCGATTCATCTCGCTTGTTCATGCCCTGGTCGATGGGCTGGCTAATCGAGATTAAGTGACCAACAGTGCAGGCGATGGAAACTCATGTCACCGCTGTCGGCTCTAACATGCGATGCTCATGGCCGATGCCGACGTCGAACGGCTCTGCTGGTGCTCGCCAGTGGCCGCCCCGGGCTGCCTGAGCCCTGAGTATGTATCTACGTACGTATGTATGCACTTCTAAAAAAAGAGTTTGTTTCTGTTTTTTCAACTTTAAGATGGAAAATAGTTTATTTCTAGTTTCTCTTCGTTTTAAAATATACATTTTTAGGTTTTTTTTATATATTAAGAAGATATATATAAAAATAATATTATCCTTAGAATAAGTAAGTGTTGACTCAAAAATGATTGGATAGAATAATAAGTAATAAAGTTTAAAGATAATATAGATATTTTAGATATAAAAATGATCTTTTATAAGTACTAGGTTGCTATATTTAAAATAAATTTAAAAAATGATATA
The DNA here is from genome assembly GCA_000418225.1 of Zizania latifolia. Lineage (NCBI taxonomy): Eukaryota > Viridiplantae > Streptophyta > Magnoliopsida > Poales > Poaceae > Zizania > Zizania latifolia. The sequence continues at coordinate 117,717 of KE372945.1, read as the reverse complement.
TATTTTAGGATAGAGGATTACAAACAAAGAGTATATACCGGGAAGTGATAAATAAGAAATGTTAAAGGAGTAATACTTCTTAATTTACAAACAAAGAGTAAGTAAGAAGGTATTCACTCCATTCTAAAATACAGTAATTTTTAGAGTATATTATTTATCTCAAATATAATAACATGTTACTTGTAAAATTATTTTTAACTCTAAAATACTTATACTATTTTTAAACTTTATTAATCATTACTCTACCTAATTATTTTTGGACTTACACTCACCCAAGAAAAGTACTGTAGTTTTTCATATCTACAACCCCAAGAAAAGTACTGTAGTTTTTCATATCTACAAGTATTGCTATATTTTAAGAATAAGAGAGGACTAAGTTTTTTTGAACAAAACAAATACTTAAATTGAAAACTGAGAAGTACTCTTGATCAACAAATTCGTCTTGTTCAAGACGTTATTGCTCCCGGTCATGTCAGTACTATAGCTGGGAGTACTTGTTAGCCAGGGCTGCAGGAGGAGATGAGCTAGCTAGATATGGCCGGACCCTGCCACTAATTCCGCTCGCGCCACGCCTTTACTTACCACATTTAAAGCCTCGCCGTGACTGCTCGCGACTAGCAGCTTAAGCTTTTCTTAGATTGCTCGTCAGCTAGCGAGATTCGAGCCGATCGATCGCCATGTGACGGTCTGCCAAGGCCGGCAACGTACGTACGATCGGATCAGCTCGACTCCCTTCTTATATTTGCTGCTCATCTCTCTTTCGATCGCGTCCAAGCGTTTGGTGAAGCAATTAATGGCGGCTGGCGGTGGACTGTGCTCCTCCTGCTGCTCGCCGCACCTGCCGACGATGGTCAGCTTGCTGCTGCTGGTGGTGCTGCTGCTGCATCACGGAGCGGCTCCGTGCCGCGCCGCCGGCTCCTCCGACACCGTGGCCGCCGGCCGGCCGCTGTCCGGCGGCCAGACGCTGGTGTCCAAGGGCGGCAAGTTCGTACTCGGCTTCTTCCAGCCAGGTACCTACCTACCTCTGAACTCCCACTCTCTCATTGTTCGTTCGTGCAGCGTGTGGTTTCTTGCTGGTTGTTGCCAAATTGGGCGTAATTTTAGCATGTTCACTTCATCATTTTTTAAAGAGGTAGAAGAACAGTTAAATTCATTAGATTATAAGGTTAAAACGTATACGGGAAGAAAGGCAAAGACGGAACAGGGAAAAATTAAGAAAAAGACGCTAAGCTGGTTCTATGGATGATACAAGTTCATCGTGACATAGTCGGAACAGGGATTTTTTTTAAAACTGAGCAGGATTTTTTAAACTAGATACATCTAAATCTAATAGCAGACAATAAGTATAAATAAATTTACATAGATTAGAGTAGTAAATGATCACTGGGTTGTCACTTCTGTGTGGCCAGCGCTTAGTCCCTGTGTAGTAGGATGAAGCTATCAATTGGATTATCTGAAATGACATGCACTAATGCTCCTATGTACAGTAAGATGTAAGCTGCATACAAAGATGGTCACTCATCATGCACCACGTTAGTCAAAGCTACGCTTCCATAATTCTTGCAGAATATAGACTTTGCAGGCTAAAGCAAACAGTTTTTTTAAAAGAAAACTAATCTGAAATGCAAAGGTAACACGTCACTAGCTTGCTGGCAAGTTTGTCATATCTACTCCTGAATATTCAAACTTCGAACGTACGGACGATGAGAGTTTGGCAGCTCACTGCTTATCACCCAGAAAAGTTTGTCTCGTTTCACGTAATAAAAAAGTTCAAATAAGACGAGATTAGGTGCGGTTGATTGAGTTGTAGATCTAAAATAATAAATTGCTATGAGCTATGAAAAAAACTACTGTGAGCTATAAAAAAGCTGAGAAGGTGTAAAAGTTGAGATGGGAGCAACTTTCTAAATTTTCAATGGTATAGTGTGTAATTTTTGTAAAGTTCAGACTGAGAATCTGTAAAAATTGAGGTGGGAGCAACTTTCATAGTTTCTCCAATTTATACATAAAAAAGTTGTAGCTTTTGAAAAATTGGTTTACCTCTAGAGCTATTTGTTCATCTTTCACTTTAAAAAACTGTTTGGAAAAGCTAAATTAAACATAACCTAAAGAACGACCAACATGTAGTATTAGAAAAAGAATAACAATTAATGAACCACCACCCCCCCCCCCCCCCCCGGGGAAATCACTCGTATCTGCGTTCCTAAAACGAAGGTCTGAATTTCCAAACGTGTCGCGTGTGGATTGAGCAGTTGACCTGTTATTTTGCACACAGTGTTGTACACCGAATCCTTTGCACTTCACATTTTTACCCAAGTTTAAAAAGTATGGTCCGGGCATAGAGGTAACAATATAAATTTCTTGATTTCAGATGTTTAAACACATTTGTTATTCACCCTTCACCTGCAACTTGAAAAATAAACTTTCATAACTTTTAGTTTGGTTGGGTTTTGAATTTTTATGGGTTCACTTGTATGTGTCTTTATGCCTTGTAGTTATTCACCAAACTACAGTCTAAGCTAGAGAAAAATTCACTCTAAGGACCTGTTTGGATGGGTAGTTAGATAAAAATCACTAGTTCACTAATGGTGGGAAGGAAGGGTGAGATTTAACAAGGAAACTACGATGGTTAGCAGTAACCAAACTAATAACAATAATAACCGAGCAACAAGTAATTGAATCGATAACCTGGTCAAAATCAGCTGGTCTTCGGTATAAACATGGAGAACCATGGGCGAAACATGGAGATATGATATTAGAGCTATGAGCAATGAAGCTTGCCTATGGGTGGAAGTCTTTGATAGCGTTTGTGAAGTTAAGATGCGATATAAGAAGAATCAGTTTTGATTTTCTTTTGAAAATATACGGTCCAGCCATGAAAGTGTGAAATTTGAATGCCATTTGTAACTCATCATCTGAGCATTTTCGGACGTGACCGCAACAGATAGCTCGTTGCAGCATTGGTACATGGGCATCTGGTACAACAAAATCCCAGAACACACCAAGGTGTGGGTCGCCAATAGGCAGGCCCCAATCTCTGACCCGGACTCTGCACACCTCTCCATAGCAAGCGATGGCAACATGGTCCTCCTCGACCGCGCCGGCGCCAGGTCACCGGTCTGGTCCACGAACGTCACCGGCCTCGCCGCCAATTCCACCGTCGGCGTCATCCTCGACACCGGCAACCTTGTCCTCGCCGACGCTTCCAACACCTCCATCATGCTGTGGCAGAGCTTCGACCACTTTGGCGACACGTGGCTCCCCGGCGGCAAGCTCGGCCGGAACAAGCTCACCGGCGAGGTCACCCATCTCGTCGCGTGGAAAGGTTACAACGACCCGACGCCGGGCATGTTCTCCCTCGAGCTTGATCCCGATGGCTCGAGCCAGTACCTGCTCAACTGGAACGGCAGCCGGCAGTACTGGAGCAGCGGCAACTGGACCGGCGGCATGTTCAGCGCCGTGCCGGAGATGATGGCCAGCAACGCTGACCCGTTGTCGCTGTACACGTTCAACTACGTCGACGCCGAGAACGAGAGCTACTTCTTCTACGACGTCAAGGGCGAGGTCGTCTCGACGCGGTTCGTCGTCGACGTGACGGGGCAGCTCAAGTTCATGACGTGGGTGGAGAGCGCCGGCCAGTGGGTGCTCTTCTGGTCGGAGCCCAAGGCGCAGTGCGACGTCTACTCGCTCTGTGGGGCCTTCAGCGTCTGCACCGAGAACGCGGTGCCGGCGTGCAGCTGCCTCCGGGGGTTTAGCGAGCGGCAGCCGCGGCAGTGGCTGCAGGGCGACCACACCGCCGGCTGCGCCAGGACCACCGGCCTGCAGTGCAGCGTCGCCCAGGCGGCGCAGAAGACGAAGAGCGACAGGTTCTACACGATGCCCAGCGTGGATCTGCCCAGCGAAGCGGTGAGCGCAGCGGCCGCGAGCGCTCACGACTGCGAGCTCGCGTGCCTCGGCAACTGCTCCTGCACCGCGTACTCCTACAACGGCAGTTGCTGGGTCTGGTACGGCGACCTCATCAGCCTCCGTGACACGAGAGACGCCGGTACCGGAGGCTACACCATTTCGATCCGCCTTGCCGCGTCCGAGTTTGCCGGCACCGGGAACACCAACAAACTGATCATCGGACTCGTCGTTGCCGGAGTTGTCGCCGCGGTGACGCTCGCCGTCCTTGTCACGGTCCTCGTTCAGAGAAGCAGAAGGACGATGGCGTTGCGGCGAGTGGAAGGCTCCTTGACGGCGTTCACATACCGTGACCTGCAGCTCGTGACCAAGAACTTCTCGGAGAAGCTCGGCGGCGGCGCCTTCGGGTCGGTGTTCAAGGGCTCGCTGCCCGCCGACGGAACGCCGGTCGCGGTGAAGAAGCTCGAGGGCGTCCGTCAAGGGGAGAAGCAGTTCCGCGCGGAGGTGAGCACCATCGGCACGATCCAGCACGTCAACCTGATCAGGCTGCTCGGCTTCTGCACCGAGCGAACACGAAGGCTGCTCGTGTACGAGCACATGCCGAATGGCTCTCTGGACAGGCACCTCTTCGGATCAAGCTCCAGCCATGGCGTCCTGAGCTGGAAGACGAGGTACCAGATCGCGCTGGGTGTCGCGAGAGGGCTGGACTACCTGCACGAGAAGTGCAGGGACTGCATCATCCACTGCGACATCAAGCCGGAGAACATCCTCCTCGACGACGCGTTCGCCGCTAAGGTCGCCGACTTCGGGCTCGCCAAGCTGATGGGCCGTGACTTCAGCCGCGTGCTGACGACGATGCGGGGCACCGTGGGCTACTTGGCGCCGGAGTGGATCACCGGCACGGCGATCACGACCAAGGCGGACGTGTTCAGCTACGGGATGATGCTGTTCGAGATCATATCTGGGAGGAGGAACGTGGAGCAGCGGCAGGACGGCACGGTGGACTTCTTCCCGTCGACGGCGGTGAGCATGCTGTTCGACGGCGACCTTAAGGGCGCGGTGGACAGGCGGCTGGGCGGCAACGCCGACATGGTCGAGGTGGCGAGGGCGTGCAAGGTGGCGTGCTGGTGCGTACAGGACTCGGAGAGCGCAAGGCCGAGCATGGGGATGGTGGTACAGGTGCTCGAGGGGCTCGTCGACGTCAACGTGCCCCCTATCCCGAGATCGCTCAAGGTGCTCGGCGATCCATCCAACTACGTCAAGTTCTTCTCTGGCTTGCCGTCGATCTGATCGATCGATGACATCTACCTACCCGCGCAAATATCATTATATATTTATATACATGGCCTATATATTACTATATACATACATATAGCAAAATGTATAAGTTTTTAATTAGCGAAATGCATGAAAGAGCTTGCAACCGATCTCCATATATGGCTGTGCGAGAAATCTGTAATGGTAGTAAGCTGTGTCAGGGAGATGTTCATGTATGAAATTTTGGAGGGATCTTGACTATATATGGAAGAAGAACTATGTCGCCGAGACCATGAGTGACTAGTAAAGCCTGGCAACACTCCGGATAATCTTTCTCTGATGGAGGTGGGGAAAATTTACTGGATTATCAATTTTCTAAGAACTGGATTTATTTCAGAAAATATATAAGAAAAAATATGTTATCTTTATGAACATGGAACATGTTGTGACTCTGCCATGATTTTCACTACGTTGTTGGATCGTTGAAGAGCTCAGTGTGCCATGATTACGTGGGGGCCTAGATGATAATGTAAGGGCCAAGGCCCATAAGGCTAACGCACTTGTCCAGGATAGCTCTCACCTCTGGAGGGGAGGCAACCAATCCTTCGTCTTGCTGGTTGCGGCTGGTGCGGGGAGGCGTTCTCCCTATCCTTGCAGAGGAGATGAAGCCGCTCGCTGGCATGGCTCTCTTCCAGCTGCAGGAGCAGTGCTCCCGGATCCAAATCCCCAGCTCCCATCTCCTGAATCCAGTCGGGCTCCCGAGAAATCCTCGCAAGAACCAGCTTTTGCCGCCAAATGCGGCCAGGATTCTCGGCTCGTTCAGAGTCCCAATCATGCGCGCCCTCGCCGCGCCCAAAGCCGCAATCTTGGAGCAAAGGGAGGAGGCGGAGGCGGAGGCGGCGGCGGCGCTTTGGCGGGGGGCGCTTGTCCTCCCCGTGTCCGTCGTCGCGTCGTGGCCGCTCCCTTCCCTCGCGGCGGAGGCCGACGGGAAGGTCAGCCTCGAGTCCATCCTGGTCGCCTTCGACGACTTCAACAACCGCAACCCCTTCTTCGTGGCCGGGGTGGTGTTCGTCTGGCTCGTCGTGATACCGCTGGCGCAGGAGTACTTCAAGAAGTACAAGGCGGTGGGCGCCATCGACGCGTTCCGCAAGCTCCGCGACGTGCCGGAGGCGCAGCTGCTGGACATCAGGCGGGGAAAGAGCGTGCGGTTCATGGCGTCGCCCAACCTAAGGCTCATCGAGAAGAGCACCGTGCAAGTGGAATTCGACGAGGAAGACGAGGAGGGGTTTCTCAAGGCGGTGCTGGCTAGGTTCCCTGACCCCGCGAACACCGTCGTCTGTGTCCTTGATAAGTGGGTACTCCATCTCCATTGCACTACGGTTGATGCATGCTGATGTGATTCTTGTTTGTGATGGGGATGTTATACCTGAATTTCTGAATGCGGTAGTTCCCTGAACTGGATGGGATTGCTGAATTTCATCTGACGATTTTTAGTACTTGGATAGTAAAAGCTTTATTCTGTTGTTGCTGTATATTATGCTAATACAAAAGCATTTATGTTTAAATTCCTGTCGAATTATTTGATGATACGTCACGTTGCACGCTATGTTGTGTAAGGTAGCTTCGACGGTAATTCGATGAAAGTGTCCGAGCTACTGTTCAACAATGGTTTCAAGGAAGCCTATGCAATCAAAGGTGGGCTGAGAGGCCCAGAAGGGTGGCAGGTTAGTGATGACACTGTCGGTTTGAAGTAACATATTTGTTGAACGAAAACAGATTATAACCCATTATTTCTATAAATCTTGATTCTTCAGGCAATTCAAGAAACCTATCTTCCCCCATCTGTTCATGTTTTTCCAAGGAAGAAGAGCAAGCAGTCTGGGGACGCTCATGTTAGCACTGATGAAACAGATGATCAGCTGCAGGTGAATGGAAAACTACCAGCTACCCCTCACAGTTCTGTAGTCAATGAAAGCAATGGAGCTGAAGATGGTAACGAAAAGCCCAATGGAAGTACTTCGGCTGTGAAGAATGCAAGAATGCAATCATTATCGCCATATCCGAATGTATGATCCTGTTCCTTGCCTTGCACCAGTGTATTCAAAATGATTAAGCAGTATCAGGTTCAAAACAGCAACAGCATTCGCACATGCTTAACTGCCTACCTTTCTACCGATAATAAACTCAATTTTGTGCTCCCTTGCATTCTTTAAGATAAAGGAACATGCTATTACATCCCCGGTCTCTGAATACTAGATGCACACAGCCAACAATTATCCATCGAAATGACATAAACAGGGAGAAAGATAATTGATTGTCATGCAAGTTTTGTGTGTGGTATTTGTCTAGGCTAAAGCTTGTTAAGCTGAGCTGTTATTTCCAGTTTCTTTTCGATATTTCTAATTTCTTTGCTCATTTTTATGAGTACTAAAAAACAATGGAACAACCGTGACATGCATTTTGTCAATGCAGTACCCTGACTTGAAGCCCCCATCGTCTCCGACACCATCAAAGCCAGAGAGGTAGAAACATTTGAGGACCATGAGAAGCCCAGAACCCATGTCACAGTTTGTCTGTCCGGCATAATCATTTTGGTATACTTGTAGTCCATGAATATAGAAGCGATTGTTGAGCTGCTACTGATATGATGGTGAATCTCACGTTTGTAAGATGCTGCATCTTTTCTAAGTTTTTTGTATTGTTCACTGTTTGCAGATTGCAGCTGGTTACAAGCTACAGTGTAAAACTTGGAATATATGTAATGTTGTATTAGCGCTATGACTACTGAGTTAAAAGATTTTTGCTTACATATTTTAGTCACTGCTGCAAGCATCTCTGAAAAGGGGTTTTACTTTTGTGGCCTATCCTGCTTGCTTGGCTGATTTGCTCCTGTATCCTTAAACTCTTGGTTTTTTGGGCCCATCATTTGTCAAAAGTAAAAAAAATAGAAAACAATCCCAGGTTTGAAACAGGCAACTGTAGAACTGCAGACTATCACTTGACCGGAATATATGAATGAGAAGTTCAGGACTCAAAAGTTCAGATTTGTAAAATCTCTGCTTCGAGTGCAGACGACACTGTTTCACAACGCATTGAA
>KE372945.1:93651-109430 GCA_000418225.1 Zizania latifolia | reverse complement strand
TCCTCCCCGCACTGTTCTTCCGCCAGCCAGCCACCGGAGACATGGCATGGCGCCCATAACTTCGCTATACTGCAGTAGTAGCAACTTAGCAACTAGCTGTACTCTGCTGCTCCAAGCTTGTAGCACCACTGTTCAGAATTTCAGACCGTCTTGTTCCGTCCGATCTCTGTATACGTGTAAGCAGCAGCAGCAGCAATTTTCGGCATTCAACTCACTCTGTTGCGTGAACAGTGCTAGTAATCCCAGCTCCCAGAGGATGCAACTGGATGACCATGGTTGTATCAACCGAAGAGGATCAATCAGCTGAATTGAAACAACATCATCCACCACACATGTATGGGACGCTGCAAGTCTGCGAGTCTCGTAGCCATAAAGACGGGCATGGAGAAGGCCGTTGCCTACGCCCATTCCGGCCGGGAGGACGGACCACTGGAAGTCTGGAATTACTCTGCACTTCTGCAGGTCTCCCAAGCAAGACAATGCTGATCGCTATTCACTAGTAAGCGGTAAATACTGGCTCTGTTTGTTTCAGCCGGACGTTAGTTTGTTGGTTGAAATTACAAATAGTTTGTTTATTTGGTAGATTTATTATAATTTATAATATAGATTAGAGTAATTTTTTAATAGTAAAAATTATTTACATCTCCATCCTCTGTCAATGGGAGATCGGAGTAATCTAATAAAGTGATGAATCTAGTTTTTAACTTTTTTCAGTTTATTACTCTAGAAAAGAATAAAGTTTCATTATATTTTGGTAAAAATAAACCACTGCGTTCAATACCAAAATCCATGTCCCTTTTATCCGAACCCTTCATTTTAAGAGCATTACAATTTTTTATAATTTAAACTACCAATAATCCCAATAAGCCAAGTTGCCTTGGCTTAATTTTCTGCATATTATTATAAGGTATCATATTTTAATCTCTACGTGTAAACTGGATTCAATATAATATATTGAGCCGAAACAAATACTCCGTACAACGTTATTTAGTTGAAACAAACATTGACATTAGTATTCTCTAGCTGCTGCTTTCAGTATAGTTCCTAGGGGAGACCGGCTTTCTCACTTTTTCACGATTTCACCGTGCGGTTATTTTCGCGAGTTTTTATGAGGTCGGCCACGGTTTCCGACGCAGAAGAGATTTCATTGTCCTCGCATGAGCAGGGTGCAATCCGTGTATTAAATTCGTGGCAGATCCTACCCGTCGTCCGGTCGCAGCTCGCCAAATAGCCATCCGTACGTCGTCGAGCGAGCGGCCTGACGAGACGCAACGTGTGTAGGGCCGCGCTTTTCCAGACCTACGTGAATGAGAATGTACGCGCAGCCGAGGCGATCGATCGGGTCGATGTCTCGAAAGCGTTAGGTCCAACGATGTGTTCCAAAAGTTCATCGGTTCTATGAATTTTTTCACGACAAGATGGTTGAAAGCTCCGGGCTCCGGCTGTGCTGATCTGCTCGCGTCCCGGTTTAGCCGACATGTGCCAACGCGCGCGCGCCTCAGGCTCGCCGTCTCGTCCGTCCCACGACCCACGTACGCCTGAAGAGTGAAGAGAACGACGCGGAAACGGCGTGTTTGCGCCGTTCCGCCGCGCGGGCGGGCGACCGATGGAGGAGACGCCGCTGGAGAGCCGGAGCCGGGAGGGAGGGGGGGCCTCCTGGCCGACAGGCGACAACGCCGCCCGCGCGCAGATGCATTCGCATTTAACGCGCGGGGTACACGCACGCAGCGGCAGCAGCAGCAGCGTCGTCGTCGTCTCGCTCTCTCGACTGCGCTGCCACACGCACCACCACCACCACCACCACCACCGGGGGACGCGGGGTCGCTCGCGTCGGTCGTGATCATTGCACCTCTCGTTGGTTTTACCCCGGCCGCGCCATCATTGCATGACCAAGCGGATCGACGAGCTCCCTGGCCTGAATGGCCCCCAGCTCCCGTCCCTGCTTATTAATGGAAGGAATGCTGAATGCTCCCACTAGCTAGCTGCATGCTGTGTCACTGTGTCAGTCAGAACTCAGAAGCAGTACATACTGCATACTACTCCGTCAAAACAGTTGAGGAATTCTGCAGCTTCGCTCTCCGGCTTGCAAGTTGCAACTTGCAAAGGACCGTTTCAAAAAACAGGATTCTTTCTCTCTCTCTCTCTCTCTCTCTCTCTCTCAAAATAAAAAAAAAATCACAACCTCCTTTCAAAAAGATCTTATTTCACCCTCTTCAGTTTTGTTAAACTTTTTTTGCTAAGTTTATATTTTTCAGTATCTCTTATCTATCTGGTTATAATACTAATTTATAATTAATCAAAGACACTTTTGTCTTTTATTTCACTAATTTTTTTAACTCTATCAGAAGTAGAGTTTTTTAAGGATGGAGTACCTATTTTTGGCGTAAGTGCCTACCCGTTTTATCCAAAACTGTCCTATTTTTGGCTTTCAAAGTTTCTCTACTGTTTTGCGAGGTACTTTCAAATATACAAGAGGTTTGAATTTTTTTGCATGATCTTCAAAGCAAAACTTTGGCCATAATTTTATATTAGAATAAATATATACATTTTATAAAAGTATATTGTGCAAGTATTTTTTCACAACAAATCTACTTATGCCAATTTTTTATGCTTTTTAATTAGTTTTTTAAAAAGTTATACATGATTAAAATTTTGAAAGATTGATACACCGAATTTATAACTATAGGGAATACTATGAGATGGTTAGCCACTACGTATATTCTGTATATTCTGCAGTAGGGATAGTGATCTGAAAGTACGTCTTTACTATCAGTATGCAAGTTCCCTACAGACTACAGTCTACAGTATATTCTGATTTTTCACTTATACTCCGTAGCATTCAGCTGGTGTATAACTGCGCAGATTGTCTTATAAACTCGTGTAAATACCTGGATTTAACAAATGCAAGTCAAAGTGAGGCTGACCGGTCGTGGACAAAGCGTGCACTGTGTGTGCGTGTGCGAGTGACAAAGCTAGCTAGCCATGCAGGCATGCAGCAGTGGAACGTTTTATGTGTAGCAACTGTGCAGCTCGTCTATACCGCCATGAATGCAGGGGCGTGCATTGAATATCTCCTGCAGGAACGACATTTTTGGGAGGCCTGCCCTGCTGCCTTCTCTCATTGATGGCATGACTCTCTTTCTCTCTCTGCAGGTTTCCTTGTGTTTGGTCCTGCCACTCGCTGCAACATGCCTTCTGCCTCCTCAAACAGAAGACCCCAAATTTTGGAGAGAGATGAGAATGCAAGCAGTCAAGCAGAGAGAGAGAGAGAGAGAGGATGGATCAAAACCGAATGACACACTCCAAGTGTGAGCTTTTGGTCAACCACCGAGCAGTATTAGTAGCAGTAGCCTTTTATGCAGAGAGTTCAGGGAAAAAATACAGAGCTAGGAGTACTACGAGCTATTGGTAGACCAGAGATGAGAGATCTCAGCTAGCTGCTGCTTGCCTGCTTCCGCTGCCTCAGCTCAACCACAGGACCGCACTGATCTGATCTGCACAGCGCGCCAGCTTTCTCTCCGTCCTCATGGTGTGTGGCAGCAGGCAGCGAGCTGGCTATCTATCCATGGCCTAATTAGCCACCGCTGCCACAAACGCATCACGCGCGCGCTCAGGGAGGCACTCAGGCACAGGCATGCATGCGCCGTGCCATGAGACGAGCACGGCCGGCAAGGCAACAAGCAAAGGCAGCAACACACAGCAGGGCTTAGGACTGTAGCTTATCATCTGCTGCGAGACACGATTATCTGATTATCTCTGTCCATTTGTATTGCAGGGCACTCGCCCGTGTTGTCCATGGTGAAGGGGTAGGGCCTCCTGCTGGCTACCGCTGGCACCATAAACCTATTGCTGCTGGTACTACGAAAAACCTACCGGATGTAGCTGACTGCCGTGATCCTTTTCGGGTTCACCGTTTCAAAGATTGCAATCTGGACTGACCAGTAGCTCATCAGGATGTGACATTTTGAAGGACCTCTCCAGGTTTCATTTAACCTAGCTACTAAAGCAAGCTCAGAGAAGACGAGGATCTTCTTCAGAGATGCGTACACCTTACACCTACGGACCTACCAACGAAAAGAGATACTACTAGTAAACAAAGAATATATCAGGGCAGTAAATTTATTAGCTTCTGCTTCCCCTGCCATTTTGCCTCTGGTGCAAGCAAAGTAGAGTACTCCAGCAAACACCATGCAAACGAGGACATCACATACTCCGGTCTTGCAGGGAGGATCTCCATGCAATGACAAGTGATATGCAGGGTACTGGATCTAGCTAAGCTAGTCCATTACAATGCCATGTTCATTCAGATATTGAAACTGAATATAAGGTACTGTGCCAGATTAGTCAAACAGATTCAACAGCAATCTTGAAGCTGCACTACTTCTCAAGGTCAACTGCATAGTAGACTCCAGCCAGAATCTTTTATTCTGCAAAGACTTTGTATTTAAATTTCAACCCTATTACTTTCTGGTTAATAAGAAACATTTTTTTATTTTAATCTATGAACTTTTTTAAAACAAATCTATGAGCAATGTGTACACATAGTACTGTCTCTGACGATCCACTGCATTTGGGTATATATTAATTTAGGGATCAATCGTCCGAGTGGTAAAATCAGGGACAAGCATACACACAGCAGTACAGCAACAAGCAAGCAGATCAGCACACATAAAATGTTCGACATTGATTGTGGATGGTTCAAACAAAAAAAGAGAAAAGCATTGCCAAAGTAAATTAACAGGGTGAACATGCATCATCTTCATGTAAAACAGACTGAGCAATCCTCCTAAGGACGAGCCTTAATTTACAGTACTTCGTCGCTTCAACCTTCAGAACACAATGATTTTTTTCTAGTCAATAACCTGCAAAACAATGACATTCATAAATCAGCAAATAAAATAAGAATTCCAAAATCTACCTGAGTAATTTTTTAAGAAAAAAAACAGAAGACTAATTACCTTATAGAATCCTAAATATTTCTCATGTATAGTATTTCAAGACTATAAACAATAAGGAGATTTATTTAATAACTTTACATAATCATTGAAAACACATTAACACAAACATGGGACATTTTTCCCATGAATAATTCAGAACGGCTAATTTTGATGCTTGCTGACCAGCAAACTAATTTGATTAGTGTGTTAGAACATATAACAAAGCCATGCACGTACACTACTATTCCTCAGCATTTAAACTCATTTTCATTGCTTTTGGCGAGCGATCTTGTTATGCATACATAAGACATGAAATATAAGTACAGCAAGTTCAGTGGCTAGCTGCTTGATATACATGGCAGACAATAGTGTTGATTTCAGCAACTTTTGACAGAAGCTTTCTAAACCTACAGTCAAATACTTTCTGCAAACTAGTAGCTCTATCTATCCTCTGCATGGAAGTGATACATTTTTCGTCTTTTCACAAGTGAAGTACATTTACAGTAGACCAGGTATATGACATACTATCATTGCTGTGCATCCATCAAATGCTGTGCATGTATAAACTGGCATGCTACAGCACTGAGGTCAAACCTTACCCTTTGAATAATTTTATCAGAGAAACAATCAACATGAAAGCTTCTATCTCTCCATGATATACAAACATAAAAAATGATATTCATAATATTACCAATTAGGTTTTGATCACCATAGTGTGAAGCCAAACAAATGTCTGATTATAGTGTGGAGTGTGAACTACATGGACACAAACAAGTATCACCGGCCTGAGTAGAAGCCAAATAGTGATGTGAAATATAGTCAAATGTCTGATTCTTGATGAACACATGTTTGAGGAAAAGGACACAAACATAACTTGTTATGAAAAACTCTTGGGATTGCAAAGCTCCAAATAAGCATCCCCCAATGCGCTAATTCTTGCAACATGATCATCATCGTCAGCTAGCCAGGCATCATTGCACAGGCAGATCAACTAACTAAGGATGTTATTTCAAGAGTAGGACAAGAGCACAGTTGAAGAATGCAAAGGCAAACCTGACATGGAGAGAATGGCCGCCCAATTAAGCGCCCAACTACTGGCCGGCGCCGGACCTCTCGTCGCTGCCAGCAATGCCGGACTTCAAGAACGGCCCGCCGCCCAGCGACCCGAGCGCCGACATATGCCCGGCGCCGGCCATTGGCGTCGAGTACGCGAACTCGTAGCCGCCGCTGGCGCCAAGCCTCGCGATGGGCTCGCCCTCGTAGCTCCTGGACAGCATCTGCACTGTCGAGAACGGCTCTTGCCCGAAGCAGGCCGCGCCTCCGACGGAGCCGAGCGCCGCCGAGTGGCCGACGTTGATGAAGCTCTGCGCACCGTTCGGCACCGCGTTGCCGATGAATTCGGCCATCGAGTGCGACCCGTTCGTCCCCGTCGGCGGAGGAACCGCCGCCGCAGCAGCCGCCGCCTGAAGGAAGCAAGAACCGTGGACAGCAACAGCAATGTTTAACCAACGTCGTCGTGGCAGGTAGATGCGTAGCGTATAGTATGCATGTGCCATGATTGATGGTAGTAGCTAGAGTGGAGTGCGATCGATCGGACCTGATATTTGGAGAGCTCGTACTTGGCTCGGGCGAGGTCCTGCTGGAGCTGGCGGAGGTTGCGCTGGAGGATGGAGATGATGGCGACGCAGCCATACACGGGGTCGCGGAGGCGCATGTCGGCCTCGTAGGCGAGCGAGTTCACGGCGTCCTCGCGCTGGTAGGGGTGCAGCTCGTTCAGCAGCTTCGTCACGTTGCTCGCGCCGAAGACGCGGTGCACGTGCACGAACTTCTGCGGGTTGTCCGGCGGGAAGTAGGGCGCGAACACGCAGTCCGGCTGACACTTGCGGCGCAGGAACTTGCACGCCGCGCACGGCGAGCCCGTGCCGCACGACGCCGCGTTCCCCGCCGCCGCCGCCGCCCCCGACGCTATGGTGATCACCGACCCGGACGGCACCGGCACAGACGAGGCTGACGATGATGCCATCCTAGCTTCTCGCCTGCCAAACAAGAACGAAAGGCAAGAAAGTCCTCGTGATCTTTATCGTGTAGTAGCATAGATTTTGTCCTTGGGAAGCAGTGGAAGTTGCTAGAAACAAAACCAGCAGGGCATAAGCAGAAAGAACCACCAGTATTATTCCCTTGCTATCTAAACCATGGAAATCAAGGGGTAAGAATTACAGAGAGATCAAAACATCGATTTTTCCCCATCAAAAATCACGAAGTCTGAAACTTTGGTTTGGTTTCTTCGTGAAATGGCAAGAGTAGTTTGTGCGCACGAGATATCTGAAAATTCAGGTAACTAAAACTGAAGAAACGCCAAGCCATGTGCTTTTCTTGGATCAATAGCCCAACTCGTAGTTAATTGGAACCAAGAAGAAAAAAGGGCGTGACTCGTAGCAGCAGGAAGACCCAAGAAAAATCGGGGAGGAGACGAAGTGAAGGGGATTAAAAAGTAAAAGAAAAAGCAAGACGTTATCGGATCCCACGCCGGCGGTGGATGGCTGCGTACGTACCCTTTTTAAGGCGACCTTTTCCGCTATCTCCGCCCCGCCGCGCCGCCGACGCCGCCGCTCTCCCCTCCTGATCTCTCTCAACCTAGCAGCCTCGCCTTCCACCACTTCTACCACTCCCGCTCCGGCTGTTTCTCTCCTCGCTGTTAAACGGAAAAGCTTCGCCCTTTTCTCCTACCTCCTGTGCTCACTCTACTCCTTTTTCTTGGGGTGTCTGGTTTAGAGAGAATGGGGGAGTGGGGAGGCCACCAAAAGATGGTGAGTTGTGCGGTTGTATGAAGTATGGAGCATGAAGTATTTTGTAGGGCTTCTGCTCCTTAATATTTATCTTCTCATACTCCAGTTGAAACTGTATCAAATGTTTCAATGGTTTAGATCTAGTTTTTTTAGGGCTACTCAAATCTAGCTATAAAAATCTTAGATATAGAGATATAGATGATTGGGAATATTATTTTATTTTGAACTAAAAATAAAAGTTTAAACTGTTTTATTTTATCATACAAACTTTACACTCGATGTGGATATTGAAGTTAAAACTGTGCCAAATAGTCTCTATATTCTTATTTTTTAAAGCGGGACATATGATCTACTCTATAAAATGAAATTACCTTTTTTCTATCTCTACAACTTTAGATTTATTTCAAATTTTGAGTTCTATCAAACATGCATGTATATTGAGAAGATAGGAGAGAGGATGGATTGGAGGGGATAGTAGGTTAAAAGGATGGAATTTGATATTTGTGTTCTTTATTGGATGAGTATCCATTAAAGAAGAGGGAGAAGGGAGAATGGAATGGAGGGTATATACGGAGTGGGGACCCTCCCAGGCCAATTTGATCCTATGTGTCTCTCCACGTAAACATAACACAATAATGCAGACTTTACACGCTTAGGACATGGACATTCTATCTGTGACCGGGCTATATTTCAGAAAAAATCGAAATCTTGCGATTTAAAATAAAGCATTCAAAAATAATTTGAATTTAAACAATTTATTTGTTAGGCATTTGATGTACTCCTTGTAAGTTGGTTAACTATTAATTTGTCTAGCCCCTAATCTGGTGGCTACTGGTACTATAAATTTACATACTGATTGAGAGAGCTTTTTGCGGCTTCAGTTACTTACAGAATGTGAAGCTCTCTAAATGGTCTAGGTTAATTTTGACTTTAGATTATAAAACTTAATAGTTGTAGAATCTAAAAATGAACTAGAATCCAGAAACTGACAAACACCAGCTTATTCAAATTTATATTCTCATAAGCTAAATACTCAACAATTATTTCTTGGATTAATCTAAAGCTTTCTAAGCAAACCTCAAACACATTGGGGAATATAGCTAGCTACAGGGTTGTATTTTCGTGGGGGGTTGTTGTTATTTGGAGCGCATGTGTCAAGACAAATTTTCAGTTGTGAGGAGAATTTCAAAAAACAAAATTAATTTTGAGTTCTAATTCTTCTGGTCAGCTCGGTTATGAACGAAAATAACTCTAGCCCTGAAACAGTTTAACCCAAGCTAAAACGAAAAAATCCACATCATGCACGACCACTACCATACGAGTCCTTGCAATGACAAAAGCATGTTCCGAATAAACACTAAGCACCGGGGGCCCTCTCTAATCGCTAGTAGCGATCGAGTATGCAAAATTGCGGTCCATCCGATGCTCTCTTCCTGCTGCTAATAACAGCGTTGAAGTCAGAGAAAAATTTCTCGAATATCCAGTAATACTCGAAACAATCTTATTCCATATGTTTATAGATGATGTCATATTCTTTTTTTTCTTTATCCATTATTTGTAGACATTACATTTTCAATAAAAAAATTCTTTAAAATATATTCGATCACCTATCTTCTCTCTCACAATCTTCTTCTTAGCTTCTTGAATATCATGTAGAGCTGATTTCTTGCTTGAGATATAATTTTTCTCTTTCATCTCAGTAAATCTTTTATGACATCAGATTTTGACTGATATGATAATATGATTAATGTTAAAAAACTATTTCAGTCAGCAAGGTTGGAACTATCCTAACTATGCTACATAAATTTTTGTTTTTAGCTTAAAACAACTAAATATGGTACCGGTTTAATTAGCTCGACGGGTACGGTGTTGGCTACGAAGCCAATAAAACCAGCAAAGCTAGAGCCAGGGGTAAGCACGAAGCAATGCATGCATGTAAGCAAAAAGCAGACTGAGTGCATGTACTACCCAGCTAGCATACAATTGCAGCACGAATGCAGTTGCTGCTTGCATGATTGAGCTACCAGCACTTGAGGTCCCCCTGCATGCATCATGACGCAGATTGTACCTACGTTTCAGCTTGCTAGCTACAGGGATGAGAGATCGATGGATGGACGTGGACTGCTCGCGAGTTAGATCGAGCTGTGTCCATCGATCAATCGATCGCTTGTAAATTCTGTAAAGCACGCTTGTCAAATCGATCGTCGACGAGCAGCCGGCCGGCCACCCAATGATGTCTAAAGTAGTTACCACGATAATCTGCTTTTTAAGGTTAGTAATCTGCTTAAGTAAAAATCAAACTTTTTAAGGTTAGTAATCTGCTTAAGTAAAAATCAAACTTATCGTTAGCTATCGGTTATCGGTTGATGGTTATTTTGAAAACCGTGATTATCAAAACTCAAACTTATTGCTAGCTGTCGGTTGATGGTTATTCCGAGCACCGTGGTTATAAAAAGAACTTATCACTATCGCCGATGTTTTTTAAGGTTAGTAATCGGGTTCAGTAAAAATCGGCCTTGTCGTTAGCTATTTCGAAAACCATGGATATAAAAAATCAGACTTATTGTTATCTGGTTATTCCGAAAACCGTGGTTATAAAAATGAACTTATCACCACCGTTGGTTAATTACTTGACGATTATGTGAAAACAGTGGTTACCAAAAAGTGTCGAGACAGTAACATCGATATGATTAACCATGTAGAGGCTGGACCACGCGCTCGAGCGGCAGGTGGTCGGCTGCCAATTCTAGCTCGGCAATTAATTAGGGTGTTCATTCGTCTCCGCATGATGTTGTTGCTAGCTAGGTTTAATCAGTGCGCGCAAGTGTGGTACCCGCCTACATAAGTACATACACACAGTCACACACTCCTACAGTCCAACGTGTGTACGTACGTGTGTTTGTGACATCGTGTACGTGTGTGTGCGCGCGTGTGTACAGGAACTCTCTTACGGCCGGCGGCCGGCGCCGTAGCCTAGCTAGTGGCAGCACTACCTGTCACTGCCACAGTGCCACGTACGTGCTTCCGCAATCAATTCTTCGGCGGCCGGTACATGCACGAATCGTTGATTAGCTTCCGGCCGGTACATACGTTGATACGTATACTAATTACTACATGGAGTACGCACGTACTCGTATCTATCCCCGTAGCTGAGAAGAGTATCACGTATGTACTCGTGCTCGACGACCGAGAGGCTCGTCGCCAGTGGAGTCGCGTCGTCGATCGTGTCGCACGCGTCGCGCGTGGCCCGGCCGACCGGTGGAGTCGTAGTCGATCGTGTCGCACACATCGTTGCGTGAAGTCAACCCATTATTAAATGTTTATTGTTGACGTGCGTTTTTTATAGTCGCTACAACCCACCCACTTTGTTTTTCAAAAAAATACTTTTAATATAAAACTGTTAAATTTATAGTGAACACAAAGACTAAAACTTATCTTATTAATAAAAAAATGATATTGTAAAAAGTAAAAAGTATCAGTTAAGTAATATTAAAGTAATAAATTTTTGTTATGACTATTATTATACTGGAAATAATATGTTTGAGATAAAGTCAAAACAATGCAAGTGACGTATATTTGTGGGACAAGCGGAGTACAGCACGGTGCGAGACACGGAAAACAATGGGCGGGCGCGGAGTGGCAAGTTGCATGTCCCTTCTGAGGTGACCCATCCTTAGCCGGCTTCACCATACGCCAAACTGCCAAACCGCCAAACCGGACGGCGCCTGAGCGCATCATGGGTTTTTTTTTGTCACTGTTTGCGTTTACACTGGAGTACTCCTCGAAAACAGCGGACATGTCGGTGCACAAGTGTGCGTGGTTAGCTAACCGCTCCATCCATATGCTACACTGTTTTGTTGGGATTAATCATCACTGCACCAAAGCCATTTCTAATATTTTATTAGCTTAGAACGGAACTAAAAATATTATGTTAAACAAAAGGAGAAATAATAGTCTAAGACTACCTATTTACGATATCATATAATAGACCAAAGGTGTAGACGTAAAAAAAAGTCAAGTAGCCCACCTAAAAATAAGCTAGAGCAAAACAAAAGGATTTACAAATTTAGATTGATATCAATTATCTTTTTTAACTAAGTTGTTGATTGAGCTATAAGAGATACACTATATTGTAGCGAGTAGGGTGTATATAGGACCAAAATATGAGAGCTTTATGTGAAATTTGCATCCATAAAGTATAACAAAGCTTCACTCTTGAGTCCACCTAAATTATAAACTATTACTACTTAACCTATAATTAAAAATTTAAAATCTTGATCTGATATATTTTATATTGATGTTCAAGAAGAGTTCCCTGCGTTTATGACGCCGTCGGTCCTATTTCCTACATAAATACATACACAGATGGATCCACATCTATCGTACCACCAGAATGGACAATGAACATCCTACTTGATCCTAATATAAAGGGTGTAATGTCCAATTGCACCACAAAGATCTGTAGGGAGCATTTCCATGCGCTGAATTTGTGGGGTCCGTACGACGCAGCAGCAGCTGGAGCAGAGGGTGGTGTGGTGGTGGCGGCTCCTCACTTTCTGAGTTTAGACGGCTTGAGTTGGAACTTGGAAGGCGTAGCGAGGAGAGACAAAGGAGATGATGTGAATACAGCCTCGATCGACCAAAGCGATCTGCTCCGACTTGTCAACGTCCAAGCCGCAGTGAAGTGTGCCAGTCTGTCCGGAGTGAGCAATTGAGAAGATCACTGATCTTTTTCTCTCGTCGTTCCTAGGATCCTTCACACCACCAGACAGGCACGCTGTCTTTTTTTCAACGCGCATGTCATATAAATTTGTAATTTAGTTTTTTTTTGTGTCATCTATTTTTTAATAGATTTATAATTTCTAATAACCATTAAATAAAAAAGACTAAGAGTTATGGTTTGACATTGTGTCTTAACGGCGAGGCCCGGAGAGGAGAAATTTGCAAGGAATGAGGAGGGAATGGGAGAGGCAGAACTGCAGCAGCAGGACGAGGAGTAGGGCCCAGATCGGCGGCCGGGGCGATGGGGGGTGGGGACAGAACGGAGGGAGCGCAGCGGCGGCAGGAGGGCGCGCGGAGCCAACCTGAGAGAATGAGCCCAAGTTATTGCTCGTCCGGTGGTTCTGCCTACTCCTCAGTCCTCACCCCCCCTGTCTCTCTCTCATTCTATCGTCGCTGCCGCTGCCGGCCTCAATTCCAACTCTACTACTCTCCTCTTCCCTCGGGAGGCGAGATCAGAATGAATGCAGCAGCAGTCAGCAGATGCAGATGCCGCTGCAGCGTCAGCTTGCGATTCATGTAGAGGCGAGCCGTCCCATCACATGCCACGGCCCTTGGAGCCATGTGTGTGATGTGTACTACTAGTACATGTGTGTGTACGCCTCTCGCCTGGCTGCTGGCTGCTCCTCCCCCGGGCCATATATATGCTTCCAGTTCTTGCATTCCACGCTGCTACCTTGCGTGCTGAAAGGCTCAATTCACCTCGCCATTTGGTAGTTGGTATCACTTGCAACACATCCCTCCGGTTTATTCATTCGCTCCGTCTTTGCTGCTGCTGCTGTGGCTGGGAGCGTCGTTGCTACGTGCGAGGGAGGGGGCAGGAGTAATGGCAGCAGGGTATAGGCAGCAAGGCGTAAATACACGCTGCGATATCGATAGCGGTAGACGGACGGGACAGACTGACCGACCTGATCGAAGTGACAAGTCCTTGGGATTTTCGAGTACTACGCGAGAATGTAGAACGCGCATGCCTGCGACCATCAGTAAATGCGAGGGGAGAAGCCGCGCCTCGGAGTCCACGTTGACACACTCGCACAAACACACAGGCGCAAACCAGCGATCGACGCTGCTACAGCGCGCATGGCTGAGCACTCCACCCCGTTCCGTGGGTTTAACCGGGTATTCGCCGGTGAAACACAGCCGAACATGTCAGCCAAATCAATGCTCCCTCAGTCGTACGCTCCGCTGTATAGTTTTATTGTACTCTAAGATAAAATATATTTTATCTAGTACAGGATGCTATGATATAGAAGAAAAGAAGTACGAAATATCTCGTAAATGTAATTCACATCAATCATTTAACTAGTGTTCGCTAGACCGCATTTTAAACTGGGATTTTGTTGTACCACATGTCTAGTACCACTTGCCACTAGATCCTCCGCCGATAATACAAATGAAAGGTTATAATAGAAGGAAGTCACGCATCAAAAATGAAGGAGAAAGCGGTGAAGAAATTTGTTTAAGTTCTTAAACAATACGCAGGTAAGCATGAAGACCATTGTGTCTTCTTCACTTACATCCTATTATTAGGCTTTTTGGTTGCAATATTCAGTAAATCAGTTCTACCATGACCATACATTATTGCAGCTTAAACTTGCTATAATTAGGGTTTTTTGGTGCAGCTTCAACTCCGACATTTATATTGGATCTAAGATTTTGTATGATATAATAAAATAGCTACATATAACTAGTGCATATATACCACGATTTATCACGATGATTATAAGAGGATTAAGTCGAATATGTTGGGAAGTTTGAGTTTGGACATATCAAGTTAAAAAGTCTTCTCCTGCCATCGAGGGCACATTCAAAATAGAAATTAGACGGTGTATCGCAGACATAACTAAATGTAGAATAGTTATTTAAGAATTCAATGTATAAATTTAATGCTAAAATGTAGATTAACGATTTCAGAATAATTTTTCGATAAGTATTTTGTAGAAATGTTTTAGAAATAACAATTGGAGAAGAGTTTCCGCGATAATTTGTAAGTCCGTTTGTATTTGGACGGAACACAGGGAATGAGCCTACCAGGCCTCGTGAGTCGTGAGCTCTCTCCCGGCCCCTCTCTAGCTAACCACATCCCGCTGCCGCCCAAATCGAAGGCGGCGGCGCAGTCGGTCGCCGTCGAGGACCTCTTCACCGCGCTGAACCGCCACATCCAGGCCGGCGAGTTCCCCCAGGCCGTCAAGTTCGCCGACCAAGGTAGCCTCCTCTCTCCCTCCGACGCGGCTCCGGTGCAATCCCCTAACCGCGATGCGGTTCTGATCCTCCCCAGGCAACCCTGCAGTTCTCGCGGTGGCGCCGGTGGACGAGGACGCGATGCGGTGCAAGGTGGTGGCGCACATCAGGTCCGACGCGACCGAGATGGCGCTCGCTGCGATCCGCGCCGCCGAGCGGCCCTCAGCTACTACAAGGTGTTGCAAGCCCGCCCCTTTTACCCTTGGTCGCGCGCTGGATCTGTTTTTGTACTTATACTTGCAATGCGCTGGATCTTTTATATCTGTTTTATGATCTAAGAGTGCCTTATCTGGTTGTGTTTATGGCCTAACTTAAAATCCAGTAATTCAGACGGTAGCGAAGCGACATACTGTAGAAGCATTTCGGCTGTGTAGCTAGATGTAGTTTACCATAGGATAGATTGCAAACGATGATGCTGGCAACATTGCTTAGCACTTATTTTTTAACATTGCATCATGTTTTGCTTGAGGATGTGATGCCGTGAGAGTGTTGCATGCCGATACAGTCAGACTGTGTGTGTGTGTGTGTTTATAATTTAAATCGTAATGCACACTTTGGAGGTATATATTGAGAGGGAGGAAGGGAATTTTTATGATCAGTAACCCACTCATAGTTAGCTAATATACGGCATAGTCAGGACCCAGAATGCGGTCAGATAGCTACAGACTAGTGTTGAGTTATAATTAGATTTAATTATTTATTGTGTTGATTGTTGCTATTTATTTCAGTATATTATTCCTGTAATATGTTTTACCGAATATTAGTAATTATGAAAATGTGGTACTTGAGATTTGTATACTTCATTTACCTTAATATGCTGATAGGCCATCTTTGTTTTCTGTAATTCTGTTAGTAAAATAATAGGTGGTATGTTATGCTAAATAACTATTTTTATATGTATTCAGCCCTATTATTGCTACTATAGGAAAAACAAACTGCAAGAAGCTCTAGAGCTACTGAAAGGTCAAGAACAAACATCTGATGTTCTTCAGTTGGAATCTCAGATTTATTACAGGCTAGGTAGAATGAATGATTG
>KE372945.1:56580-81646 GCA_000418225.1 Zizania latifolia | reverse complement strand
TTCTTGACCTTTCAGTAGCTCTAGAGCTTCTTGCAGTTTGTTTTTCCTATAGTAGCAATAATAGGGCTGAATACATATAAAAATAGTTATTTAGCATAACATACCACCTATTATTTTACTAACAGAATTACAGAAAACAAAGATGGCCTATCAGCATATTAAGGTAAATGAAGTATACAAATCTCAAGTACCACATTTTCATAATTACTAATATTCGGTAAAACATATTACAGGAATAATATACTGAAATAAATAGCAACAATCAACACAATAAATAATTAAATCTAATTATAACTCAACACTAGTCTGTAGCTATCTGACCGCATTCTGGGTCCTGACTATGCCGTATATTAGCTAACTATGAGTGGGTTACTGATCATAAAAATTCCCTTCCTCCCTCTCAATATATACCTCCAAAGTGTGCATTACGATTTAAATTATAAACACACACACACACACAGTCTGACTGTATCGGCATGCAACACTCTCACGGCATCACATCCTCAAGCAAAACATGATGCAATGTTAAAAAATAAGTGCTAAGCAATGTTGCCAGCATCATCGTTTGCAATCTATCCTATGGTAAACTACATCTAGCTACACAGCCGAAATGCTTCTACAGTATGTCGCTTCGCTACCGTCTGAATTACTGGATTTTAAGTTAGGCCATAAACACAACCAGATAAGGCACTCTTAGATCATAAAACAGATATAAAAGATCCAGCGCATTGCAAGTATAAGTACAAAAACAGATCCAGCGCGCGACCAAGGGTAAAAGGGGCGGGCTTGCAACACCTTGTAGTAGCTGAGGGCCGCTCGGCGGCGCGGATCGCAGCGAGCGCCATCTCGGTCGCGTCGGACCTGATGTGCGCCACCACCTTGCACCGCATCGCGTCCTCGTCCCCCGGCGCCACCGCGAGAACTGCAGGGTTACCCGGGGATGATCAGAACCGCGTCGCGGTTAAGGGATTGCACCGGAGCCGCGTCGGATGGGAGATAGCCAGAGCCCAGAGAGGAGGCTACCTTGGTCGGCGACCTTGACGGTCTGGGGGAATTCGCCAGCCTGGATGTGGCGGTTCAGCGCGGTGAAGAGGTCCTCGACGGCGACCGGCTGCGCCGCCGCCGCCTTCGATTTGGGCGGCATCGGGATGTCGTCAGCGAGAGAGGGGAGAGAGCTCACGACTCACGAGGCCAGGTCGGGCTCATTCACTTCGCCTTTTCTTTTTCGCACATTTTTCTCTCGACCTTACAAATTATCGCGGAAACTCTTCTCAAATTACTACTCCGTATTTCTAAAACATTTCTATACAAAAATTATCGGATAAACATTTTAAAATTGTTAATCCATATTTTAACATTAAATTTATTTATACATTGAATTCTTAAATAATTATTATAGGTTTAGTTATACGTGCGACACACCGTCCAATTTAACGTGCCTAAATGGTAGGAGAAGAATCTTTCGTATTGTGTTGCGCCGTTTGACTCTTCCTTTATCGTCTTCCCAATGTGTTCGATTTAATCCTCATACTAGTTCTTGTAATCACTGTGATAAATCATGATAGATACATATAAATTATATGTAGCATATTGATTACAACAAGTTAAAGCATGTAATAACGCTCGCTCACGGTAGAACCAACTCACTGAATATTGCAACCGAAAAGCATAATAGTAGGTGTAAGTGAAGAAAACACAATGGTCTTCATGCTTACCTGCGTATGGTTTAAGCACTTAAACAATTTTTTGGCCGCTTTCCCCTTCATTTTTGAAGCATGACTTCCTTTTGTTACAATCTTTTTTATTTGTATTGCAGCCGAACGATGTAGTGGCAAGTGGTACATAGACATCTGGTACAACAAAATCTCAGTTCAAAATGTGATATAGGTGAACACCAGTTTTGTGATTGATATAAATTACACTTATCAGATATTTGGTACTGCTTTGACTGACATGTTCGGCTGTCTTTTTATGTTTTCAGTGACACACCACAATGAAAACTACATGCTCGATATCGAAGTTTCATAATATCCCTCTTCTGAACCTAGCAGATATTGAATAGGCTTCAAAATTGAACAAATAATTAATCATGTGTTTCTTAACCACAAGTCTGGGTGGTGTAGTTGGTTATCACGTTAGTCTCACACACTAAAGGTCCCCAGTTCGAACCTGGGCTCAGACAAATTTTATTTTTTAATTGTGAAAATTTCCTTCAAATCTTTTATAAAAAAAGATCCACCAAACATTTTTGTGCAGTTCATCATGCTAATCAGTTGCATGCACTCTGACCGGCAATATTTGCACTGAGTTTGGCATATTTTTGGTGGAATTTTTTATTCAAGCAGTTCATTTTTTGGAGTTCTTCCCAAATGCTGCCGGTATAAAAGGGGGAGGACTGGCGTTGCCACTTGCAGCAATTCGATTTTCGAGTTCTTCCCGTGGGGATCATCCCGCTCCCACGCATCGCCTTCTTCCCGCTCACCGCCATCCGATTCGAAGCCCCCGAACCCTAACCCCCGCGCCCATGAAGATCTCCGAGCTCTCGCCCGAGTACCGGCAGCCGCCGCCGCACGCCGGCCTCGTCACCGACCTCAACAAGGTCGTCACCGACGTCGAGTCATTCGCCACCTCCGCGTCGTCCCCAGAGAAGCTCGCCGCTGACTTGCGCCGAATCCTCGCAAACCTCGCCTCCGCCGCGTCCTCCTCGTCCTTCACTGAGGCGTTTACGGTCCAGATATGGAGACTCGGCACCCGCCTCTGGAACGCGGTGGTCGATCGCGCCAACTCCAATGCCCTGGCCGGGGGACCCGCCGCGCTCGCCGCGGAGGCGGAGATCCGGCAGGCGGCGCCTGAGCTCCTACTCCTCGCCGGAATCCCCGATGGTGTCCCCTCCGCGGCCGCGAAGGTCGCCTCCTTCTTCCACCGCGCCGGCCTCGCCTGGCTTGACCTCGGCCGTGTGGACCTCGCCTCCGCCTGCTTCGAGAAGGCCACACCGCTGGTCTCCGCCGCCGCCACGGAAGAGGATCGGGGCGTCCTGCTCGAAATCAACCTCGCGCGGGCACGCGCGGCGTCGGACTCCGGCGATCAAGCCCTCGCCGTCGCGCTGCTGAGCCGGTCCAAGTCTCTCGCGGCTGCCTCTCCCGAGGGGGCCAAATCCCTCGCCCAGGGGTACCTCTCCATCGGCGAGGCCACGCTCTCCAGGAAGTACTCGAATCCCGCCGTCGAAGCGTCCAGTCTCTTCACCGAAGCACTAGATCTCTGCGAGAAGGCGGCCTCCCCTTCCGGCGCCACTCCTAAAACCCCAAATATCGAGGGTCTCAAAGGGCGATGCCTCCGCTTCCTCGCCCTCGAGCGGCTCGGAGCCCAGGACTACGAGGGCGTCCTGCGTTGTATCAGGGTTTCGAGGTCTTCAATGGGGCTGGAGGAGGAGCACCCGAGCATCGGGGTCATGGCGATGCGCGCGTGGATCGGAAGCGGGAACGTGGCGGAGGCCGAGAAGGAGCTCGAGAGGCTCATGGCCAATGCTTTAGCGACGGAAAACGTGTGCGTTTCGGCCGCAGAGGTGTACCTTGCCGCTGCGGGGCCTGAGGTTGCACGCAAGGTGCTCATTGCGCTTGCCGCACGTTGCCGCGCCGGAGGTGCTGCTGCTGCCGTGAGGGTGGTGAAACAGGTGATCGACGGTGGCGGCGGGGGTACTGGGCGTGCCAGAGCCATCGCGGAGCTCGTGTCGGATGAGAGGGTGGTCGCGCTGTTCGATGGCCCCGCTAACTCCCATGAGCGTGGCACCATGCATGCACTGCTGTGGAGCTGGTTTGCACTTTCTTACACAACTAATTTTCTGTTTATTAATGTGCGTGACTGCTGATGCTGAAGCTGGAATTTGGGACAGTGGCACAGAGCACTTCCACTCAAAGAATTATGATACCAGTGCGGACTTGATTGAGAGATCTATGCTTTACGTGTCCCGCGATGAGGAAAGCAGATCCCGCCGTGCAGATTGCTTTCGAGTCCTTAGCCTTTGCCACATGGCACTTCAGCATCTTGATCGAGCTCTCGAGTTCATCAATGAAGCCTACAAGGTACTGAGTTTTCTCCTTATCCTTCATTCCTTTGTTAGATGATCCTGGGGTATTGTATCATACTTTTGACCCAAAATGTGCACTTGTAGGTTGAACCCAATATCAAGTGTGCTTTTTTGAAGGTAACAAGGCTATGCATGTTGTTAGGATTACAATGATCCCATTTTACTGGTAACTTTTACTAACCAGAACGAATTCATTAGGTTAAAATCCATCTGCAGAAGGAGGAGGAGGACAAGGCCATCGAGCAGATGAAGACGATGGTGGGCTGTGTTGACTTCAACCCTGAGTTCCTAACACTCACTGCTCACGAAGCTCTGGCCTGCAAGTCTGTCCGTGTGGCAGTTGCTTCGTTCACCTTTCTTCTTGGCCTCTACTCTGCTGGGAGGCCAATGCCAATGCCTGAGGTTGCTGTACTCCGCAACCTTATTGAGCTCCTCTCTCGTGTGCCAGGGACTGAGACTGAAATCCTGAAGTACTCAAGATGTGCCAAGCAACGAATGGCTGACCTTGGTGTGGAAAGCTTTTTTGGCAGCGGAATTGTTGGGGTGCGTGAACTGAATTGGTTTGCTGACACTAGCTGGAATTTGGGTTTAACGGTGTCAAAGGAGAAGAAGTATAATTTTGGTGCTGAGTTCTTTGAGCTTGCAGCAGAGTTTTTTGGCTCAAGTAATACAGAGTGTGATGGAAATTGGCCCACTGTTTGCAAAGCATTGATCATGAGTGTCACTGCCATGCTCAATGCAGAGGAGCTAAACAATTCTCCACTGTCAGATTCTGAAATTAAAAAAGGTGTTGAGATGCTTAGCAGAGCTGGCAAGGTAAAGATGGATCTTGGTAAATACCAAAAGTTATTGTTGTCTTCTAATGTTTGAAAGTATTTTGATTTTCTCTAAAGTGATTTGATTCGGCTGTATTGATTTGCAGCTATTGCCCTTGATTTCACCCTCCGTTCCAGTGGCCTCTGATCAGTTGGAGGCCAACAACTTTCTGTACCTTCACACCTTCAACTCCTACCAGCTCTTTGGCAGGATGGGCACCCCTGCTTATTCTCAGCAGCTCCAATTGGTCAAGAGTTTTGCTTCCTCTAAAGCATGCACACCTGATCATCTTCTCAAATTTGGTGTAACAGCCTCTAAAGGGGCCCTGCCTAACCTGCTGGTTGCTGAATTTGCCCTGAAGGCCAGCATAACCGCTGCCCTTGCCTCTCAATCACCAAACTACAGGGTAATCAGCTGTGCTCTCAGGAAGCTAGCCTGTCTTGCTGGTTTGCAAGACTTAAATGGTAGCAAGAGTGATGCAGCCTATGATGTATTTCGACAAGCATACCAGATTGTGGTTGGACTAAGAGATGGTGAGTACCCAGCTGAGGAAGGGCAGTGGCTGGCAACAACTGCCTGGAACATGTCATGTTTGCCTGCACGGCTTCGCCAAGCTAAAGTGGCTAGAAAATGGATGAAGATGGGGTTAGATCTTGCTCGGCATCTTGATAGCATGAAGGAGCGTATACCATTCATGCAGAAGTACTTTGAGGACTTTCAGAGGATGTCTGGTGATGAACCTGATGAATGTAGTCAGGAAGATGGAGCACCAAAAATCAGTATGCCTGGTAGCATGTCTCAAACTGTCCTTGTTTAGAAATTTGTGACGGGGCAGTTCACAACTGGAGAGAAATAGATCAATGAGTTATGATTCACACTTGAATTTTCTTTCATTTTGAATGTTGCAAATGGCAAATCAAATATTGTCTGATATTAGGTGCTTTCTCAAAGATATGTGGATTCTTTGTTGACTGTAATCATGCCCTTGAATTTTATGCATGCTCATGTGCAGGACAGATGGAAATGTTTGTACCAAAGTGAATTTGGGAGTCGAATTTGATTTGCTTAGGTGATCTCTACACTCAACTTTTGTGGTTCTGTCCATGTCAATTAATCTCAGAATAAAAAGGACGAAAAGAAAGCAATAAGGTCTAATAGAAACACTGTATAGTCTACAAACCACAGATCTGTCTGAATTTTGAGATGCTGATCTTACAATCTGTATTAATCGATGTTTATCCTGCTGTCAATGCTACCTTCATTTCGTTATGAATTATCCTATTGCCTTACACAGGGACCAGGTTCATATGGTGTTGTACGACCATAACCAGCTAGCGGTGCAGCAGCTACCCCTCTTTGGTTCAGCAAACACCTGAAGCGTGCCAATCTTGGTGTGACCAATCTTGGGTCTTCTGCAAGCTTTTCAAATGGAGTCCACAATCTCTCTTCAAGACAATGCAGCATAAGTGAAATGGTGAGCCAACATATTCATGCATTTATTGGTATACATTAGATAACATCAAAGTAAAACATCCAACACTAACATATATGTGAGAAGGGTTGCACAGATATTTTGCTTCTCATCTGTAAATTGCGTCCTTAAATAATATTTTGATATATAGCAGGTGGATTACAAAGTATGTCATTTTTTGTGGGCAATTGGGTATTTATCAGGAATCAGATAATTAGAGTTGAGCAATTGGATATTTATCAGGATTCAGATGATTAGATTTGAGCAATTGGGCGTTTATCAGGATTCAGATGATTGGAGTTTTAACCTCTGTTCAGCAACAGCAACTAGCTAAATTTTTGTGCCTTCAATAGTTGGTACTATCCTTTCATTGTTCCTTTAATAGCATGCAACAGATCTAAGTAGTGAGTATTTAGGCTTAACTTGGTGTCTTAATTTTACTATTGGGAATTTTAATAGTCAGTGGCTCCTCAATGTGATCAAGATTTTTATGCCTGTTCTATATATGGGAGAGAGCTACCATTCCAAGTATACCTTGTTGCTGCATCAAGATAACCAACTGGAATAATATATCAGATGACATTGTAGTGTACGTGTGTTAGTTCAAAATATTTCAGCACATAAATTAGGATAGCCAAGTAGCGAACTATTTTGGTCAGTTACCTGCAGCTGCTGCAGCACGTGGCCAAATGGTTTGTTCAATATCTGATGCATCAATTTGCTCACCAAACATACAAACCTCACCACCAATGACCAAGCGTTGGTGGTCTGGGTTGTCAATATCTTTCAGAGGTTCATTTCTGTAAAACTCCTCCCATGTGGCGTCTAAGTGATCTAGGTACCACTTATCCTGGTTGCTTACTATGCATCTCAGCCCTGCAGCAACCACTTTTGGTGCTACATCCTCTCTGAGCCTGTTAATTTATGAGCAATTGTACCAGTTGGTAATTATTGAGAACGGTAAGAACTAAGATGGTCCAGATGGACTATGCATCTTACTGAGCATAAATTTCAAATAACAATTGTAGATTAGTGGTAATTGGATCTAATTCCCTTTGAACATATTTGACACTGAAATAGACTGTATGTAACATAACTAGGACAACATTATGGGGTCATTTCCAGCAATCCACTACTCATTAACATCATAAATCAAACAGGAAGTGAGAAAAATACCAGTTATGAACCACTGTTCTACGGTCCAACTTGTCACCAAAGTTGTTAAATGTTTCTTCCCTGCAAGCATGACATGTTGCTTGTTAAGAGTTGGGATCTCATTGACACCCGTGAAATCTGCAAGAACTGCAACTAAAAGGCATACCAGTTGATGACATCATAACCATGTGATATTGCTATCTTTTGGGATCTCAACACAAAATATCTGTATGCATCTGACACATTCATATGGTTATCATCCAACCTGCATACCATGAAATAGGATTAGCATTACATTAACAGACAGATTCCAGAAGATGGCTGATTTATTTTGTATGGCTACAAAGAAAGTTATAAAGCACATAACGGAAGTTATCAAATTCTGAGTTCCCTTTTTTGTACCATTTCTTAATGTGGGGTGTTGCAGTCCAGCAGCCTGAAATTAGACAATAATAACAAATATTACATGCATGATACATTCATGGTCTGTATACTACAAGAAATGTATATGCAGGACTTCTGCAGTTCTGCTTACTTGTGTTAACTTCATCACCTCCTAAATGGACAAATTTGAACTTAAAAACTTTGCTAAAATCTGAAAGATAACAGAGCAACTCTGTTAGATGGTTGAATAAGATAATCACTATTTTCTGCTGATTGAGATAAATTTAGATATTATGTATTTATATGTGATGCCAAGATTACATATCACTGAATTTCTTTTCAGAACATGCCCAAAGATCAAATGATCTTTTGTAATAAACAGTATATTACCAAATTTGTATTTCTTTCATGTTTGTCCACAAAAGGTGTCTTATGTATCACCTGAAAGAATGCCATCAATAACTCCGAATGAAAAGTTGTTACTGACATCAAGTGGTTCTTTGCAGCTATCTGATGGCCATAATGATGGGTAGCCAGCACCCCTGAAAAGGTGCAATTTTCACATTTTCAACCATGTTTATTGCTATGTGCCTATACTATATAAATAAATTGTGTTCTGTGAACTCCAGCAATGTGTCTTTACCTTTTAGTTTCTTCACTGGATAAACTAAATTTTGGCATTTTGCGCTACAAACTATTTGTGTGATTTTGGAGTTTGTTATTTGCAATGTACATCTTTCATAATAACTAAGTGCCTTACCATGAGAGAGCATGACCAGGAACATCAATCTCAGCCAAAACATTTACACCTCGTTTTTCTGCATATCTGCAATATGGATGGTGATTTTTCAGCATAAGGTTGATAATAATGGGATGAACTGACAAAGGTCCACAACTCCACATATTGGATTATATAAGATGTCGGCATTTAACTGAAAAACTAACTTGATTAAATGCATGTGCTTCGAAAATTCCTCAAATAACATTGATATCAGTCCTTTCAATTGCTCTTGCGAATCTTTTTTATTACTTGTTGATCCAGAAGATTTAATATATGTTTATAGGCCCTCCCAATCATGTGTAAAATATCTATATCTATACATTTCTGCTTGTTTGGTAGTTCCATTATCTTCTACAATATGCAAGTATCTTGTTAAAGTTACACTACATTTTTCTGCCAAATGTATAGTATGAAAAGGTGAGGGCTGTGCTCTTGTTTGCTCAGTATAACAAAAGTATAAAGGCACACAGAAATAAGTCACACTTCATGTGAATAAAGCAGAAACAACTACACTGTTTATACAGTTCGGTAACATCAACAAATTAATCTTTTCATGGAACTATTTGCAATATATTAAGATTCATTTTAGTTATTTTGATGGGAGTAGCTCCCAGCTTTCAATTTAAATAAGATCTTGGTTGTTTTCTGATGTCAAATAACGCTGGCAAGTCAATGAAAAAAGAAAACGCACCGTACAATGTCTATAGCATCAGACATTGTATATCTCTCTGAATAAGAGTATGAACCATTCCACAGTTTAGGGTATGAAGGTATTTCAATGGGAAATGCCTGTGCATCCACAATATGCCAATGGAGGACGTTCTGTATGATGAAATAGAAAAGAGCATGCTATCATAATGAAAACTATTGTGAGGATCATAATTACATAAAAACAACAATGGTTCCAAGAAATTCATATTGACTGGTCAGCATACTTACCAATTTACTGTAGGTCATTGTATCAATCATTTTTTTAATTTCTGTAATTGGAAGGTAGTGCCTTGAGGTATCTGCATGCAGGCATTAATTAATCTTGATTCTTATCATCAGGAAAATGATTGTGCACATGATGCTAATTAAACAATATTTGGTATTGTGAAGACTGCGAGAAAAGTTTGACAATATGGGCAATTTTTATGAAGTCATTTATTCTACCTAATTTTTTAAATGTTCTCATTTGAGGTCTGCTTGTAGTTACTGGAAACATTGCAATGTAACCGTTGTTTGTTGGGTCTAATAAAGGACAGAGATCAACATTGCATCTAACCAATAAGAAGTCCTCGGTAAGGAAATCTGGGCGTGTCAGAAATTTTCCAAGGAGCCGAGATTAGTTCTATAAGCCTTGATGTGAAGTCAAAGTAGCATAGTTGGCTAAATGTCTGCAGTGATGAAGAATTTGCCGTCAGATTGCCTCAGAAGATTCAAAGCATACAAATTATATAGTTACCTGTAAAGCATGAAGTGCTCCAAATACTGTTTGAGCCTACAAGTATTGCAAGGTAACATCCATTATTTCGAGAACTGCATCGAACTATTTGTAGTGACTTGGGCATGCATAAGTTTGATTACACCAGGCATTTCACTTTGTTGTGCAGCCTAACTACTGCCTTTCCCATGCAAGTCAAATATGAAAGAGCCCACTACCATATTAGCAATTGTTGTTTAGCAACCAAGTTATTGCTTAGTGGATGTTACATAATACTTCACAGAGATAACTTGTGATTTGCATTTAGTTATCCATCTGGTATATGCTATGTTAATATTTATTCCAGACACTTACTAAAAAAGATCAAAGAGGGTGTACCTTTATAAATTGGCATGTTTTAGAAAATTTTAACATGTCTCTTTTTTTATGGAAAACATGATACTCGATTTCAGAGTTGAAATATATCGTCTGCCCATTGAACAGATTTGTGTATTGTTTTTCTGTAGGATGAAAGTTAATTGTCATGATGAAGAAAGTTGCAGCAACTAGGAGTAAGCATCTATTATCTTTTTTAACTCTGTTATCTATTTTCCACAACATAAAGCAATTAAGCTACTAACCTCAATCTGGGCATGCAATGGATCTCCTACTGTAGGAACAGATAAATTATATGATTCATCTACCCCGAAGTTGAGCTACAGAAGATGAACAGTACAGAGCATTAACAGAAACAAACCATTTAGTTTGTAAGAGAATTGCCATTCATCAGACCAAGTCAATACCTCATCTTCAAGTGAATGGACAACTATATTTACACCAGTGAGCACTGAAGAACTTGGGTTTGCACCATCAACGACATGGTTCAGTTTCATTAAATCAACTACTCTCTGGAATGCATCCTTCAAGATCTCTTTCTCGTCAGAATACATGCTTCCCTGCATTGACATTGTGATATCTTTGCTGACGTAGAGTCTCTGTGTTCCATGGCTCACTGACTTTGGCATAGGCCACAAGTCGATGTGCTCAGTCACCTCAACGGCGATGCAGGATCCAATTGCCAGAAATGCCAGAAGCAACCTCACAGTCAGAACCTGCGCCATGCTTGCAAGGTGATAGGCTTGATATCCTTCTCTGCAAAATCTGCAAGTATCAGGAAATGGTAATATGTGAGGTGTGACAAAGATCCGATAACTGCTGCAAGTTCCACAATTTTCTCTTGGTAAATTCGAAGGGAAACGTGTGGCTGTGTTTTTTCTGGAGTGAGCATTGATGGAAAAGATAACTCGTGAGGAAGAATGTGCCTACCTGCATGCGCAAGGCAAGTAATAAACTGAAGGTCCTCTACTTACACCTTCATTTTCGCCTCCCAATCTGTACCTTTTGCATGAAAAATTGTAAACTTACGAGAATTCCTATCTTATGGCAAGGACGAGCGAAGAGGACTAGAGGAGGCAAATGAGCACCACTGCACATTGTGCCAGAAGCACGTGTGGTGAGGATGGTAAATGAAGAGGTGATGAGCAACCGTGGAGTGGTTAGATGGAGGGACGAAATGGCATGAACAGATCTGATACACTTTGGTTACCAAAACAACAGGGACGGTTGGCCAGGCAAGTAGCTCTCTGATGCTAATTTTGGTAGCTTCACTGCTCCATATAGCACAGAGGGTCCAAGTTTGACAGAGTTAGTACACATTTTATTGAGATCGATTCACCAATCAGCTTTTATATAAACCTTTGAGCGTACTGAGCTGATTTTTTTTATATAAACCACAGTATTTTGTCAAGCAACCATGCCGTCGTTATATTTCATTTGCAGAAAATGTAGGTTGGAAATATCGAGGAGTGACATACTGATTTTATTCTTGGCTGTTTTGCAGGCCCCGTCAGTTTTTGTTTTGGATTCGATGAAATGGCGGGAGGTGAGGAGGTGATGCAACGCTGGTTGTGGTAGGTCAGTCACGCCTCACGCGCTATCGCCCGTTCTCGCTGTCCAACGACGCCGGGTGGTGCTGTCCTTGTGAGTCATGACTGCTTCTGATTGATTTCACCTTAATGAAAACGCAAGTTTGTTTTTTTCCTTTTGATACAATACTTAACTTTCATGAGCATTCCTAATCGGTCCAAAATACAAACTTGTTTTTGGTGTTGACGAAGGCTGCATGGCAGGAGATATATCCCCAGGCGCTCAGGACTGCAGCAAACTTCGCCATTTTCACGAGCCTGCTGAAAGCATGAAACATGAAGGATCATCACGAAATATGCCACTCTGCAATGTGCATGAGCACATGACATGAGCGCGGTGGTCTCGGCACATTGGGCTGTGCGCTGCGGTCCATTTCTGGATAGAGGTTAGCTGTTCTTGGGCCTCTCTTTTGGTAAAGGAATTCGCCAGCAGCGCGTCGGTGTTATGCACTGGGGATTTGACCCGAATGGACTTTACTGAGCTATCAGTTTGGCCCATTACAGAGTTGGGCTATTCAAACTACCATTTCCCACTGCACAAAAAGTTCATTTTAATCTTTTTTAAAGGAAATGTTCAGTTTGCCATCGTTGTGGAGAGCCACACGGATCAGCATAAGTTGGCGTAACCAGAGCCAAGGGATCATCTTGCGTATCCCTCGCAGGATGAGCCAGTTGCTTGTGGAGGGGAGCTGGCCCACATGGCACTAACACGGAGACGGCTACCATCAGAGATTGCCCCGCCCGTGGGATGTAGTGCTCGCCCAGCACAGAGTTGCTTGTGGATTAGCTTCTATAGTGAGCAGCGATGTGTATGCACTGTACGGGTGTGGACATACATGCCTATTGCTCGTCTCGTCCTACAACAAATTTAATTTCTATGAATTAGTTGTGGTAAAAGTAAAATATCGTAGTATATTTTATTAATAAAAAATAATAATATAAATTGATATGTAAAAAATAGTAAATGATATTGAATGAATAAAATTTTGTGATTTGTGAATTGAGGGTGTGTAATGAGATAGAAGTGAAGTCTTTTTGGAGCGAAAGAATCTGGTTCTTTACAATTCCTTATATATGTCATTTTGAACTTATGCATAAAAATTAAGAAATCAACTTAAATAACATTATTGTCTTTTAATTATTCTGTTTTGGAAAAGACGAGTTATTTATTTGTGAGAGTAGTAATATTTATTTGATAAGGGCACCCATGACATAATAGATGAAAAAGCATTTAGAAGTTTAAAAATATCTTATATTTAAAAGTTAAGAGGCTAAAATAACTTATATAAGAAATTAGATGGAGCATTTAGCTAGCAGCCTAGCTAATTGGCTACAAACTACAAAGGTTGCAAATGCTTCTAGAAATTAGAAACAGCTATATTCATACGAAAAATGGAGTCCACATTCCAAATGGGATTGCCAAATGCCAAATTATAGAACAATGTAATCTGATACTGATAGCCTGATGGGTTAACACTTAACGGCAACCAAGCAGGACCTTGACTCGACCGTACGTAGTAGTTGTTGAATTTGAACTTGCATCAGCATGCATACGAGGTTTTCCTAGGTTGAGTTGAGATGTACCCAACCCAATATAAGCAAGGTTACGTTGCAGGAGTCAGATTTGCCCTCAGAACAGCCACATGTCCAGCCCAAACACAGCTTAATTAATTCTTAATTAGACTTCCAGTTCGCCGAATTCGTGATGGAATGCACGAGAAGTCCATAGTTTCCAGCTACATTTTAACGGCGGTTAACACGTACTAACTAGTCCTTGCATCGTCCAACTCCACTCGAACAGATTAGTTCGTTAGACCATGCTCATTCCTGATAGTCAAAAGGTTAATTGATTTGTAACTCGTTTTGCCGCATAGCTGTTGAAAACGACGCAGATGAAACCTAATTAAGCTGCCGATCTTGATTTCCAAAACGCGCCAAGAGGAGTAGGTAAATGGTCAGCCAAATGAGGCGTTCTTTTCAGCTTATTGACCAGATTATCACCCCAGATAAATGTTGCATTAGCATTTTAAACCATTTTTTATAAGCTGTTCATTATATTTATAATATATAATATATAATTGATTCATATAAACATTTAGACCATTTATCAATTTTTATCTGTATTTCATCAAATACATCCGCTCCGTTGATCTAATAGCTTTTATTGTTAATTCCTAGTAAGGCCCATTTTGGAACGAATGAACTTCCAAATTTCGCGTGTCAGCGTCAGCGATTATTTGTGATTAATTTTGGCAAGCAGATTAACCATGCAAATTTATTAGCTTGTAAGGTCATCAAAGTTCAAAACCCATTGTGAAAAAGCGAACATCAGAAAAGTACTCGTATATACCCATTGGAAATTACGTGCATGGGCTGCATTGGCAAGCTTGACCCCATTTTGAAACGTGAAAGTTCATCATGCTAGCTAACCCGGTCGTCTCCCATCCATGTTAGGTTTATGAATTTTGCACTCAAACTTCACACCACGTCCTGTGACAACAAGTAATCAATCATCTGAATTAGTGATTGGATTACGCTAAATTCACTTCCAAAACCAGAGAGCAGCAAGAGATGTTCGCCGCTATAAATACACGTGTGCGTTAAATGCATCACAGAAACGCATACTAACACAGCAGCAGCAGCAGCCAGCAGCTAAGCTCGTCACGTTCACGTTAACGTGCGCAATATAATGGCCATTGGCGCCAAGAAGGTGCTTAGCTTGCTGGTGCACCTCCACGTCGCGCTCCTGTTCCTCCCGGAGCCCGGCGGCGCCGCGGTGTACAACGTGGTGCGCTACGGCGCACGCGCCGACGGCGCCGGCGACTCGACGCAGCCGTTCCTACGCGCGTGGGCCGACGCGTGCCGCTCATCGTCGAGCCCGGCCACGGTGTACGTGCCGCCGGGGAGGTACCTGGTGGGCCACGTCACGTTCGTCGGCCCGTGCGGCAGCCGTGGCGTCACGTTCTACAACGACGGCACGGTGGTCGCGCCGGCCGGGTACGGGTGGGACGGCGCCACGACGGGGAGGTGGATCACGTTCGAGTCCGTGCAGGGCCTCACGGTCTCCGGTGGCACCCTCGACGGCCGCGGCGAGGCCCTCTGGGCCTGCAAGCAGAAGCAGAAGCAGCAGCAGCGCGGCCACTGCCCCACCGGCGCATCGGTACGCATGCACGCGCCTCAGTACTCGACGTTCTTCACGACGACGACGGCGGCGCTAGATTGACTAACATTATTTTTCGTCTTCTTTGTCGCCGGCGGGCGGCCGGCGGTGTGCATGCATGCAGTCGCTGACGATCTCGAACTCGAGGGACGTGGTGGTGGACGGGGTGACGTCGGTGAGCAGCGAGCTGTTCCACGTGGTGGTGATTCAGTGCCGCGGCGTGACGGTGCGGCGGGTGACGGTGGAGGCGCCGGCAGACAGCCCGAACACTGACGGGATACACATCCACAAGTCGATGAACGTGGCGGTGTACGACGCCAAGATCCGCACCGGCGATGACTGCGTCTCCGTCGGCCCCGGCAACTCCAACCTCTGGATCGAGCGAGTCGCGTGCGGCCCCGGCCACGGCATCAGGTCCGTACGTACTTGGACGGATACATCCCCGCGATTTTTCCCATGAATCTTGGGAAAAACTAATAGTAATTTATTAGTAGCAAATTGCTCATCCATAAAAAAAATCTAAAATTTCCAAAAAAAAACTAAACACAAATTAAATACACATAGCCCCAAATATCATTTGAGCATACATACGACGTGCCTGATTAGTTACATGCACAGTTGCATTAGTCATTAGTGGAAATGGACCTGACATGCGTCCAGTTCGTTCTGTTCTCTGGCTGCATGCACAGCGTTGATTTGGATTTTGGAGTTGTACCTAATCACATAATTTGTGGTCAATTTGGAGCACTATTCCTATTAGATTTCAAAATGCAGCTGATTTAATCAGAGTGCGCTTGACGCTTGTTGATCGAGCAGCATCGGGAGCTTCGGGAAGCAGCAAGGGATGGCGGTGGAGGCGGTGCAAAACGTGACGGTGAAGACGACGTGGTTCACCGGCACGACGAACGGCCTCCGGATCAAGACGTGGGGGAGCTCCAAGCTCGGCTACGTCAGGGGCGTCACCTTCTCCGACTCCACCATGTCCGGCGTCGACAACCCCATCATCATCGACCAGAACTACTGCCCCGACGGCGGCTGCGGCGGCGGCGGCGGCGGGGGAGTGAAGCGGAGCTCCGGCTCCGGCATCAAGATCAGCGACGTGAAGTACGTCAACGTGCGGGGTTCGTCGTCCACGCCGGTGGCCGTTAGCTTCGACTGCAGCCGGAGCAACCCCTGCAGCGGCATCACGCTGCGCGACGTCCGGCTCACGTACCAGAGCAGCATGCAGGTCGCCCGGTCATCCTGCCGCAACGCGCGGGGGACAGCCTCCGGCCTCGTCGTGCCGCCGAGCTGCCTCTGATCTCGAGACCAACCTGCACGCGTACGTATAGGACACGTCGCATTAACACTTACGATGCTATACACACACAAGAAATTAAATAGCCTCCATTAGGTCAGCTAAA
The DNA here is from genome assembly GCA_000418225.1 of Zizania latifolia. Lineage (NCBI taxonomy): Eukaryota > Viridiplantae > Streptophyta > Magnoliopsida > Poales > Poaceae > Zizania > Zizania latifolia. The sequence goes on along the minus strand of KE372945.1, from coordinate 65,002 downwards.
ATTTATCCCACGAACACTTTGATTTTAAGTTTGTTTTCTTCAGTTAAAATATACCTAATTAATAGGCTCCGACTATAACCAAATGACACCATCGAATCAGTTTGAGTTGTATTAATGTGGAACACGTAACTTATTTCTCTGTATTACTAATCTGTCAAAGATTGTTAAAATGTAACGTATTTGTGGGAAGAAGAGAATGGTATATATGTGCAATGTATATGTATGTACATACGATTGATACACACACACTGGTTTAGAGAATCGCGATATTGATGTATACGAGAACAGGGGAGCAGATCTTTGTTTCACCCTTTTGTTATGGGATATGAGTTGGTGGTTCGAACGGTTAATGCATGTACTTATGGTAGCAATTAATGGTTTGTAAAAGTTGACTATAGTATGTTTTGTGTAGTTACTCGTCACGAGTAGTACATTACTAATTGTACAAATATGATTATTACGTATATAAATACTTGTATAAATATATCTATCTTGGAGAATCATTCTAAGAGTAGTATTTAGCTAATCTATGGTCGGAAGGAAATTCCAGTAAGATTAAAACTCTCTAATACAAGTATTGAATCTCCTTAATTTTGAAAGTTTATCCCTAGATAAAAAAAAATAGAGCACAAGAGGTTATGATTAACACCTTGGGTAGAACGATTATAGGTACTGATATATTATACTTTATAACACATCAGATCTAAGCTTACACCATCAAATTGATCATATTCTTTTTTCAGTTGATCGGAACTGGAACTTGGCCATATTTCCAATTAAAAAGATCGATTTTAAATTTAAAAAAAGGATCTGGCAGTGGCCGAGAGCGTTTGAATTTCGTAGCTGAAAGCATTAGAAGCCTGGTCCAATAAACCAGCCCACGAAGCGCCCACAAGTCCATAAGCCGGCCTTCCTCCACAACCGATCTGACACCTCGTACCACATTATTTTATTTTTTATTAGGTTAGTTAGAAATATACTAGTTTTTTAGGGTTTAGAAATATGTTATTAATATGTCAGGTGAAACCCATCACAGTCATTAATAGTGATATTTTTAAAATTCTTGAAAATCCTAATAGTATAGGAGGATTTTCCCTATTTTATTTGACAGTGTGAAATGAATTATCTTCATCCCATTTGACTAAAACTGGACTAATTGTATCACCGTGTTAATTTGAGAAGCACGATTTAAATGTTAAGAAATATCCGTAACTATATTTGTTTCGATTGTATCCTATCCGTATTTATATTCTGTACTATCTTTTTTCTATCTCTTTCTCTTTTGAAATAAAAAATAAAAGCAGATATAATCTTATACGGCTGGAGCAGGCCATCGGACACGTTACCCGCGGAACGGCTGCCGTCATCTGCCAAACGGGTAGCTGGCAATCGAGTAGAAATGTGTCTAGAGACCAAATGAACAAAGGGTGTAAAGTTCAGGGAAATGTGTGGTGGTCTACTCTTGGTTTGCTGTTGTCAATCGACAATGGTTGTTGCAACCTGCAATGAATGGACAATCATGATATGAAGATTATTTCATACTGACAGACACTGAAAATTATTTCAGAATTGCATCCTAGATGGTGGTGCCAGAATAATCTCATACTACAACTTTTGCCGGCAAGGCAGGTAACAATCATTCATTCATTTGCACTTTCAAAAGATAAGCAGCAGGATTTGACACCGAAACCTGAAGTGTTCATGTTAACATAGAGAGGGATAATGTTTGCCTTATTACATGCATCTGATTATCAGCAAATCATGGCTAAGTTATTGACAGAACAAATGGAGAATTGGAGAAAGGTGATCTGCAGCACCTGCTTCATCAGACAAATTCAGGGAAGGCTGGTAGGCTGGCAGTGTCTGTCCAGTCCAACTCCCATGTAAATCATGCAGGCAGCTGACTGCTACAGCCTACATCAGCTACATGAGGGGTTACATGGATACTCGCAGTCAATCTGTTTCACTTGCTGGCTTCTCTCGAAATACCAATCCCCAATAGCCTTCGCGACAGTCTGCTCAACAACAGTGTGAATCAAAACCCATCAATCCAGCTAGAACAATCCAAGATACCAATCAAATAATCAATGGTGCTGTTTTGCAGCCTCACAATTCAATGGTTTTCCTCTTTGAAGTGAACACAATTCAGTGGTTTAGCCTCACCTTGTTGCCAAGTTCTGGGGAGGCCGATGAGTTCCATGGACTCCATGGGAATTCAGTGAGTTGACAGTGGTAGAAGCATGAATCGATGAACAGTCCCCAGCCCTTTTTGTCTTTGACGACCTTTACGTCATCGACAAATTGCTTTCTGAATCCTACAACAGAGAGAAGGAGAACATAATTTTGCATTACAAAAAACGGGATAGTCACCGAAAAAATGTGGAAAAAATAAAACAGAATGACGAGCTAAACCAACCATTGAGTACTTGGATCTGTGAGGAACTGCAATTCCGAATGTCAGATTTGCAACCCGACCATGACACTCCGTGGTAGGATTCAGCGGGAGCAAGAATATTTTGTATCTGCAGATAAGAAGCATAGCTAAAACAGTGAGTACATTTTAACATGTTGGCCTCCTCTGAAAAAATAAACTTTTTCAGGAAAAGAGAACCATACACTACATCCGTTTTATATTATAAGATGTTTGATTTTTTTAAAACTCAATTTTTTATAACTTTGATCAAATTTAAATAAAAATATATTTTTCTTCTTCAAAGCATTTTAATCCCAACTTTTGAGTTTTGAGTTGAAACCTAGTTTTGAGTTTCATCTTTATTTAAATGGCTAGGTTTTTTATTCGCTCGCCAAGCCTATCACAACTTTTTTGGGGATAAATAAAAGGAGTTTTTTACGGTACTCCTAAAATTTTATCAGCCGTCCAATCCATGCAATCGGACGGCTCAGATTTAAAATAGATGACATGTTACCTCTAGGAGGTAACATGTTATATAACCTTCCTTTTTCTAAGTGCGGGACCCACGTGCATGCAAAATAAATTCTTTCCATGCGCATAAAATAATTTAAAATCCCTTAATTTATATGGGGCCCATATACATAGAGATTATTTTCCTAATTAAGCAACATACTTTTATAAATCATGCATGCAAACTTGAAAAGCAAAATAAATAATTCCATAGAACATATGCTGGTGCGCACAATTAATTTTCAAGTTTGGTTGAAATTAAGTTAGAAAATTAAAATTTGAACTATATTCTTATTGTAGATATGCATGAATACGACTGAATATAAAAAATTTAATATGTTGATATGTGACATATATTGTGAACAATGTATAAAATATTTTGCATAGCATAATTGGAGTAATGTACCACAAATAGTTGAAATAATTTTGTTTGTCATTTTCTTGATTAGTACTTGCGATATTCATCAAAATAATGATGTGATTTATGTTCCTTAATCAGCGCAAAATATATGGAACGATTGCATGCACAGTTAAGTACAAGCAGGACATGCACAATCAACGTTATCTGTGAGTATTGTTCCTTAAATCACGCCATGCAAACACCGGCTACAGTAGGTTTACCGCATATTATAATTTATTAAATTATTTTAATCCTATTTAATGAAGGGTTTAGATTAATTTAAACTATTACTCCTCGAAGAGGTAATGGGGCACCGTAATGGCCTCCAAATAAAAATATATTAATATCTGTAATATCAAATTAATACACCATTAAGAAATATTGCATGATTGATTTAATAAAAGTAATTTGATATTATAATTATTGATGCATTTTTTTAATAAATTTCGTCAAAATTAGAGAAATTGAACTTGTCAAAAAAGTATTATAATATATATGAGTATTACTCATGAGAACAGTTACAGTACTACTGAGCAGTAAGACGCAACACTTGACTAAGTCTAGCTTGGTTGCCTACTTATGCGAATTCATGAGTAACTAACCAATTGACAAGTTGGCAAAAGCATTTAAAATTAAAATTACCTGCCAAGAATCATATGCAGAGTTCACGATAAGCGTCGGAGCTTTGATGCTCTTAACAAGCTCGGCAGCAAAGAAGCACTAAGAACAGAGAAATATGTCAGAATTTTTTTGTCATTACTCATTATCATAAAATTGAGCAAGCATATAGTACCTCTGTCCGGTTCTTCTTTGCAAGACAGTCCTTTGGCAAAACTTCACTAACATTCTGGGATAAAGTTCCAAAACAACAATCAAATAAGAATAAAAAAGCTGAATATGGAATGTTCAATACGACAAACGGGGAATCTGGAGCTAAACCCTGAGTTACTCTCCTGCTCTTGAGTTGAAAAAAGAAGATTTTTTCCAAGTTTCAATGTGTTGAACGGCTTACCTGAAGCTGAACAACTTCACTAAAGAAGGTCGAGTACCTTTCCCCGGCTAAACTCTCACTGGAGCAGAAACTGGCACTTCAGTACAAGCAGAAAGTGGGCTATACTAATAAGTAGTTTCCGGAGGCTTACGCATCAAGAAAAAATCCACCATCAGGAAGGCATTTAGCTGAAACCTCCTTTGGAAATCGTGCATGGAAATCATTGCAGTGCAGTAGCGTAGCCAGACCACCAGCTGAGCAACCTGAAAGTATGGCCTGAAAAACGTAGCCAAAAACGAAGTTTGCAATGGCCACATCACAGTTCCAGAATTGTTCTTGTCCAGACCATATGAAACCAACAAGGTATATTCATGTTCAAAGAGAATAAAACACCAGCAATGTATAACCTGTTTAGCACTGGCGAGTCCTTTTTCCATGAGCTCATCAAGAACTGCATTCCAGATGCGCAATCCTCTGAAGTAGATCGTGCTCCCATCCTATGCCATCGCCAATAATGTTGGATGCATCAAGACAGTGACCTCATAACAAATTTCATGAAAAATACAGTCACCTACACACCGTATCTTGAGCCTCCGCGTCCCCAGAAAACGATGCTCCATCGCAATACCTTACAACAACTTTGTTCCAGTTGTAGAAATCTGATCACACACTGACTGAAATTAGTAAATGGACATCAAAAGCCTCCAAGTGTTAGTCAAAAAAAGTACAAATGCTAATATTGTTTCCAACAAGAACAGGAACAACAAGGATCCATCTGTTATCCGTATGTGTACCAGAATTCAGTTGTTTATCATTGCTGAGTATCCCATCGAACTCTACTGCTCCCATGAGTGTGGATGAACCAAGGTAGGTCATCTTGCGATAGGAACAATCTTCGATGGTGTTGCGCGAGGAACCGATGGTGTTGCACCAGGCCCCTCCCTGAGTGTTTTAAGTGTTGAAATCGATCAGTCACGCTGCCTTGATAGTTGATTGTACTGATTAAACAGCCCATCATGCAGTAAGAGAATCCGTCTAATGTTTGGCAGCAAGCCAGCAAGCCAGCAACCATGAATCAGTCTGCGATGTGAGAAAAACGATGGATGATCACCTTGAGATGGATGAACCAGCTGTGTCTTCCGGAGCCGAAGCCTCTCTGCAGGTGGTATCCCGGCGGGCTCCCATCCAAGCACACTGCAAGCATGCAACACAGTTAGTTCACTCCAGGCACGGGCAGCGAAAGGAAGGAGACAACAGTTTTGGTTGGTCGGATTTACCCGCGCCTTTCTCCTGAGCGCCGGTGAGCAGGGTCAGATTGACGAGCTCCGCCGTGGAGCGGGCTACGGCGGCCAGGAGCAGGAGCAGCAGGAAGGGCGCCGTGAGCTCGCTGCTGGTGGTGGTCGCCATTTCGTCCGCACCGCAGTCCGCAGCTAGTGTGTGTGGCCAACGAGGGGTGGTTGGCGCCTTGATTGGTGGTTTCGACGGGAGACGACGACTGGTTTTATCGACGATGAAACCCGCCATTTACGTCGAGGTTTGAAGTTTCAACATGGAAAATTTCACGGAGCTCGTCTCCGTCGCCATTGACTTCGCCGCGTGAGGCCGAGACACTTGGGGTGGTTGGTCGTTCTTGGGGATTAGTTTATCGTCATGACAGATCGACAGAAACCTGCGTTTTACGTCGAGCACTCGAGCTTTGAACATGCACGTCATACGCTCGTACGATACGATATGTTAATCATTGCACTCACAACTGCATGTGACCCGCGACCAATTCCTGCTAGTTCTGATGAACAAGTTGACATCGATGCAGGATTGCAGGAATTCGTTTTGTCCAGAGCGGAATATGCTGCCATAGTATTCTGATGCACTCAATTAGTGACTTGTGCTGAGCAGAACAAATTATTCACTCAGACTTTCAGAGCTGCTGCTCTCATGGCAGCTGCCATTTTCGCCGCACAAGAAGAAGAAGAAGAAGCCGGCGAGCCGCGGGCCAGCAGCCCACCATAATGAGTTGCAGAGCTGGGAGTCGGATCGTTACCATTGGTTGCGATCCAATCTGGGCCGTCGATTTTCCGCCACACAGTTTACTTGGCCCGTTCCTTCATCTCTCGGCCTGGCGAAGTCGTGTTGGAGAAAGTAGGCCCGGAGACCCGACGCAACTTGGACCGCTACCATTTGTCGCGATCCAATGTGGACTGTCAAAACTGATGATTGGTTACAGCGCATGATCCATTGATCCTGCATAATCAAATCGCTAGATGCTTCACAAATCACAAGCCCATCAAAGTTCGATTCACATAGACGTCGCGTGAAGATTGCGTCAAACAGTGGCCGTATGCTTGGATTGTATTTTATTAGCTACTAGATCAAATTGAAGTTTATTGGCACGCGTCCACTCCTCTGCCTTGACTGCTTGCTGGTCTCATCCAAGCTGTAGGATGATAGGTATCAACCGAAGAACTGCCATTCAGTCAACTGTGTGCGTTCATCCGTTGTCTTCTTGAAAGGCTATGCTCTGTCTCTTCTTGTTACAGCTCGTGTGTTTTAAGTATTTTTACACAAGTTTTGAGCAATAAAGCTGCAGCCTTTATCAGTTCTGACATCGCGAGTCAGGCAGGATCCCTATTTGACATCTTTGGATCTCTCGTGCAACAGCTTTTCAGGTCCAATCCCAGTGAATATCACACATATGACATACCTGAACACACTGAACCTTCAGCACAACTAACTCAGCGGTGAAATTCCAAGGGAACTCAATTTGCTTACTCAGTTAAGTCCGTTCACTGTTGCTGACAACTTACTGTCAGCCTCAATAGGCCAAACAATTTGATCAAACTGTACTGATTTTTTTCCTTTAGAGTTGATGTGAATGCCTGTAGGCTGTTGCATGTGCATATTTCTGAGCTTACAAGATTGAAAATTTTATGGTCCTTAAGGAGATACAGGAGGAGATATCACAATTTTTAGTGTTAATTTTGATACCTCTCAGTAGCACTATAAATTATGGTACCTCCTCAAAAACCATAAAATCACTCTTACAAGATAACTAAGAAAACAACGTGAAAAATTATGGGTGTTGAATTTGTAAAGCTCCTCCTTCTATAGCAATTTCTATTTTTTAGTAAAACTAACTTAGCACCTCCATGGAAACAGCTATCGATTCAGAGTTAAATGAATTTGAGCCTATCTAGAAATATAATGGATCAAACTTATTAACTCAGGACACGGTCATTTCATGACAGTATCACAGAAGCAGCAGAAGCAAGCAGAATCAGTCATTGTCTGTTTCCATGTTTCATCTCTGAAGTCTGAACTTCTGAACACCAGGAAGAAAGATTCAGAAAGAAACAACTTAATGAAAGCAGAAACAGATCATGGGGCAAGAGTTCGTGAGGACGTAAACTGCGGCAGTGCGGCCTAATGGAGTGGCGGAGAGTTTACACGAAGGTGGAATACTAGAATAGGATGCATGCAGCCGGAACCGGCAGGCGGTAGGACCCGGAGAGCACGCCGGCGGCGGCACGGCGAGGAGACGAGGAGGGAGAAGAGCCGACCGTGGTCGCGATGTTGCGCCGCTCTCAGCCGCCCGATCGAGATAGGGCGGTCCAGATCGAGGCGGGGAGGTATTTTTGCCTACAGGCCCTCGGACTTCACTATATTACTGTTTAGACTGCCTAGGGGTAGAATCGCTACCAACGGTAGCGATCCATCCAAGGGTTCTCAGATACCGACATATGTGCATGAACGGTCTAGATTGAGACGTGTCGAGTAGTACAGGGATTTTAGCAGGAAAGCCCCTCAGGTTACCAGATATTACAGTTCACGAGAAAAGGTAGAGGCTGTCAGGCTGGTCACTCGCTCGCTGATGGGCCGCCGCCGCCGCCATCGCCGGCGACGTGGCCGCTTGAGTGTGCCGTGCATCATGTAATCCCGCTAGTAAGATATTGCAGATGGATTATGAGAAAGAAGAAGTGCTGCGAGTATTAAATTAATTATATTAATTTTCAGAGAAGGATATACATAAAAGTAGGTGTATAAAGATATAAGAATCTACTCGTATTCTCATTTTCTTTGTAATGGCATTCCCAATCGTTTCTGTCTGCAG
>KE372945.1:8887-42388 GCA_000418225.1 Zizania latifolia | reverse complement strand
CGTGCTGGCGACACGGCCGACAACGGTGAGGAGAGCGTGCTGCGCGTTGCATGCTGGCGGCGCGAGGAATTGGTGGTGGCGGCACGCGGCGCGGTGCTGTGCTACTGTGGCTTTGTGCTAAGACCGACCGGTGCTGCTGCGGGAGCACGGCAGAACAGCTAGCGACTGACGGCCAGCAAGCGTCAGGCTGGCAGTCACGCCATGCAAGGCGGCCACGGCGGGTGGCCGATGGCTGACAACGCAATCTGCGGGACGTGCGTCAAGGGAGCGCGACTTGCAACTAGCAGCCAGCAACATTGCCTACGGCGTTCCATACCATGCAAAGTGGTAATACTACACCACGCGGGGCGTCAGTACATGGCGGCTCGGTTTCGGCCTGTGTCGTTCGCGGCGGATGGAGCTCACGCGGCGGGTCGGCCATGCGGGGCGACGGTGAACCGACGGTGGGTTCTGCCCATGACGGTGTGCCGCATACGGGCAGCGATCCGACGCATTGTACGGGATGCGGCCAGTGGTGGCGAGGTGCTGCTCGCGATGGCGAAGTGGCGTGACCGACGATTACTATCACAACGTCGTGCAGGGCGACTGGCCTATCAGGACCATGCTGGACATCATATCGTCATGTCTCGCTTATGCAGTAGATTAAATCTAATCTGTAAAAGCAATCTATTCAGAGACGAAAATTCAGATGCATACATACTTGGATGCCGGTAGATCGCTGTTGTAGATCGGTTCCCCCACGGTAGAGTTTCGTGCTGATAAAGTGTTGAGGAACTCTGCTACCGTGTGTAGTCCAGAGTTATGAAACAAAGAACAATAGACACAGTATGTAGGGGAAAAATTAAACTTTTTTATTGCTCAGATTCAGCCATATACAAATAAGGAAAGAACCCCTCTATTTATAGATAAAATTCTTAAAAAATAGGCGTGCTCACAATCGAATTTGGTTACCGTGATTTTTGGTTTCTTAACCGTTATTTATAGAGAGGGGGACAGAAGGGGAGGTTGTGATCGCCTTCCCTTCCCGTCTCCCGCTGCGCGCTGCGAAATGGCTTTTGCGAGCTTGCGTCGATTGCTGTCACAGTCACAATGATGTGAAGGTTTTAAAAAGAGAGAGGTTGATAAATAAATGACACGTGTATTAGTCTTTTTTTTCTTTACAAAAACTACTAGGTCGTATAGCGGTTTTACGGTACTGTTCTAGTCTGGTTACCATAGCAATTAATTAAGTTTATATTGTTATTGTTCAGTTTAAAAAACGAACTGATAGCTATTCAAGGCTACGAAAAATGCGTTAACCGATCTTGTTAGCTTAGTTTTTCAAATCTTAGTCTAGGTTTTATAAAACTATACTAGCAACGACCGAATGACTGTAACTGATCTGATTTCTACCGTTAAAGATATAATTTAGCAATAACTAAACTGTTAATGTTAATTATCGACCAACCATTAGGCTAAAAAATCTTAGTTAACGGTTCGGTAATCATGATTTTATTAATCTTATGTTGTCTTGTATGCTGAATTTCTATTCCAGTACGTGAGGATCTCATGTTCTATATGCGACATCAATGTAAATAAGTTGTTGAAGTGGTTGATTCTGGGTTTACACCAGCTATTATTGTATCATGTAATCAATTTTTTCAACATTTAATCTTTCTTTTGAGATGACAAACCAATCCCACACAGAGGGCCACATCACAAACATTTTCTCAGACGTATTTTTTTATGTAGTGTTATTTTGATCAGTAAAAATTTGATAGAGACTCTGTTTGGTTCAAGATCGATGGCTGAGGATTCGCCTGAGCAGCCGGTGGGCCCACTAAGACCAGCTGGGCCCAACGTGTCAACGACGAGTGGGCCCCGCACCGAGACAAATGAGGGAGAAAGCATTGAACCACAGGGGCCACCGACAGCGACCACGAGGCCCAAACAAGAGCGCGATGCCGCCGAGGACTAATCTCGTCCATCCCCGTTGGCCACCTCGGCTGTCCGTCTGGCCTGTGGGGCCCACGTGGCATCGGCTCCGGAGATCGGGCTACGCGCACATCGGTTCAATAATATGCGGATAAGATACTTAATTTCCATCTAACTAGTATATAAGTATTTTTTATGGTTGCACCAAAAAAATTTGTGTTTCGCGTGGCATCACTCTGCCATGTCACAGAAACTAGACCGGTTGGGAACTATTTTTTGTAAATTTTGAAAACTGACAAATATTTTTATAAATTAGAAAAAAGTTAAAATAAAAAATCGTGTTTTTGCCTTAATTCCTGATGCTCTCATCAACCGTGTCTACGATGATCGAGCCAGTGAGCTGAAAAGCAAGTGGCTGCTTGGAATTTGGAAATTGGAATGTTCTTCCCGTGTTTGTTTATGCCAGTTGCCCATTTTCTTCCATCAATTTTCCACTTTGGTTTGGCGTGTTATTGAATTTTGTACTATGTTGTTCTGAAGTTCTTCGTTTTGTTCGTCACATTTTGGCGTGGCATATATGCATTGAAAGTGGCCGTTTTTCAAGTACCAATTGGTTCGGATGCCTTAATTAAATAAGAGCTTATGAGAGAAAGAGGAAGAAAATTGTCTTTGTTCTTCCACACTGTAGTATTATTTAATTTGGCGAAATTTGTAATTTAATTAGGTGGTCACCCAATCACAGTAGAACCAGTCATTCAGCTGGTCCACGGTTTAACAGGAAAAAAGCGAGTACAAGGAAATTATATTTTAAATTAAGTTGAAACCTATGCAATAAATATTTATTTAAATACATGTAAAATACTGACCGAGGAATAAATATATTAAAAAATATTTTTCCTTTTTTATTATGCATGTAATGTGATGTAACCATGTTGATCGGCCCAGATGAAATATAGAGGAAGGTAACTGTCTGTTATTATTGTTTGGATATTTTTGAAAGAAGGATTTGGACAAATTGGAGAGTACACAATGAATGAAATAATGTAGCTGGGCGTGCGTATTTCGTGCCCTGGAAAACAGGGGTTCTGGACTGGATGTGCACTGTTCTAGGTAAGATGCATACTCCCATTTATAATCTGGATGGATGGTACTGGCATAGATCGGAAAGCATATCAGCGTGCATCAGTGTGTTAACGTCGACAGCCGAACAACGGTTTTCAGATTAGTAACCTGTTGAATTTAACAAAAATCTGATTATCGCTAGTATAGATGAAAACCGTTGTAATCGGTTTGATTATTTCAGCTCTGTGAATCTTGGGGTGCATACAGTTTTGCTCGATTAACTTGTTAGCTTGGCTTGCTTCGTGACGTCGGCTCGTGGCTGATAAATTCCGACATAGTTTAGCTTGATTAGGGCATGGGCTGGAGTGTTGAGAAGCAGAAACAGTTGGAATTATGTCTCCTTTCTTTATCATCTGAATTGCGTGCATGGGTTAGGACTTAGGACTCCCCAAGCCAGAGTAGAAAAGTAGAACTGATGCTTCTGTATTCCGGTCCAAAATCTGCAGCTTATGCAGCCAAGGACTAAGCTTTCAGCCAATGATGAAGGTCTTTTCGGTCCAATTTGCAATATGAATTCCATAAGATTCCGGTGTAAATTCATACATAACAGTTCAAACATTCCTTCATTTATCAGTGTTGAGCGGTTGACTGCTCGAGTGATCTTATCTCTTACCCGAGATGCTGTGCTGGTTATCTGATCCGTTACTGTACTGAGAATCTGAATGACAGTGAGAACCAAATCATCCACGCCGTTGGTTGAGGCATGAGAGTCCAGCTAAAAGCTGACAGAGCTCTCAGCTTCCTCTTGATTATGGACAATATCTCTGTGCAATTATTTAAGGATTCAAATGAATAAATATAATGTTAAAAAGTTGATAAACGATTTTAAAATGATTTTTTATGATTTTAAAAGCTTAGTACGTGTGTGTGCAGACTAAAAGCCATAAACCTGAATGGTTTGAACCGGATTAAAATTATACAGCATGCCCCAGTCGAATCTCGTTCTGTAAAGTGGCCTTTCAGGTTTGCAGCTGAGACGCCAATTGACTTCACTTGCAGCGAATTTCAGAGAGAAATTCAGAAAAGAAAGACAGGTAGGGGAAGAAACATGCTGCGAGCTCATTCTCTTCTGTTCTTGATGAGGTCATTCTCTGCTGTTCTTGACCTCATCATTCAGAGCTCGATCACGATGCAAAAACTGGTATTAACCTAATGTTAGCCGGCATGCACAGATCAGCCTGGGTGGGTGGTCAGTGGTCACTCATGCCAAACCAACGAACATGTCTGCAAGACTGCAACTTTGCATCGGTGTACTGGTAAACCAGCGAAGTCTGCAAATCAGCGGGTCTGAAGTCTGAATCCGCATGTCACCGCAACCGTTTTCAGGTACTTTTGGTCAACTCCATATGAAAACTAGTTAAAATCTCTCGATTTTCATAAATTATACTAGCGGTTTTCTTGAAAACAGAACGGTAACGTAAACCTTGTGGTTGACAAGTCTCTAAATAGATGACATAAAAAATTTGTCCAAACGAGCAAAAAAAAATGACGAAGATGACAAGACAAGCATACGCAGATTTTAAATTGTAAATGAGCATTGCATATTCGAAAAAGAAAAAACATGACCCGATTCTGTTTGGGCCGATTTCAAATGGGCTTCACTTACGGCCTGATGCCGGGGCCCATCAATTGGCCTACTTTTGCTAACAAAATGTAATATTTGCGTCTTGCAGGGGTGTTTTTGGAAAATAGGAAAGATCGGAGGCGGCAGGGGAAGGTCACCTGCCGCTCGTCGCCGTCGCCGTGGTGCTCGCGAGAGCTCGAAACCCTACGCTAGTGGGGGCGGTAGAGAGTGTAAGAGCGATGGGTCGATCTCTTTACGTGTCGGCGGCCGTCTGCTTGCTGCTTATGTGCTGCTCTGGACTCTGCCGCGGTGGGGAGCGGCTCGGGGCGAGAGAGTGCGAGGAGCTGGGATTCACCGGCCTCGCCCTCTGCTCCGACTGCAACGCCCTCTCCGAGTTCGTCAAGGACCAAGGTATGTGCCTGTCTCTTCCTGGCATGTAGCTGTTGATAAGGTTTGCGATCTGAGCCGGAAGGGCGTAGGAATGCGATTTTTTCCTCACCGTGGATGGTTTATTCTGAATCTGTAAGGTGTAATCTGGATCGAAATTTCCACTGCATTGCTCTAACTAATCTAAGGAAGTTTAATTGGTGTGGAAAGACATGTTTAGAGCAAGCTATTGGTGGCTTTATCAATAGAGATCTCAAATTACGATGGAGACATAGGATCGGTCAATTTGTGGCTCGAGCGATCTCTGGTGGGAAGTCTCCCCTCTGTCATTGAGGCTCAGAGCAAGCTCAAAAAATTGTATTAATAGAGAAAAAATGATTAAAATCAGATTAAAATGACATAATGGTAAAAAATCAAGATGTCAATGTTGTGAGTAGCAAAAAATCAATGTCAATGTTGGGAGTGGCAAAAAATTGAAGCCACTTGTTGGGGATGGGCGGATGGCAAATAATCAATTTTCTCGTTTTGTCATTGGGAGGTTGTGAATTGAAAAGCTCATCCCTTGCTGATTGGACTGGGAAATCTGTATACCAGGGTGGTGTTAATTATGGACTATCCCAATTTTTTCTGTTGTTTCTATTGTTTCGATTAGTCTGTCAAGAAGAATTGTGAAGCTAGCTGATTTGGAAAGTTAATTCGTTTTTCGTTTCAAATATAAATTTGGATGATCATACTTTATCAGATCTGGATGTCTGCTTCTGTCATATGAAATCCTTTGTTCAATTGCCTGCTCAAGGAACATTTTTTTAGACCAGCTAAGTTAGGACTTAGGATTAAGTCTCCATCTAGTGGTGAAGCAACTAAATGTGGATTCAAGTATTCAACTAGTTATGCCAGCCAGCTGTTTTTATCATTTGACTGCTTGCTTGCTTGGTGGTTGCAGAGCTGGTGGAAGACTGTCATAAGTGTTGTACCGAAGATTCAGATGACTCTATCAGCAAGGTATGGATCATGAAGTTCATGAATTGTAAGGGTGAAAAACTGGGTTTACTTCTCATAATCATTAACCTGCAATCAAGACCTTTTCTTTTTCCTTCATGAGTTTAGGAGGCATTTTCTGCTAAATTTCTGACTCATTTTATTTAAGTCTTTTAGGATGTTAACATATGCAACATGTAGCTTATAGGCCAATGTTTCCAATGCTGAAGTGCTAGACTTCAGTGTTAGAGGTACCACGTAGCCAAATAGGCACATAGCAGTTTACTTACATTGGATATAACATCTGCTTTTATTCTCTATTGCAGCTCACATTCTCTGGTGCAATTATTGAGGTGTGCATGAGAAAGCTGGTGTTTTATCCAGAAGTTGTTGGCTTCCTTGAAGAGGATAAAGATGACTTCTCTTATGTGGAAGCTCGTTATGCCTATGGCTCTCCACCAAAGCTCATTATGCTTGATGGCAAGGGTGAACAGAAGGAGACTATAAGGTAACTTGGGAAAGTTGAGAGGAATAATTTTTTGTTGTCTAGGAGAATGGTGTGGACTCCTATACGAATTAAGTGTTGGATGACGGTCCTGTTTGCTATAATTGAGTAGTTTACACTATAATCCTATTACTGATGCAATAGGCAAAGGCTTATCTAGATTTATCTGTGTATGCATACTGCTTGCTTGTGATTTGAAGGTAGGTTCATGGACTTTAAAGTTTAAACTGGCTTGTACTGTTGACGTTGCAATAGCACATTTATCACTAGGGCCATTACTAGAAGTGGCTTAAATTTCCCTCCATGCATTCATTGATGAAAGATTTCGTTCCTAAATTAAATAATTGTAATTCTTTCCTTCATGCTGAATATGATCAATTTATGGTAAAACCAGTGTTTCAGTTCATTCATCGTTTTATTCACTAATAACCAATTGAACTTGCAGGATTGACAACTGGAAAAGGGAGCATATTCGGCAATTTCTCAAAGAGAAGGTGAAGCCATTGAAGTCAGACAGCTGAGCAACTATCCATGCAGAATGCATTCCCTATGTGATTTGGTTCTCGACGATCAAAAATCAGCGGTCCATTGGTTTTCTGCACCTAATTCTGAATAGCGTGTGTAGGTCCATTGGTTTTCTGCACCTAATTCTGAATAGCGTGTGTAGAACACGCCGAATGTTTTCACAGGAGAATATGTTGTATGTCGCACGTTGGTATTTTCAGTAGAATCAGGCCGCTCGAACGGTGTCCATCACCAAAACGAGATCAGTGTAAATCAGATGCTTACAGATGCGTCCATGAGACATTGAGGCTCGAACAATTTTATACCAGAATGATAATGACTGGAGGCTATGCATTATTATGCTCGGTATTTTGCCTTTATTTCTCGTAGTGGTCAGTGCTCACAACGCCCATTCACTGCAGTTGCGTTTCGATGCGACGATGCGAGAACGATGGAGCTGCAGCACAGTTTCAGT
Source organism: Zizania latifolia (assembly GCA_000418225.1). Taxonomy (NCBI): domain Eukaryota; kingdom Viridiplantae; phylum Streptophyta; class Magnoliopsida; order Poales; family Poaceae; genus Zizania; species Zizania latifolia. The sequence goes on along the minus strand of KE372945.1, from coordinate 34,939 downwards.
TCATCCAGGACAAGGTAGCGACCACATATCTTCCGAAAGAATCAACTCGTTTCTTTTGTAATGTATTTTCGAGCATAAATGTTTGTAGAAGGCATCGCTCTCATATGTACAGTTGAGCTTAACGAGGGTCTAAAATCTAAATCGCCTACATCTTGTTGGGAGAAGCCAAATCTTTCGCAGAGGCTCCAAGCGAAGGGAGGAGTTACTTCACAAGCTTCCAAATCTTTCGCCTACATCTCTGAGTATGCTTCCAGGTTCAGGTTCAGGTTCAGGTGAGCCCCTACACCTGCAGAGAAAACAAGCCTGACAAGTTAACTAATATGTTCCATTACTGATCAAGGTCGTTTGTTCTTGCTGCTAGGCTATTTCATTTACAATTATGAGGTGTTGAATACCATATCAAGTAATGTGGTTCAAGTTTCAGACTCTGAAACCTTCTTACCCCAATTAATCATAAGACATATAAGCACAGAATCACAAAATGATGATATATTAGAAATGGCCACCTCAATTTGGGTTGCTCACTGAGTAGTGAGTCACACTGTATCTTAGCCAAGGCAACAACAGGTTTGTTTGTATCTGCACTGATAGGAAAGGAAGTATACCTGTCTTCGCCTCCGGTGTTGAAAAGCATAGCACGAACGGGCTATAACATAACATGGAAGAAAGAATCCTGCGAACTGAAGAGTTGCCTGAAACGAAGGAAAGATTTAGTGTCCTCCATGAAGACCCAGATGAAAGAAAAAGATATTTCAGTTCTTCACATCCTAAACAGCCTGAGCAAAATAAACAAATAAAAAGAGGGTTGATAAAACAGTTATTTAATCTCCCTTACTTCAAACTTCCAACAAAAAATGTAATTCCTGAACAAAATTGGAAGAAAATGATTTTGAACCAGGGTTTTGACATGTTTTTGACTTTTTCTGAATTCCGAACAGCGGAAATCCATATCAAGTTTTTGGTTTCCCTATTGCAACCACTGACACAAATGCTTTTTTCAGTAACTAATTATTTTAAGCATTAGGGCACATAGCAGAAAGCAGATTATCAACTCACGCTGAACAACACCGTTGCATCCTGCAGCATGCTCACATCTCCCACAATCACAATTACATGGCGCACAAGCAAAAGTAACATCAACTGCATCAAAATCAGCATTAGTTTACACCCTCCAGCACTAGTAAGAAATGTTAAAAATGATAAGATTTCTTAAACGTACAATTAAAGCAATAGTTCGGCAGCATGTGGCGCCACTTGAATTTGAGGATACACAACCATCAAATTCAGCTTGCAGCAGCTGCTGCTCTGCGATGGCAATGGCAAGATAATGGGAATCATGGGGATCAATTCGTCCCACCCAGCTTTGCCTGATTATAAACAGCCAGTCATCACTTCAGGATATCCAGAAACTGATGTAAATCATTTCCATTATCAAAAAAAGAGAACTGATGTATCATTTGCCAAAAAAGGGAAACTGGAGTATCACCAACTGCAATTTTTTAAAGCCTTTCAATCCCAAGCAAGTTGGAATAGGCTAGAGTTAAAACCTAAACTTCGGTTTCATCTCTGTTTAAGTGGCTAGGTTTCCAATGGCTCGCCAAGTCAAATACAACCTTTTAGGGGAAAGGGAGTAAGGGACCCTCCCTCCTCCTTTACCATTGCTATGAAAAATTGAGGAAAACCAGTGGGACTACTACAGGATATAGTTGATTTCACAATTCGATGAAAGCATATAGAATTGTATGAGTAGTACCTAAGATCCATGCCCATTTCATCTGAACAGCACTTGGTTGGAGGGAGGACATAATTTGGAGAGTAAACCTGTAAGCATTAAAGAAACATAAATAAAATCTGAAAGGTTCAATTGACAACATTTATGTTCTTTTCTCCCCCCTGTTCCTTCTGCAATGCATTTGTCTGAAAATGTACTGTTCATAGTCAAACTACATCTACCTACATCTAAGCACCTAGGTTCTAACAACCCAGAATAGGCAAGCATGTCATCAACTTGAATGTAAATGTATGGTAGTTTTGCAAGTTGTAACAGAAGAACATAGCGCTTACCTGGCTGCAGATTTCACATGTAATGTTCCCCTTCTTGTCGCACCATCTTTGTATGCACTTCCTGTGGGCGAACTGCATCCAATCAACACCAGTTGACTAACATTCCGTTAGTATTCTCTTCAGCAGATGACCCCAAACCAGGTGCAAAATAGCTTAAAAAGCAGTTGTTTGGCAACTGACTGAAGAAGGAATAATTGGATTAACGTGGACTGTTTATTGAAAAAAAAAAGAATGGCTGTTCATAACTGCGAAAGAACAGTATTAACACTACACCCAAAAAAATAACTTTTTTGCGGGCCAAAAACATATTTTAGAAAATCCACTCGATCCTGAGGGCGTTCGTTTGATAGTTTCAGCTAACTGACAAGGGGATCGCCGAAGGAACGGATGAAATTCAACGCCTTGATTCTTTAACTGAGTTCAGAACTAAAAAAGGATGACTTGAAGTCATTTGATAGAAATTTCGCAGTTCACTTTAACTTCCAGGCTAGAGCCTAAATGCGTAATATCGATGAATGGCTGGATGTCCACATAATCTTCACCAAGAAGCAACGAGATGTACCTAACAGGTAACGCTACAAAAGAAAGGGGAAAAGGAAGAGTAAAACGAACGAAGTGTGGTTGATTCTAGACGGAAATGACAAGAGAAATGGATGGAATGGAGAAAGGAAATCTTGACATTTGTTCAACTCTTCGAGGAAGATAACAAAAAATCAGCGAACTTCCACTTCGATTTTTCCAAGCACTATGCTTTGGTTCACCTTAGTTCCTCAGTCGTCGCAGTTCCCCAAAATCAAAAAAAAAACCGAAAAGAAAAGAAACAAGAAACATCCGGAGAGAGGGAGAGAGGTCACCTTGAGTGTGCCAGTGCAGGCGCAGGGGGAGTCCATGGCGTCCTCCTCCCCTTCCTCCTGGCATATCCGGCACTCTATCATCCCCTTGCTGTCCATCCCCATCCCCACCCCGACCTTCACCTCCACCTGCCCTTCGCCACCGGAGCAGCCATCGCCGGCAACCTTCTCGGTGCGCGCCATCGAACTCTCTCTCTCAGCCTTTCTTGGAGCAGGTCTCAAGGACGAGCCAAAAGGCGGGGCCTTTTTTAGCTTCTTGGACAACCAACTCAAGAACAGACTCGGGGAGAGGAGAAGAATGCTGCCCTCCCTTGTTTTTATTCTGTTCTCTGGTGATAGACTTTTATCATATCCAGGAGCTGCCGTTTCAGATACGAGATGAAAGAGTCTAAGATTTATGACAAATTTTTAAAAATGATTTAATATGAAAGGTTAATAAATAGTTTTAAAATATTTTTATATATTTATATATATTTATAAAAAATACACTATTTAAGAATTTGAAAAGTGTGTTCAAACGTAAGCCATATCTAAAAAATCGGAATGGAACTCTCCAGTAATTAGTGGACAATGGGTAACTTCGTCTGCAGCTAGTGGGACTGGAAGATGACATTGACACACATGCATCTTTATGTGTCATTCTCCAGTATTCTTTCATCAAAATTTTCAATTATTTTCGCCTTTGCAAACTCTTCTCTGTTGCTGTCTTCATCGGTGCTACTTTTACTAGGTGACTGAGTACTTGTGTGGAGTCTGACAAATCATGGGGTATAAGGGCATGGCCAACACGAACAGGAGCTCAGGCGTCGGATACTCGGATGCAGCAGCAACACGAGCAGAGTAAGAAAGAAATGGTAACTAAAGCAAATCAAATATTTCACATTGACTTTTGGATTTAAAAAATAGAGAAGCCAATATAATAAGAGAATTCCGTATAAAGTGGCGTAATATGGTTCCGTGATCCTCGCCGTCGCTGCTGCCATCATGGCCGTCCTCATCACAGCCGCCGCCCCTGCCCTGGAAATCCTCGTCACAACACCAGCACCTGTCGCCAAGGGTCCGGACCTGATTGCCTTGGCTGTCCTTGTCGCCCTGGGAGGTCGCCGGCGCCAGGAGCCCAGGATTCAGTTTGAGTTGCCGCCGGCGGTCTCCCGATTCGACGACCTCGCCTCGCCTCGCCTAGTCGCCTGTTCCTGATACGAACAGATCGGCCTCGGCTCACCGTAGCGGCCATCACCGCCATCCCCTTTTCCGACGTTGCCCCGCCCGACTGACTTGAACTCACTCGGGACCACGTTCTCTCTCTCTCTCTCTCTCTTGAAGCCATCGACGCTTCTGCAGTCACTCAGCTGCTCTGTAAGCCACCAACTTTTCTTCCACTCACCTCCACGGAAGCCATAAGCTTGGGAAGCTTCAAGCTTCAAGCTAGTTCTGTTCTTGCTTGCTATGTCAAGAACTCAAGATTGCACGGTTTATTCTGCTTTCTGTTCTATTTAGTTTCCGTGCTGTTTTTGTGGTTGGATCCTTGTCGGTTAGGTGGTAAGCTGATTGAAACACGGTGGATAAATCTAAGGTTTACGATAATTATTTAAAGGTTCAAACGAATAAATTTCATACTAAAAAGTTGATAAACAGTTTTAAAATAATTTTCCGATGATTTTTACACAGAGGTTTTGTTTGAAAAATTGCACCGTAAAATGTGCCCAGAATTAGCCACAAGACAATCTGAAACAAACGGCATTGCTTCTGTTCTGTTCTTGCTTATGTCAAGATTGTACAGTTTATTCTGCTGTTTACATTCCGTACTGTTTCTGTGGTTGGATCCTTGTGTTTAGGCGGTAGGCTGCCTGGGCAGGGTTCAATGTTGCTTCATGAACAATTTGTTAAATTAATTATACAAAGCAGATGTGTGTTATGTTAAACATGAGGCTTTGCTGAAAAGGTCCGATCAAATTGCAAATAAATTTGTTCAAATGCTTGTGAAACACGGTAGCAAGATCCCTAAAACAATAAATGGCCATGCTTGCTTTGTCTTGCCTTTGCCTTTGAGAGCCTTTATTTTTGAAGGCGAGAATTAGTGCGTGTATGTACTTAAGAGTGGTTAACACCCGAAAGCGTTCGATTTCAACGAGAGATTTCAGTACCAATTTGGAGTGTGACTGGTCACCCTCTGCAACTAAACATTATTACCATTAATTTGAAGCAATCTTGTAGGTCACATTTTTTAATAATAAGTTGGCACCTAATCTGACTTTCGGCTGATTTGTCTAGCAAATTATCTAATTACTCGTCTGGAATCTTCTCTATGCTAGCAGAAACACGATAAAGTAACAGCAGATAACATATATTAGGAGAATGAGAATCCAATTTGTCAGAATCACTTTATTTTTTTTACAATCCACATAAGACACATAAGACAGTGTGTTTGTATTAATTAAGTCAAAAAGAATTACAATATTATAACCCTGAAAGATTGTAATCGGAAGAAAAACAAAAATACACACCACACGGACCAGCAGCAACCAACCACGAACCAAGGGCGGCACTAACATCAAGCGAGCCATCGCTAGGCAAGGCCAACGATTGCTAACAGGAGAGACATCAACAAGATCTTCAAGACGATGTCTCCAGAAAGGTCACGACACAAAAGCGTCACCATCGTCCGTCTAAGAGTGTTAGGCTAAGTTTTCACCAAAGAGTCTCACGACAGAGCGAGAGGGTTGTTACACAACAAAGCCTTCAAAGAGAAACATGACACCCGAAGGCGTCATCGATATCGGCCCAATAGGTTGGCGCAAGGTTTTCGCCTGAACCGTTCCCCCCAACCCTAAAGATGCCCTCCAACTGCCCCAAACAACTAAAACAACCGCTGAAAGCAAGCGTCCTGTCATCAGAGAGATCCAGGACGAAAATAGGACCTGGCAACCCTACTGCCCGACCAAGCCAGCGTCCCACCGCCAGCGCAACACTAGCAGGAAATGAAACAGCAGGCAAGCAAAGCCTCTTCTAGGCCAAAACTCTGCCAAAACCGAGGAGCGCCCCACGACCGAGAATGAAGGTGCCCACGGGAGAGGAGCTCCAAGGAGAGGGAGGAGAAGAAGCTAGAAGAGGACGATCATTGCGCTGTCGAGATGAAACCGGCCAAGCCAACGGGCACGACGAGGGTGACATGAAGGAAGAGCACAACCATACGCGCCTGACGTTGGAGGCCCCTCGTGCACCACTCTAAGACGAGCGGAACAAACTAGAATCAAACCTCCTACGACAACAATAAAGCTAGCACATAGAGGGCACCAAAGAATGCCACCAAGACCGACGACCCTTTGGCAGGAAAAAGAAGACCGCTGAGCAGGCGAACGGAGCCACCGTCAGCCACAACAGGTCAACACAGCGAAGGCAAAGACTGAAAATCCCCACGCCGGAACAAAACACGTGCGCCAACTCCCCCACACCGGAGCACGGCCGCTGGAGCAACACCAAGAGTACCGCCGCATAAGCAGGCAGGATCGTCGGCCCCCTGAGCCCTGAGCCGCCACCCAGACAAAAAAAGAAGGAGAGCAACTATTGCCAAAGAGAGAGGAGGGAGGGGCGGTGGTTACAAGGAGAAAAAGGACCACCCAATCCGCCATCTGGCCTATGCCACCCCGCAAGCAGTCGACGCCGCCAACACAGGCCACTCTGCGCGCACAACCGGCCTCGCGCCAGAGCAGGCCACGACACCTTGCTACCAGCGTCGAGAAAAGGCAGCGAGGGAAGGAGAAACAGGGACCTTGCCGAGCGTCGCCCCAAGGCCACCGCGTCGCCAGGCGCTGCCCCACGGCCGCCACACGCCAAAGGCCACCAAGCGCCACACAGCGGCCACCAAGCGTTGCCCCGATGCCGCCGCACGCCACCAAGCAGCCACCCTCCGCTGCAAGAAGCCCCTGGTAACAGCGGGGAGCAGAAGCGGAGGAAGAAGCAGCGTGCACGGGAGGAAGTAGAAGAAGGGGAGACTGCCCCGCCGCTGACTACATCGCCACCGCCCGGGGATCCAACGGCTACCTCCAGCGACGGCGAGGAGGGAGGGGGGCCGACGGCAGGGGCAGAGCAAAATGTATGCATCCAAATTATCCCAGGAGTGAGTGTCGTATGATTGCCATCACCTGGTTTGTATGACTCAGAACATTGCTTAGTCTGAAATGGAAATACATGCTTGGTTTATCTTATGAAGGGTTAGGTGATCACATAACAATTCTTTGACTCTGTTGTTAATTCAGTTGTGAAGAACGTTTCTGTGAAGCTTGTGCTGATGGATGTCGCTAGCTTAGTGGTCTAAATCATCTCAAGCTCTTAGTTTAGTCAGGTTTCAGAGTGAAATGGCTCGTTTCTGGTGTAATGATGTGCTACTATCATGCACCAACTGATCTGCTTTACTTAGTTCACATTTCAGGCTTTCAGCACTGCAATGACAGCGTCAGGAAGTTGGAAGACAATTTCATGGCAGGAAACTGTTCTAGAGAATGGAATCAAAATTGTAAAACCTGTAGGCTTTTGTTTCCTGATATATAATTTTCTTGCATGGAATATTTGCAGCTGGTAGGTCACTGGTGTGTGGGGGAGTATGAACCCTAGGGCAGTCCCAACCATGGTTTTTTAGATGATATCCTATCTTATCAAATAAACACGACACTTTATCTAGAAATCATATTCTCAACTATGATTTCTTAACGTGAGTCTGCAGTAAATTTTTTATACCTCTCTTTCGTTTCTCTCTCTACCTTCCAGCCAATCACTTTTCATTTTTGTCTTGGATGTTGTGACGATATGGTGTTTTAGTTTAGACATGATTTCTTCATTTTCTATTATTTTTTTTCATTAATTTGCTTGCCACATCAGATTTTTTAACGGATAATACTGCAGACAAAGTGGATAAGATTTCATCAGTGTGCTGGAGCTGCAGTGTTATCAGTGTGGTTCAGGGCTTCCTCATGAACAGTTTCCAAGATCTTGCATCAAGTTTTGAAGCTTATTGTGGCTATGTAAGTCTGTGTTGTTTAGTAGTCAGTACAAGTACACAGATCTTTAAGGACGTGTCACTTGCAACCTGCATATCAGCTGGAATGTCTTGTCTGAAATTGTTTGCTTGCTCTGTTGAAAATTTAACAACCAACAGTTATGCGTGTTCAAATACTCATGTTCCATTCGAACAAATCTGTGTGCTTTTATTCTAGTACATGAAAGGACCGGGTATCTTGAAGAACCTCTGGTTCGTGGAAGAGTTGAAAAATAATAATCTTGAGAAAATAGCATTGGAAAAAAAACCTTCCTATTAAATGTATGCGTGAAAGAAAAGGGATCCGTGCAATTAAAACTAGCAAGCACGGCTAAAACTGAAAGGCTCGTATACACTTACATTTGATGTTCTCCCTTCACACATCCAACAGATGTGCCTGAACAAAGAGGAAGCAAAATTGCAAGTTGAACAAGTTTAAGGCCAAGAAATAAGTTACATGATTCTTGCAAGAAAATGGAGCTGCAAATTTAAGAACTCAACACAGTTCATTTCAATGTGTCCTGTCAGATGAAGAGAAGCATGGCCGAAAGAAACATGGAGATAATTGCAGGCTGCTCTGCTCCATAAATTCATACGGCCGGGACAGATCAAAGAATTCAGTCTGTACAAACTCTGAACATGCCTTAGCTGGGTTCACAAGCTCACATTGCCACATTGGTCGTTTCATCGTCGCGTGACACTGACAGATGTCCTGACATTCTGCAGCGACAGCCCGCTCTTTCTCTCGTCTTCAGCATTTCTTGAAAACTTTAGCACGCATTGCAGTCGAGATTGATCACCAAAGAATGCACCTTGGTTAACATTGTGGAAGAAATTGCAAGTCGCAACGCACCTGATCCAACTGCCGACACCGCCACACCGGACACCGGCAGGACCGGATGACTTCTCCCACCGGAAACAAGCAACCTGTCGAAAAAGATTAAGCCATGTCGACCTGACGGGAAACTGAAGACTGGAAGAAACAACCAACAGATAACTTCAGGTATGTGACACTTGCAAGCATTGCTGCAGCTCTTGACATGTACATGAACCGGATTGATTGCCTAGTGAGAGAGAGAGACATAGGGATGGAGCTGGAAGTACACCCTTAGGGCGGCAGAGATAGTGGCTAAAACGAAGTTAGATATTTCATCTCTGCAAGCATGAGATCGCAGTTCAGGAATGGGAGATGGAACCTGGAAAAGCAGTCGGAAGGGTGGTTGCCGCTGAAGTCATGGATGCCGCTAACCTATGCCCTCTTAGCTGCGGCGATTGGAGATTTGGAGGGGAAGAGATCAAGAAGAAGTCGGGAAAACATGAGCAATAAAATGCAAATCCAGTTACTATCCAGAATTTTTTCTTTTAATAATACATTTTTTATTTAAAATTTTAAATCTGGTATACGGATTTCAAAATTTGTAAAAATAGTCTTCTATCGAGCTATGGTCTGCTGATCTAGGGAAGATCGGCCTAGATCGATAGATGATCTGCCGACAGAAACCTGCGCCCGCCAACTGAGGTCACACAGGCTTCTATCGGCAGACCATCTGTCGATCTAAGCCAATATCGGCCTAGATCAGCAAATGGAAGCCTGCGCCCGTCGATCTAGGCCGATTGGCCTAGATCGGCAGACCATCTACCGATCTAAGCCAGATTGGCCTAGATCGGCAGACCATAGTCCGACAGAAGGCTGTTTTTGTAATTTCTGAAATCCATACTAGATTTAAAATTTTGAATAAAAAATATATTATTAAAAGAAAAAATTCTACTATCCACGGGAAGGAGACGACGCCATGGGCTGCTTGCTTAAATGGGCCATTGGGCTCATAGCTCAGTTCAATAGGCCTTATTCCACATTGAAATTGGGTCACTACCATTGGTAGCGGGCCAAATACTCATGGAGCAAATTGGGCCACTACCATTAGGAGCGGCCGAATTGAGCCGCGGCCGATGGTAGCGACCCCAATACTCATGGGCCAAATTGGGGCGTGGCCATTGGGACCGGCCCAAAATATCATGGGTTGAATTGGGTCACGACTACTGGGAGTGGCTCGAATTGGGCTGCCTCCATTGGCAGCGGCCAGAATTCTCATGGAGTGTTTTTTATACAGATGTATTTAGAGAAATTACACTCGTTAGGGGTGTAAATACATATCATATCATAACATAATATGTGCAATAATCTACTCCCTCTGTAATAGAATTTTAGCAAAATTTAAGAGCTATGTATTAAGGAAAGATGAACAAGAAAACCATACTACATTTCTTACTACCCTTCTTAAGGTGGATTAGTGTGAGTATAGTAATCAAGTCGGAAATAATATAAGTATTTTAGAGTTAAAAATTATATTTTATGTAAGGTTGTTATATTTGGTAAATTTTATGGTAAACTAAAAATATTATAAATCATTCATTTATTTTGATCTAATGGCTAACATTAAAGATGGTAAATATGTCATCCTTGATTTTTCTGTGTAGACTTTTCAATTTTTTATGTTAGCTTTCTAATTTTATACGCAAACTTTTCAATTTTCTGTGCTGACTTTTCAATTATCTTCCGGTCACCAAGTATTTTAAATTTTAGTTTATCTTTAATCATAACTAAAATTAATGGTCTAGATTAATTTAGAGTATTACTTCTTAGAAGGTAAATATTGTACCGTAACATAGCCCTTATATTTAAGATAAATTTTGAATTCTAAAACATAAAACATGTTAGTCTCACTACTGAGTATGGTGTTCAACTAAGACAAATATTTGACTATCCGTGCCAGAATACATTTTTTCAGATTCAAACTTGCAATATTTGACTAACCGTGCAAGAATACATTTTTTCAATGGTGCGAAAGTAGTGCTACTTTCATGTGAAAAGTTGACCAAAACCTTATGTGGATGGATACATATTTTCCATGATTTCATACCGTGTCTCGTTTCTCCTGCATTTCACGTGTTTGCGATATGCTGGTCATATTTTTCTCTCCTGTTCAAATCTTGTGGTTTATTCATCACTGCAGTAATATCTGGTTATGTATGAAGCGGCGGAGCTAACGAAAAGAGAGTGTATAGGCAGAGTTTGTGAACTGATTGATAGGCTATGAAAAACAAATATTAACTTAGTGAATTTCTCTGATTGTTTCATCTTTATGTACACATTTCTTCGGAGCTACAAATTGTAACCAAAAGAAGGGAAAAATTGGCATCGGAAAGAAAGAAAAATAGCTACAAAAGCTGCATATCTAGCCTCATCACGGCGTTTCTTCAAATTGTTGCACTATCTGTAAATCTGTAAGCTGCTACGAGTTCAGTGTCCTGCGCCTCCTGCACTTGGCCCCATGGGCAGCATCTCCATCAGCGTGGACACCGCCGCCCTGGCCGCCTCCAACGCGGACGCCGACGAGGCGGGGCTCGGCGGCGCGGGCCTCGCGGCGTCCGCGCACCCGGGGAAGCTCACGGCGGTGATCGCCACCAGAACGACGACGACGAGCAAGGCACGTCGCAGGTGAGAGCCCATGGCTACCTCTTGTCTGAGTGCGAACGAGCTAGCGGCAGGTATGCTAATAGTGTGCCCACTGCCCAGCCAGTACGTGCAGGTATATATAGAGAGATGAAGCCTCTTCGACTTTGCAGCCAGCTAGGTTGAAAAATTCGAGCTTGGAAATGGTCAAGAATTTACATGAACATGCTGACCCCTCTGCATATGCTGGGAGTTGTAGCTGAGAAATCGTCAGCTGACAATTTTGGTGCAAGAAAATGGCAGCCACCTAGCTTAATCTGCACATACACCAAATCATAACATCCATCGAGTTAGCATGAATCATTAGATCAACGGGGAGAGACCGTATTAGCCTTTTATCTAATAAACTCGCATTTTTTCGAAATACAGGTTTTTTCACGGATTAGTTCTACAATTAGTACAGTTATAATCGCCAGCAGCGAAGGTGCACACGAACAGCAGGAAGCAAACTTGGCAAGGTACTCGACTACTCTCGCCCGTCGATCACTTGGTCCACGGCGTAAGAGCATCTTGTTTGACCTTCTTGTTTGGTTTTAATTTTGAAACAAGCGTATGAGTTATGACTAGCTACTGGCGCTTTGTATGACTACTGGCGTTTTGACCAAATCACAGCGACCACCGGTTCTGAATTCTGAACTTAGTTATTGCGCTCCCCAGGGTTAGAGACAATTCTGGTGATTTCTTCCTTCACGTCCAGAGGAAGAGGTTGGTGCACCGGCCATTAATGCACGCAGCTTTTGATTCTTTGAAATGTGAACAGGGGCTACCGTGGATTCGTGGCAGAGTTCGGTCCTCTTTGTTTTGTTTAGGATTATTGTAAATAATCTAGTTCGTATGTGAATATCACAATAAATTGTCTTATAATAATTTAAAGAAAAATAAGTTATGAACGGTTTAGTAGCTTAGATTATTAGCGGTATGAATTATTGTATTTAGATGATAAAATGCTATAATACCCTCAAATCTAGAATTACGATGAAGAGAGACTAAGATCTGAGTATAAAATTATAGTGAGCAATTTACCCGCTATTAATGGGTATTTTAGTTTTTTAAAAGTAATAAACTAAAAAATCTTGGTTTTATAAAATTATTAGATTATTATAAATTACAATAAGCTATTCCAATAAACTATTTATTTATTTACATTTTTAACTAATAACTGGATTGTTATAATCACCAGAGCTTAGTCGAGACTGGTCGGCGTATCTGAGTCAGGATGTCTACAGCATGAGCCTCTTTTCAAGTCAAAACAGATGAATTCGCAGGCGGGCCGGGACTCCGGACTCGGATGAGTTGACCCGACAATGCTGAGTTCGCTGGCCATGCTGATCTCCTCCTTTTCGTTTTTTTATTTTTTATTTTGGTTCTCTGCCAATGGATCGGCGATTCACGTCATTATGATGCAATAAACCTGGTTTCTGTGTGTGTGTTTTTATAGAATCGCGTGTAGATGCCCTCCAAGGCTAAGGCACAGGTAATTGTCGGATTTCAAGTAGAGTTTTAAAAAGGAGAAAAACCATAGTTTAACATTAGATTTTGCTCGGGATGAAATACACGAGCCCAATGTTGTTTATTTCTAGGTAATCGGCATGAAAAGAAAAAACATCCATCTTCAAATGAAAGTCCATATTCTGCCTTGTGCCTTGGCAAAGTACGAATTCAAAGGTGCAATGTTGGACTCCAAAGACCATTACAGCCAGACTAGACCTGTTAAGGAGCAGAGGAAGCGAAAAGTGAAATGACCGCATAACTATTCATATTCTGTTTAGTTTAACTGATTTTTAAACTAAGATATATGCAAGATTAAGATTAGAGAAGTGTATGTATAATCGATAGAGGATTCAAGACACTGATTCTTTTTTGATCCGGATGCCTCCGTTAGCCTCATTGGGCTCCACCGGTCCACCCTTGAATGAGCATTGAAACCATCGCTACACCATAAATCAGTAAGCACGCGTGCATTGACTTTAGATTATCGACGGCCACTGCGGAAAAATGTGCTAAGTTTGATATTAAAGTCTCAACACATGTTATGACACAAACGAGTGTAACAACAGATCACAGGGCAATGAGCCAATGATTTACATTACTTTGTGGCTAACTGTACAGTCAATGTCAATCACAGGGAAAAAAGCAGAGATTTTTCACGCATCCATACTCTTGGAAAACAAGTTGGTCTGGAGGTTCAAAGGCACATTGTAGAAGCCTGAATGGCTGAATGCCATGATATCTTCCCGTGGTTCTTAAGTCGAAAGGTTTCATCAAGGCAGGGGTGACAAAACTGTACAGTCTATTCATTGGCCTTCTTCCGCAGCTGATTTAGCTCATTCTCAATCTCGATGTCTCGGAAAGGGCGTGCTGCACCAGAATTGCTGCCTGCTGCTCTACCTGGAGGAAGTTGTCCTTTCTGTAGGTGAAAAGAAATTATAAAGTCTTTTAACATGTAATAACCAGATTGAACAAATCCATGCATATGCTTTTAAGGGCAAAGGCACAATTGAAGTTTGTGCCGCCCTCTACAGATATCATTAAGTTGAAGTAGAACTGCTAAAGGTATCGAACTAACGTGTACCCCTTATACTGTCAGTAGGTCTGGCTTTGTTCACAGAAATATCAGTTGTTGCCTCTTGCATGTTTAAATGAAACTTGCTATCTTCTCATAGTTTGAGCTGATATACATACCATAGAGCTTCCAGACAGTTCCTTTTTCATTTGTGCAAGGTCATCGTCAACCGATGAAGTCTCGAGCAATGCAAACTGTGCACAGATAAAATACAGATGGTAAGATATAATTACCACAATGATAACTAGTAATATTTAGTCCATGATGTCAAATTTTACCTTTCCTTCAAGATCATCAGTTCCCAACTGACCAAGTGCCTCTGCTTGGGATTCCATCGCCATTACTAACAGCATCAACATGTAATTATATATTAGAACTAAATGTTCAGATAATTTATAAGCACAGCCAAGAAGACAATGAGGCATAACCTTCACAATACAAATTAGAAGACAAGGAGATACATTGGCAAGATCATACTCATAAGTCATAACAACTCAAGTGCAAAGGTAGAAGATCCCATAATATTCCAATAAAAATCTTGATGCCAAATGAAACACAAAATTACGTTTTACGGTATCAAATATCAACCTTTGAGAAAAACGCCAAACTATTCACTGCTGAAAAGTAGATGAAATAATCATCCAGGTGAATTTAGATTTTTAGTAATAATGCAGCCGAAGTTCTGAAAACTCATGGAAAGCAAATTCCAACCGTTTCTTAGTTCTAGATGGCGAAGCTGACAGTTCAACAACATTTTGAGGTTTTGACTGCGAGTTCATGATGGTAGCTATTTGACTAACTTACTTTACTTTGATTACTTAAATTCTGGAAGCTTTGCTACCATAACAAATAATCACAGAAGCTTTTAGCTGTATATTAACTCAATTATGCTACCTTCTGAAGGCACTTTCATTGCTTGACCCCTGACTGATTTAAGTTATCTATGCTTAATACAGAGCATGTCTGTTGGTGTAAGCCAAAATCAGTGTATTATACTTCATCAAGAAATATGGGCCATTTTTTACTCTTCAGAGTATTCAACATAAGTCCTTCATCATGTTTTTCTAGTAATATACTAGCCAGATATTAGAAAAATGTAGGACGAATGAATTGTTCAAAGGCATATCTGCTGACATTATTTCATGGTCTTAATCTCTATATTTACATAATTAATTACCAAAATTTTATTAAGCAGATCCAACAATGACCTACATTAAGTAACAGAGTTCATATCATTGTGTGAATAAGTAATATGGCAAAAAGGTAGTTTAAGTAACAAAATAAATAATACCAGTCAGAGAAAATCAGTAAGATCAAGAATACCTTTTTCCTCCATTTTCTCAAATGCTGAAAGGGAACTACTTGTATTTACGTTACCCAACATTTCACTCACTTTTGTTGCCGTCCTTAAGGAAAAGAATATCCGAGTGTCAGAGGCTCAGAGCATCCAAAGTAAAGAGTAACATAAGAATAATCAACAAATAAAAGATGCATACTTGGCTGTTTGAGCACGAGCTTTTAGGGTATCTTTTTTCTGCTTAGCCTCTGCTATCTTGCTCTCAAGAAGCTACAGAATGGTGTATTCCACATGTTAACAAAGACACATGGAAAATAAAGGAATAATGTGAATTCTGTACTTTTGGGCCTGTGCTCCACATGAGCCCAACAATTATGAATTTGTTATAACATTGGTAATAGAATCCCAACGGTTGAAGCTAATAGGCTCACCCGAGTATTTGAAATCAGATTCTCAACCACACCCTTCTGCTGATCAAGCTGGGCCCTTAAGGAACTTGCATCGTCCTACGAACACAAGCAGAAAATATAATAAAATTGTGACAATAGTTTAACTTAATAAATTAACATAAGTTACACGTTAGCCCTATTCTCTACATGCATAATCATTGAAGTCAAAGTGTAAAAGGGCGCCAAAAGAAAAACATGTTATGGAGCATAAAAAAGTGAGAAATTTGAAAGCGATTTCATAATTATTTAGTATGATATAGGCATATATTGATCCAGAACTCTATACTTTAATGATACTTACAGCATATGATTTACGCCGCTTAAGGGCTTCACGAGCAAGATCCTCATCACTCTTCTGAAGAGCAAGTTGAGCCCTCCGATACCTATAATTTGAAGAAAATGGGTATCCTCTGTAAAAAAATAGATGACAGAGCACAATGTAAGATTGCAGTTACCCATAACATTACCAATCATCAGATGCTTGTTCAGCAGCTTTGTACTTGTTCTCTAGCCGCTTTTGAGAAGCTAAGACCTTCAAAAAAACCATATTAGCTGGCAGAATGCAATATAAATGTACCCAGAGAGTTCCAACAGATGTTCAACAATATTAGAGGGGTGATTAAAAAAACAGGAATAAAGTTTTCCAAAAATACACCTTATTGGCAGTAACAAAAAGAAAATGCAATGTTAATGACAAAATTTTCCAATAAACTAAAATAACAACAAACCTGTGCAGTGGCTTGCCGCATCTTTGTTAAATCGTCATTCATTTCCAAAACTGCCTGATCTAGGATCTTCTCAGGGTCTTCAAATGAACTTAAAACTGCATTTCCATAGGACTAGACATAGACAAACCAGCAAGCCAAACATTTTAGTTAAATAAACACAAAACTCTGTGAATGGTACAATGATACAACAACGATACTCACCCTGACAACCCTGGATAGTCTATCAAAGAGGTTACTTCGTATGCTATTGCACTTAAACCTGTTGACACTTGCTTGGCGCACTTGCACACGCCTAAGTGAAACTGCAGAGGGAAAGGTACATCAGAGATTAGGTCATTAAAATGGCTGTTGGGCCATCAAGATATTACTACATTTTGCACTTTGCTATGCTCTCTGATGAAAACATAATAATTGATATTACCAGCATGGCAATATCAATGAAATTGCACACCCATTCACATTTGTCAGAGCATGTGCATGAAGAATATTGAAAGACATCACTGGAATTAAACATAACGTCATTTAATAGTATAAAGTTAGTTCATGTACGAAACTCAAATTAGTATCATAACAGGATATCCGTATTCAAACAATGATTCCAACAGGCAGCTATGAACATGATGTTTGTGTTTTTGGAGGAAGATGCCTCAGAAAAGGCTATATGAAAAGGGGGAACATGATTCATCAAGTGTGGTGCATATAGTGGCAGTGTTAATAACTGCAGATAAAATTAGAACCAACATTCCCCAATAACTTTGGCTTACCCAAAAAGTTTTCGCTTTCTATCTCTATCCCAGGTGCACTAATGAGTTGCTAGGAGTCATTTGGTCTCGTCTGTACATCAAGCAATCCAAGCTTGCTATCATTCCATTGAATAGGGTTGAAATCCACTTTTTAAGCATTGAGCTCAACTAGAATAATTGCTGCGGGCTCATTTTTGCTTAGCATGGAAGGAAATATTGTGGGGTTGGTTCATATGCCAAATTATCATAAGCAACTAAATCAGCACATTCACCACTAAACCTACAATCAACTATGCTCCATCATAGGAAACAACAGAGGCAGTAATCTCCGTGATCGAACTACGCTGACGGTGAATCACCAATTGAATCGCTGAGCATGCTCAACCACGAATTTGACCACCAAAACTACCACACCCTAAGCGAACCCATGGTCAGAACTCAGAACGCTCATGCCGCGAGCACACGAGACGGCCAGGAAGCAGACAGAATACGAAACGAGTGGCGCGCACCGCTGCCGTTGAGGAAGGAGGTCCTGAGGGCGGTCCGGCGGAAGCTGGCGGCGGCCGGCGGCGCCGCCCTAAGAGACTCCATCGATTCGGGGGGCGCAACTCCGGCACGGGAGAGAGAAAAGTGGGAAATAATTCCGTTTTTTCTCTCTTGGGAATTTCGCTCTATCCCTTCGTGTCGTGTGGAGGAGGAGAGATGAGAATCGAAAGCGATCTCGTGTCGGGCCCGAGCTTTGAATTTGTGCGGAGGAAAGTATATGGGCCCAAATAGGTCCATATTTCAGCCCAATTTCCACGATCTTTGAGCCCAGTTTGACTGGGCCTCTATAAGCCTAGTTAACTTGTGGACTGGGTTTTTTCTGTACCCAGTGGACCAATTGCAGCCCAATCGTTCAGATAATTGATTTATTTTGTCTCTTTCAGCTCATTTTTTCTTTTCTTTTTACAAAAATTGGTCCATCTATAAAAAAACTTTACTCTTAAAATAACTTCGATAAATTATTGGTAATAGCAGAAGACTAAAGTGTTCTTATTGATTTGCAAACTAAAAATAGATAAAAATATTTTTTTAAAACAAAGTTGGAGTTCTAGAAATAGGCATTTCTGGAACACGTCGCCAACTTGCGTATTAACACCACCGAGTCCATCACTAGTTTCCACCTACGGGAGTTGCAGTTTGCAGCATGGACGGAATCGTGAGACCATGGCGGCTGCTGCTCCTCTGCTTCGTCTGCTCGAGCTCGCTGCTGCTGCTGGTGAGCTCGCAGACGTCGTCGGACTCGTGCACCACCGGCCTCAACCTCGGGAGTTCCATCCCCTTCAACACCACCGGCCTCTCCTGCTCCAAAGCATGGGCCTCGCGCGCAGGACTTCGTCCTCAGGGTGAGTTCGGAGATACTTGTTAGCATCTAACTTATAAACGGAGAGCTCTCTTACATTCTAAAAGATCGATCTAAAAGAAAATAACTACTCTCTTTTATAAAAGATTCGTAGCTCCCTTTCGTAGACGAGATGAAACTAAAGTTACTGACAACGCTCAATGGCCTAAGATCCTAACACTCTAGCTCCCTAGGAAGCCCCCCAGATAGGCATGATGGTTGCTAGCTCTGATATCAATTTGTTAGCGTCCTAGTTCTTAGCTCTCCGGTCTCGATCCACGTCCAGACGTTTGCGTATCCGATGTAGCTTACAAGTAGAAAGTCCTCTCACATCTTAAAAGAACAGTCCAAGGAAAGATGACTAATCTCCCTTATAAGTTGTTCGTAACTCTATTTTTATAGGCGAGGTGAGACTAAAATTGCTGACAACGTTAAATGAACTGTGATCCTAATAATACTGTTCATTGGTGCATGCATTGCCGTCAATGCGCGTACGCCGTCGATGACGATAGATGACGACGCCGGCCGCGTTGTTGCTTGCAGTTCGGGAAGGATGCGTCGGGGAGCAACTTGTGGAACTTCGTGCTGTAGGCGCCGGACAACGGCGGGTACGTCTCCGTCGGGTTCTCGCCGTCGGGGCGGATGGTGGGGAGCAGCGCGGGGCCCGGCTGGGTCACGGCCGCCGGCGTCGGAACGGCGAGGCAGTACTACCTCGGCGGGACGAGCTCCCGGTCTTAAGACGTTTAAGATAAAAAAAAGAGAGAGAGAGAGAAAAATGCATCTATGACAGTATATTTTTCAGGTGTTTACAAGTGGGTGTCACAAAAGAAATGCATTATTAGGTGGTTTATTCACGCTGTCACGCAAACAAGATTATTAATTTTAGTACACATCACCCTTGCATGAAACGTCGACACGTTGTCGTACGGATATTTATATGAACCGTGGTTAGTTAACTATGATTAGTCAAATGACAGCCAAATGGAAAGCGACTGATTCCACCGTAGAGTGAATTATGCAATTAGGCCGGTTAACTGTCATGTCAGTTGGAAAGACGAGTAAATTAAACTTTTGCATATTGAAAAGAAACTGTCATTTTTGTTTCTCGCTTTTAGCTCTCTGGCCACTTTTCAGCCACTCCGGTTGTAGAATTGCAGATTGCAGCCGGCTAATTTTCATGTAACAAGCACAAATTTGTCAGTACTCATACTCTCAATTCTCAAAGTATGCGATGTATCAAAGCAATCACTCTGCATGAAAAATCTAACAATAAGTAGTTCTTCCCAGCTTCCAATCATCCAACTTCAAAACTGCAACTGGTCCAACAGAGTTGGCAATCTGAAAAACGGGAGAAGCATATGCCTTCAACTCTCTGTTCATCTGCATCCAAATCTTGCAAATATAGACAGAGTTGAGACTGTCACATGTGCGCGTTCGGTCGTCGGCCGGTATCAATCCTCGCGGCCGGGGAGCAAAAAATTTACGACAAGTTGCTGAAAACCGCGGGCGAGAAACAGCGGCGGGCAGGCGAGCTACCCTGAACCTGAATGCCCTGAATCCCTGAAAGCTGAAGATAAGTACAGACAGCGCAGCAGATTGCTTCTTCCCGGCGAATTCGATCAGATTGTGAGAACCTTACGTGTGCATGGTGAGTATTAGGATTATTATCGATACAGATTACAATACGTATTTCAGATTATTAAACGGTGTAATTTCTCTAGAAAAAATTCGAACAGCTGAGCAGATCGATAGGATCGACGGCCGGCAAGGGAGTCGTCTCTGATGTCGCTGTTGTCTGTTGATTTGTTGGCCGATGGAAAGTTCGAAACAAATATGTAATACGACTATACGAGTTAGCCGCGTCATCTCGTGCAAGACTTCAGAATCAAGCAGCCTCCTGGGGATAGATCTGTCAGTGATGATGGCATGCCGGCAGGAGATCTTGATTGCAGCATGAAAACACTTTGGTTGATCTTGCGATGGCAAGTGCGCGCAGAGTAAAACCTGCCGAATCAAACAGCTCGAAGTACAGCTCTCGTTATCTCGTGATGACATGCATGGTTTTTTCTGAAAGATTGGCGATCACTTTCCGGGAAGATGTAAATCGATCGGTGATCCCAGGCATGTCTTGCACGTCAGAGCAAGATCACAACTAATGCAGCAGCGAGAGCTCGACGGTTGGCCGGTCAATCTGCGAAGGCGCGTGGCCTCCACGCGCCGACGTCAAATATTCAAGTGCAGGCGAAGCGCATGTCGTGATCACACAAAACGAGACAAAGAGCGGAGCTTTCAATAAACAGCTCGTGAGAAATAAACAAACTAGTGTTTCTTAGTATTTTAGACTCTAGCCTTTTTTAGATTCTTTCAACAAAAAAGTTTTTTTATTCTATAATTATTAAACTTATATCGTTTAAGAGAGCTTTAAATTATAATTACATGAGTAACTATAGTTCATAGAGTGCGTGCGAGCCACTTGGTAGATTGCTTGGTTCTTGTTCCTTGTGAAGAAGAATAGTGAATAATCCACGGTCAGTTTGTTCTCTAGCAAATAATTCACGGTCAGGTTCAGGCATCAGAGTCCTAATCTCAGCTGGTCACCATGCATCTTTCAGAAACTTTTTTTCGCCGGACATCTTTCAGAAACTTCGCAAGAGGGGCAGAACCGATGATTAGATATTGATTGATAGCTAGGTGGGGTTTTCATATCGAACGGCCTGGAATCTGTCTTCTTTCTGGATTTTATTTTTTTGCATGGCATTTGGGATGCAAAATGTCAGGGTTTGTCGTTTTTTTTTCAAGAAACCCCAATCTTTGGAGCATGTTGGTTGGGAACTTGGGATATCATAGTCGAAGTCCAAATTAAAGTTCCAAGAGTGGATGATTAAAGCAAGAGCCAACTCTGAATACAAGAACAGTTGAGCTCCAACTGCTGCATCCACGAGCCTGAGCACTACAGCAGCATCCCACCGAATCAACAGCTGTTCAGCTACTATCTCTTCACATGGTTTTCGACCACTAATAAGTCATCAGATACATCGTACATGGCAGATCGATCGATCCTTTTTCCTGGACGTATCAGACCAGTTCGTCAGTCACCTTCCCCGTCTAAACACATGAAAACATTCAGACCAAAACAGCCAGGAAGCTTTAAATTCAGAGAAATAGTAGACAAGTAGACAACTATTAGCGTAGGAATCTAGATAAGTTAGTTTTTTTATGTTTTTTCAGCTTCTTAATTCTTTTTTATTTTCAGATTCTACTGTTATTAAATTTTATAATGAGCCAGAATTTAAAATATTTAGAAAAAAGTAATTTTACGGTGCTTGATACCATGATTTTAGTGTTAATTTTGATACTTTTAGTTCCTGATATATCACGACACTAAAAATAAAAATTATGTTAACTCTGCCTTCTACTAAAGTACGGTAAAATTCCACTTCGGAAAAGCTTCGTGCAGCTAAATATAATGAGGCACCCGGCGATCCGCCATTGGCCGCGCGCGGCACGGCAGTCAACCGGCCGGCAATGTCGCGTGGCCTCCACACGCCGACGCACCGCAAAAGCGCACGTCCAGCCTCGAAGAAAACGGAGAGAGCGTGCTGCCCACTTGGGAATATCTTACTAGCTACCAGTGATCTAGCTCGTTCTTCACGGACAAGACTCGTGGAGACTTTTTCCCCATCTCTGAATCTCTGAATTAATTCCAGTCAGGTTCAGAGTAGTAGTCGTCGCGCCTCGCGCGTCGTCGTCGTCTCGGGTAGGACACCTCGCGTGCACGCACCGTGTGCATCTTCCGAGCCGCAGCAGCAGGAGGCGCCCGCCCATGGCAATATTAAAGTGATTGGTGAGGGCTTATAATATTGCACGGCCTGGAACCTTCTAGTGTTCGAGTTTATCAATCCAGGGATAAAGCTGCTGCGTTTGCGGTTGTTTGCTGCCTCCACCGACGATCGACGATAGCATCCTACGCCTACACATTAATTTGCTGTAAACGGACGGGAGTGCAAGAACCTGAATGGAGTTGGTTTAAGCTCTGAATTGAAACAAAAATATTCAGGCTGGAGCAGAGCCAGTAGATTGTGCTCAACTGCTCAAGTAACAGTACAATTTTTAGAGAAATGGCATTGTTTAAGAGTTTATTAAGAGAGAGAAGATATACCATATTTTATAGTGTTAATTTTAGTACCCTGGTACCTCAGATAATAGAAAATACCAAAATTAACACTAAAAATTGTGATACCTCCTAATACCTTAAGACTGTAAAATCACTCGTTTATTAATACATACCTTACGATAATCTAGACCCATAATCGGCTAATATGCCTCAAACTGGACCTAAATCTTTCTGAACTCTGAAGAACTCGGGCAGAAGAAACGAGCTGAGAGGACTGTGCAGTGGTAGTACAGAGCGCCCGAGGCCTCCATGTTGGCAGCGTACGAGAGATTATTATGATTCATCACTCATCAGGGCATAGCAATCAAAGCTGGAACAAACACGTTCGTCGATCTCTCTACTGACCGTGCACATTGCGCAGTCATCGTGCCGGTGTAGAAAACGCTGCAACTTGCATCGTCGTTGCGATTGTTAGTTGTCGCAGACGCTGTATGCACACATGCATGCCACTTGATCTTCAGCAGAGAGGGAAAGGCCTGCAAGTTTCCTGCCCGTGCTCTCTGCCTGAAAAAGTCGTCAACCGGGGATATGATAGATCCTGCTAGTTAAATGAAGATCATATTGCAAATTGCAAAAAATGCATTTTTGTTGATAGTCTGTCCGTGAAACGATGACAGAATCTATTTACAATTCGGAATGTCTCGAGAAGGCTACGGAATGACGAAAGATCGTGCAGCTAGCTAGCCATGCAGAGCTTGCTCAGTTAGGTGTACCAGAAGAACTCAATGTCACATGCGTTTACCAGCCTAGCATGTTGTTTGCAATATAATAGCATCAAATGTTCAGACAATGCTCAGCTAACACGTACTACGTGTTATATGTAAAGGCAACCCCTGCCTCAATAAATTACCAGCTAAATCCCATATGACCTTTTTTTAAGCTCAATAATTCTACAATATATTTATCTAGGCCAATTATCACCATCCAACTCAGGGTTTGCAAACCGACTGGAGACTAATTATAATTACCAATAGTGATCAGACGATCAGTTACCACGACAATCGGCTTAATTAACATGATTAACGTTAAAACCGATCTGATTCCGTGGTTTGAATCGATTTTCATAAACTATTTTGTGACGAGACGTTTTCCGATCGCATTATTATCGACGTTACATGGTTTTAACCATGGTCCAACTTCGCTAGATACATTTCGATGCAGAGACCTATTGATTTTTATTATGTCACCCGCGATTTATTCCCATCATTTTTTTGTTAGACTTGCATTTCACAAAGTCTTCTATGCGGGCGAAAGCCAAAGCAACGTTTTTGTATATATACCTTTGCACCTTGCAACCCGAAAAATGCGCCATAGGTTTCTCTTCCCTGCCACTGGCTCGCCCACAGTAAGGAGAGAGAGCTTGTGGTCCATCGTACGCCACCGATCGATCGAGATGAAGCCGAGGTCTCACAGCTGCATCAATGGCGGTGCACTGCTCCTGCTGTCGCTGTGCTGCTGCTTGAGCTCCGTGGCGAGGTCTCAGTCGAGCGACTCGTGCTCCTCGACGACCCTCGCCGGCGCCGGAGTGAGCAAGCTGATCCCGTTCGACACCTCCAACCTCACCTGCTTCGATGGCTGGAGCGCCGAGGGCTTCGTCGTTCGCGTACGTCGAGAAAATAACCAATCTTGCTGCGGCATCTGTTCATCGTTTGCTTAGATCGTACGAGCTTGGAATTAATGGCGATGTGTGTGCGTGTGTGCGTGTTGCAGTACTCGAAGAGCGGGAAGGACACGTGGAGCTTCGTGCTGTCGGCGCCGGACAAGGGGGCGTACGTGTCGGTGGGGTTCTCGTCGAACGGCAACATGGTGGGGAGCAGCGCGGTGGCGGGGTGGAGAACCGGCACCGGCGTGGGCGTGGCCAAACAGTACAAGCTAGGCGGCACAAGCGCCAGCAGCTGCCCGCCGGACCAGGGCAGCCTGTCTCTGGTCGCCGGCAACACCCTCTTGGTGGCGCAGTCGTCCAGGCTATACCTCGCGTTCCAGTTCACGGCGACGCAGCCGACGCCGTACCTCATCTACGCCGTTGGCCCCACCAACGCCAATCTCAACGGCAACTACCTCGTCCGCCACCGCGACTACACCTCCACCGCCGTCAACTACGTCGCCGGCACCACGTCAGGCGCGGGCGGGTCATCGGCGTTCGACACGAAGAAGTGGCACGGCGCGCTGGCCGGGCTGGGCTGGGGCGTGCTGATGCCGGTGGGCATCGCGCTGGCGCGCTACTTCAAGCGGCACGACCCGTTCTGGTTCTACGCGCACATCTCCGTGCAGGGAGTCGGCTTCGTGCTCGGCACCGTTGGAGTCATCGCCGGATTCAAGCTCAACGACGACGTGCCAGGGGCCGACAGCCACCAGGCCCTCGGCATCACCATCCTCGTGTTCGGCTGCCTCCAGGTGCTGGCGTTCCTGGCGCGGCCGGACAAGTCGTCCAAGGTGAGGAGATACTGGAACTGGTACCACCACAACGTCGGCCGGGCGGCGGTCGCCTGCGCCGCCGTGAACATCTTCATCGGGCTGTCCATCGCGCACGAGGCCACCGCCGCGCGCGTCTCCTACGCGATCTTCCTCGTGGTGTTGGCGGTCGTCCTCGTGCTTCTCGAGATCAAGTTCTGGCGCCGGAGCCGGAGCTAGTGCGCGATGTGATCGGCCGGCCGGCCGCCGGCGATCGGTTCGGGCGGCGTCTACGATACTACGTCGATCGATACCCGCGCGTATTATACTCCTGTACACGGAGACGCCGATTTTAGCGCTACGTACACGCGTGTGGTAGCATGCGCGTACATTTGCTTTGAGATACATTTTTCGTACGTACTTTTTTTTTGTAGGTGATTATATGAGCATAGATATGGTCCGTGTGCATGTTCGAGATACATTTGTTTCGTATACTATTGACTCATTGTATCACATTCATTTTATGATATAGATCGATAGAGACGTATTTATACGATACATTTGGAGTTGAAACACTATGTGCAATACTCTTACTGAAAATGAGTAAGCCGAGCTCAGAGACAGGATATGTCTCACCTAATATTTACTCCTATCACAAAGATTTTCCTTTTTTTAATAAAATTAATAAATTAGTGATAAGAGAAAAAACCAAAATATTACTTATTAATAAAACAATATTATAAAATGATGGATAAAAGATAGTTAATAGGTATTATTGGATGAATAAAACTTTTTTTGTAATTTGAGAACTGAGCTTAGAGTATGTAAGAATGTAAAAAAACGTTTTTAATAAAGTTGAAAA
>KE372944.1:281257-295866 GCA_000418225.1 Zizania latifolia | reverse complement strand
CCTAGTTCGAGCAAGGTGATTGGAGAACCAATCCGATCGAAGTGCTGCCATGGCTTCAATGACCTAAATGCCACTACAGAGATTGCTGCCAGGTAATGACTGCAATGTCAGGATGAGCTACTGGTAGAAGATACTTTATATGTCCTAACATCGATGATGACTTGGTGGTAAGCACAAGAAGAAAAAGTTAGTTCCTCCGTCCATTGATTACTAACTTAGGTATAAAAAACTATAATTATTTGGCCTTGCAGGGTAATCCAACAAAGCGTGTATTCATCTAATGGATCGATAATTCAAGGCTACAATCCATCATAGGACCTATAAAAAAAGCCAAGACAACAAAGGAGTACATGAGGAGGAAGGAAGATCATCGCCTAATGGCGGAGCATGCTAGCTTGAGTTCGATCACAAATCCTCTAGGAATCCCCGAGTGAGACCAACGATCTACGTGCGCCTATGACAGTCGTTACATGCGAACAACCTCGCTGGAAGGGGAAACAAGGGGAAGGAGAGAATTCGTGTGTCCCAACCTACATGAAGGTTTCGTGGTAAGGATCACAACCAAACCAAAATTTATTCCGAATAATTTTTCATTGTACCGCTTATCTTCCTATCCATTTTGGCAGCATAATGTGAGGAGATGTGAATTCCATCGATGGATAGATGTAGCATCGCCTATGTACGAGGACGGTTGGATAACAGAGGTGGAAAATGAATCAGAGTATGAAATAAAGAAGACGGAAGCAGGTACGCGAGCAAGGAGTGCAAGATTTGATGAATAGTTGAGGCAATAAAGAGAATACAATAGGCAATGAGCGCTCATGCACAGAGAGGAAAGACAACACGCTAAGGAAAAGAGATTGGAATGAGTGAGAGAAGAAAGACAACAAGCCAGATGAGAGGGGGAGAAATCTGTAGGGCCTGATGTCTATACAACGACTATGTCAATTGTTGTATGTTGAATTAGTTATTGGTCCTATTGTACTACTTTGTGCATGAACATGCTTGATGAGGAATCGATCTTCTGCAGTATATACTTTCCGAGCATAAAAAAATCCTTCTTCCTAAAAAATATCATTCAAAAATAACATTGGCCCCTTATAACCACATCTGTTGGCAGATGGACTGCCGATAGAGCACCATTCCTCTATCAGCACTTCATTTACCGACAGATGCTCTGTCGGCATTTCATTTGTTGACATATGCTCTGTCAGCAGTTCATCTACCGATAGAGCCTCTGTTGGAAGATGAAGTGCTGACAGAGGCATGGGCTACCGATAGAGCCTTTGTTGGCACGTTGGACTATCGATAGAGGCTCTGTCGACAGATGGAGTGTGAATAGAGCCTCTATCAGTACTTCATCTGTCGATAGAGGGTTATTTTTGTGATTTTTTGAGATCGTATACTAGGAATGCCATTTCGATTAAAAATATATTATTTAAAACATGTAGAAATATATTATTGTGGGAGCAGGGAGAATGAGCCTAACCCTCTAGACGTGGTTGTTTTCCCTAGGGAAGTGGCATGGATCGGGCCAGGATTTCCTCATTCGATGGGCTTCCAAACACGTAGAAAATTTGGTCCAAGGAAGATAGCCCTGTGGGCCTCGCGCCTAGGGAACAGGCTTGGATACTTGCGGTTAAAGGGCTGCCAAATGAGGCCTCATAGTCATGGCTTCCTTGACCGTGTCCTCCTCTATCGGTGCATCTGCCTCTCACAGCTCAACGGCTTCCACCATGAGCAGTACCGTCAGCTTGTACTAGTGCCGGTTCGTGAACACTAGGAACACCACGAAGTTGGCCAAACCGAGGACGGTGAGCATCCAGTAGAACATGTCCAACCTCTCATCGTCCAGGTTGTCCCGTATCCATGTGCCCCGCATGGTAGCGTCGACGGTGACCACTAGGAAGCTGCTCAGGAAGAACCCCATGACAAGCATGGCGAGAAACAAATCAAACTAAACTTCTTCAACTTTAACCAAGTTTAAATAAAAGAGAAAGTTCCTTATATGTCACTGAAATTTTACCCGATTCCTTATATGTCATTTGTTCTCTCACTGATATGTAGTCCTCGGATCCACATGTCAGTGAGAGAGCAAATGTCATATAAGAGAACGAGTGAACTTTTAGTGACATATAAAAAATTATTTTTAAATAAAAATATATTAATATTGATAATATCAAATAAATACACTATTAAAATGTATTTAATGGATGATTTAATGTAACTAATTTGATGTTGTAATTGTTAATATATCTTTTCATAAAATTAGTTAGATTTGAAAAAGTTTAACTTTGAAAAAAATCAAACGACTTACATGGTGAAACGGAGCAGTATGTATCAAACTTGGATCCTTCCACAATGGAAAACTTGAATAGTATGCTAAATGCTATTGCTGATCGTTCGCAGCGCACTTCGATGAGTTTTACTCAAATCTGCAAGGCATGAGCGGTTCTGCTAGCTTTGAGATTTCTGCCATTCCTCGTCAGGTTTCGGTGTTCTACAAAACAGTTTGTAGCGCTCCGAGAAAAGCTCCAAAGCATTTACCCCAAAATCATCAGTAATGGGTGGTTTGCATGGAGGTGAATTGCAGATTTACTATGCCGGTTTAGATCCTTCGACTCCCAAAGTCCCAACTACAAGTGAGTGTTTAGTGGCAATGGCAGGCAACAATTCTGCATGGGATTTGATGCTGAAGAACACAGGTGTAAAGGTTAGCCTTGGATCTCATTTTGTTAGGATGAGCTATATTCCCTCCACTGTCAAAAAGTTAATTTCAGATATTAAGAGTGATTAATGAGTGTGTATTTTCCTTATTTACCCATATTAAATACAGTGGAGGACTAAAGACAACACGAAAGACAAATAGGAATTAATACACGGCAAAATACAAAGGGGTTGTTTGGATGAGTGACTTAAGTTGCCATACCTAAAGTTAGGCGTCCGCCGATGTTATGGCATATCTAACTTTGTACTAAAATAGAGTTGTTTGGTTGATAGACAAAAGTGTGACAATTTTATTAAGGCTGTCATTTGGATTCATGCCACATGTTTGGCAAAAAGTGTGTGGCAATTGTATTGTTTGGTTGGTGCCAAACTTAATATGATTACCTCTAATCAATGGGTTGGTGAGATTACCACCCTCAAGGTATACAAGCTACATATTATTTCAGCATACGTGTTCTGCGGGTACTTGTCCCTCAAAATATTATGCAACTTTTTTAAAAAAAATGTAGCTAATCTAGTTAAACAAATTTATTTAAATTATATATAATAGATGATGACTTTACTCATTGGACAAACTAGATAATCAATATATAGAAAAAATATGACAGGAGGAAAACAAGAAACCATTGGAGATAACTTTACATATCATATTTATATTCAGCAGAAAGGACTTGCTTTTGCATCATTTGTTCATAACCATAGTTCTACTGGTCCAAAAGCAACTAATCTGAACTAACTATTCACAAGGTCCCAATATAATCCAATAAGGACGTCTACATGCATTCTAATCTTAAACCAAAAGCAACTAATTGTTTGGACCTAACATGTTCACAAGGTCCCAATATAATCCAATAAGGACGTCTACATGCATTCTAATCTTAAACCAAAAGCAACTACTTGTTTGGATCTAACATGTTCACAAGGTTCCAACACACCATCCATTCTAACATGGCAAAAGGACATTAGTAGATTAAAATGCAGGTAGTTAGATCCATCCATCCATCTTAACGTCCTAAGCTCCCAGCATATCGCTCACATAAGAACTGGTACACCCAAGTCTCCAAAGTTGTGTCACTAGAACCAGCAAGAAATCCACACATTCTCTCATTTTCCTAGCGACCCAAATATTTTCCAACACTAATCTTATCATTGGTAGTACTGGTCAGAGCCTCTACCCTTTTCCATAATGTACCATAAGGGTCGCAAAGTTGTGGCATGGGGACTTTACTCCTCTTGGACACATTGCACCAAGTTCTCTGTGCCAGGACAACAATTCTCTGCGCTTGATGAATGATTACGACCAACAGGTGATGTTAATGTCAGAGTCTTCTACAGAAATATCAATAGGTTTTGGATAGCTAGACATATCATTCATTCCTTCCCAGTCACAGCTATCAGATTTGCTATTACCACCAATGCATGTTTGCTGGTCTATGGCAAGAGAACCATCTGCATTACTGCCTGAGAAAAGCTCTTGCATCTCATCAAAGTATTTGATTGGCTTAGCAGGTAGGTGCCTGTCCCTATCCTACATGTTGATACAACATTACAATAAAAAGCAAACCAGGAAACATTATTAGCAAGCTATAATCTAAACAAAAGCATTGCAATTGGTTCTGATTCATTAGCTGACATTGTTAGCATTATGCCTAGAGGCAACATTGAGATGTTATACGTGGCATACTATATTTATGAAATAAAGTTATTTTTGTTCCTTGAAATAGAAATTATCATTGTGGATCAATGAGTACGTAATGTAACTATTTCTAAATGATCTCTGATCGGATATAAGTCATATATAAAACAGATATGATTGAGATCAGCATGTGTATTGATTGATGATCATGTCTCATGTCTCATGGATATGGGGATACCAAATTAATAATATGGACGTATGTTAGAGAATATATATTGGATAGACTCACTATGAGACACTGTTGAGTTTTAAAGTGTCATCAGTAGGTCTCAGTCGTATTTATATAAAGTCCTTAGACCTGAGATCATTATGGTTCTCAACATACATAGTAGCTTCCTTTGAGAATACCAAATGCTGCTTCGTTACTAGGTAGTTATAAAAGTAGTCTTCGTGTATGCTATGAAACATGTAGTAGGATGTGAGTGATCAAGATGGAATTTGCCCCTCCTTACGGGAGAGATATCTCTGGACCCCTCGATGTATTAGATTATGGAAGTGCATGGCCATGCCGGTGTGATTAAGGAGTTAATCATAGGTTATAATCCAGTAGGGAGATCAAGAGAGAGATTGAGCTATTGATAGGACGACACAAGTCTCACCTTGTGCTCGATTAATATCGTGAGGCATAGGGATTTGTACATGAGGAATATTACAAGGTTTAGCCGATATGATCTTTATGCATACTTGAGTTAATATGCTTTACTAGAGGCCGCTGCTAATGGAGTATTAGAAAGAAGTTTCCATATGTTAACCGAGCTATACGTGAACCTATAGGGTCGCACACTTAATGGGTTGAAACACCATATTCGAATAGGATTCGAATCGAGCTCGGTTTGGATAGAGATCCAAACAGTTTGGATAGAGATCCGAATAGATAGGATAGAGATCTAAGTAGAGTCCTGGTTGGGACCGGAAGGGCCCAAGCTAGGACGTCTATATATATGAGGGCGAGGGCTCATGCAGGGTGTGCTTTTTCGCATGCTAATCTGTTAGCCACTACCACGAAATCCTAGTCGCCATCGCTTCTCTCGAGCCTGACCATCTCACCGATTGCTCGAGTTCTAGTACACCTCGCATCAGCGTTCCACCCCTGAATGTGTGGATACCAGTAGAGGCGCTACTTTAGCTGCTACGCTTATCGGTATTGGCACCGCTGATCGGATCGGTGAAGGTTGTCATCGGCTTGTGGGAGTTTGGGCAAAGGCTTCTTGAGGACGTTGATTGGCTTCTCGACGTCAACTCTCGACCACATCGGTACGCGTGTGTTGGATCGGCTCTATTCCCCAACACTTCTTCCGCTGCTCTGCGCGTCTAGTGGTAACGATCTATGGTCTCTCTCTTAGCAAGATTACCTGGTGTGCATAGTAAATTTTTTTGTTTTCAGCTAGCTTAGCCTCCGTGTTCCCCAACATGCATAACTATTCATTTCTCTACTATCACATGTATCTAGTGTGTAGTAAAATATCACTAAGAACAAATCCTATAGAATTAATAGAGACAGAAAAGTTAAGACAATAAATACTTACTCTTAGGCAAGCCTTTTCAGATTCTGATATAGTAATTTTGTGTTTAGTAGCATCTAATCCATTGCCGTGCTTGTTTAAGGCCCTCTCAACTATCTTCCAGTTCTCTTTATAGTGTCTATAGTGATGGGAAACTTGGATAAATATTACCCTCATAGCAAACTCTTTGTTAAGGCATCAGCACATTTTAGATGGTGCTGATTTGTCCACACAAATCCTGCATGTTGGTCTTTCTTGTACTCGATGAACCAATCAAGCATGAATTTAGTGTGTTCCTCATCTCAGCTAATGGATCTCTCATGGGTAGACCTGATATGGATTAGTCCAGTGAACCAATAACAAAAGAGCTTATAAACACACAAGAACAAGCTATGAAGGAGCAAGAACTATTTACACCATTTCAAGAACTAATTACGTGGAGTCGAGCAAAGAAACTAGAACAAGAGATGAACTTGTTCTTAACTGATATATATTTTAATATTAATAAGAATTTTATACTGCCTAAATATTATACTTTGCTCATGTTTAGGTTTATTGGTAAAGAGGAGTCTTGTTGGATTTCAAATACAACAACTCACTGATTGTAAGCTAAGGAAAACGGTCTAGTCGGGTGTTATTTTTTCCTCCGCGATGTTACTTTTTACACTGGTCCAATCGTCTGTTACTTTTTCCTCCACGGTGTTACTTTTTACACTGGTCCGATCGTCCGTTACTTTTTCCTCCAAGGTGTTACTTTACACCTCTGTCTGCTGACAATGTTTCAACTTCCAAGAGATGGGCGATCCAACCTACCATGATTCAATAGCCATAATGTATATGGTTAGAAAGATAATCAAGTCTACTTTTATCTGTAATAAATGGATCATCTTTTGGACTTCTCAATAAAAAGTTATGGCTATTTTAGTGAACTGGCTGCGTGAGGCTGTTCGGGAATTCTTCCTAGATACCTTTAAGCTACCAACTTCTCAAGAAACTTAAGAGACTTTTGATACCCAACTAGGAGGGTTGTTTTTAGTATAAATACTCCTCATCGTTCTTGCAAGAACAGACTTTTGATAATGAAAAAATAGAAACCCTTTATTTAGCTATGTGCTAACAAATTGAGAGTGAAATCTCTACCCCTTTACTCTTGTGATTTCCTTGTAGGATTATAGAAGCGGATGTTCGACGTCTCCCAATTAGTGCTCCTACTCCCTTCAAGATTTCCTTGATTGATTGTAGGCTATGTTGGCTGGTAACTTAGAGTGTGGTTGGGTGAACCCTTGATTCAGGTTGCCATAATCGAGATGGTGGTTGCTTCGAGTATGATCGTCAGGTTGCACTGTTATCTTGGCTGCTTGCAGCTAGTTATCTTGGTCTCTTTGAGGCTAGTTATCTGTTCATGATCCTATGCTGTGAAGATCAGGACCACGCCCTATACCATTTGGTATCAGAGCTTTCGTTGTCATGGTAGGATTCTTTACCCTTAGCTACATATATTTGTTTTCATCCTATCCAAAAAAGCCTTACAAAAATA
This sequence comes from Zizania latifolia, assembly GCA_000418225.1. Taxonomy (NCBI): domain Eukaryota; kingdom Viridiplantae; phylum Streptophyta; class Magnoliopsida; order Poales; family Poaceae; genus Zizania; species Zizania latifolia. The sequence goes on along the minus strand of KE372944.1, from coordinate 288,404 downwards.
TTTCCATAGCCTCATATGTTGCATCTGTTATTTTAGTGAGTTTGGATAAGTTTCTGCCCATTAGATTCTTTGTTTACTTGCTGATCGAATTCCCTATCTATATCCTTGTTGTCGTTATATCATCTTGTTGTCTTGTTGTCTCTGAAAATCGACACAAAAAAATCATATCATATCATTGCTGTTTGTTTTTGTTCTACCTATTGTTCGTGCAAGTGTTATATCATTGTTAAAAAAAGTATCAAAGAAAAGTTAGGAAAAGAGACAAAAAAGATCAAAAAAAGAAAGAAGAGAAAGATACTGTACAAAGTTACTGAAACGTTTATACCAATTGCTCTCTGTTTGCACTCTATCAATTGTGCAGATTTTTATGTGTTAGCTAATCCATCGCTAGTGTGGAATTTAGTTGTTGGATCTCTAAAATTTTCTGTTTACACCATTCATATCTTGATATCAGCACTAAGCATTGAACATCTAGTTTGGATTGTTACTTATCTTTACAACAACTAAAATTTAGATTGCATTTCATATATTTTCCCCCACCAAGCTACACAAACAAGCCATCGTTTACGTCATCCTTGTCTTGTGTTCGCTTAACCATCACATTTTTACCGTCACACATATTAACTTGTAATCCACAAGGAAAACATAAGAGTTTTGGTTGGTAAGAGAAAGTGAGGTTGTGAGATATTCCACATATTATCCTATCATATACACCTCCTGTTTTTGTTGTTGTTACACTAACGGTGTAGAAAAAAAACCTCCTCATCCAGAAGATTGTGTTACTATGGCTCAATTCGATGAGTTAAGGCAGAACATAGTAGCAAGCCAAGATCGAATTGCTCAAAATTTTCAAAATATTATTGCTCATCTTCAAGCTATTCGAGATATATATGAATCTCAAGAGAGGAGAAATCGTGCTACTGCTCATGCCATGAGGCCACCCGGGCTTGGTCGTGGGAATGGAAGAAGAGGTGCTGCTCAAGTAAGAGAACAAAAGAGGCCGTGGGCATATCATCAAAGAATATCTAAACAATCGTACCATCTTTGTAACTAAAAAAAGAGAGTATGCATCTGCTAGTGAGGAGGAAGAGCAAGTTCTTGATGGCAAAATAAATCAAGATGACACCGAAGAAGAGGACGCAACTTATGATTTTGAACAAGGTGCTGCCCTTGTGATGACTCAAGTTTTGAGTGTATAACTTAAAGAAGATGAAAATAGACAATGCCATAAACTTTTTTAGACCTGAGCTAAAGTAGAAGGCAAGGTTTGCAAGGTAATCATTGATGGAGATAGCTGCCATAATCTTGCAAGCAAGGAGATATGTGACAAACTTGGTCTGAAATTGCTACAACATCCACATCCATATCATGTTCGATGGCTGAATAATAGTGGATATATTAAGATTGGACATCGAGTAAAAGTTTCTTTCAAAATTGGTGAATATGAAGACATAGTTGAGTGTGATGTTGTGCCCATGATAGTGTGTCACTTGCTGCTAAGAAGGCCATGGCAATTTGATCGATCCTCGCAGCATTGTGGTCGAACAAATCAATTCACTATCAAGTGAAAAGGGCACAATTTTTGCTTAAGCCAATGACACCTCAACAAATAATAGCTGAACATATGGAAAAGAGTTCTGAAATTAGGATAGAAAGTGAAAAAGAAAGAGAGAAAAACGGAATGAGAGACATCCACAATTCGGTGAGTGAGAGCCACAAGCCAAACATGAGAGATAGAAAGAAAAGAGAGGGTGAGGACTTGATTATGTTAGCCACAAAATCAGAAATGAGAGATGTGAGGAATAACTTAACTCAAATGCTCATTGTACTCTTGTACAATGATGCATTATTTTCAACTAATGACACAACATCTCTTCCTAGTGTTGTTTCTCAACTTTTGCATAAATGTGAATATGTTTTTATAAATGAAACTCCTGCTGCACTTTCTCCATTGCGTGGCAAAGAACACCAAATTGATCTTATCTCGGGGCTGCGTTACCCAATAGAGCACCATACTACACAAACCCCGAAGAAACCAATGAAATACAAAGGCAAATACGAGAACTTCTAAACAAAGGGTATATACGTGAAAGCTTAAGTCCTTGTGCTGTTTCTGTGATTTTGGTTCCAAAGAAAGATGGTTCTTGGAGAATATATGTTGATTATAGAGCCATTAACAATATTACTGTGAGATATCATCATCCTATTCTTAGGTTAGATAATATGCTTGATGAGTTGAGTGGTTCTATGATATTTTCTAAGATTGATTTAAGAAGTGGATACCATCAAATCAGAATAAAACTTAGAGATGAATGGAAAACTGCTTTCAAAACAAAGTTTGGGATCTATGAATGGTTAGTTATGCCTTTTGGTTTGACTAATGCTCCTAGTACATTCATGGGATTGATGAACCATGTTTTGAGAGCATTCATTGAAATATTTGTTGTTGTTTACTTTGATGAAATCCTAATTTATAGCAAGGCCTTAAATGAACATGTTGATCATGTTAGACAAGTTTTCGATGTGCTTAGAAAGGAGAAATTGTTTCCTAACTTTGAGAAGTGCACATTTTTTACAGAGAAGGTTGTTTTTCTTGGATTTGTTGTTTCAGGACAGGGAATTGAAGTGGATGAAACAAAGGTGGAAGCAATCAAGAATTGGCTAACTCCCGTAAATGTGAGTCAAGTAAGAAGTTTTCATGGTCATGCTAGATTTTATAGAAGATTTGTGCAAGATTTCAGTACCATAGCTGCTCCTTTGAATGAGATAACAAAGAAAGGTATTGTGTTTCAATGGACAGAATCACAAGAAAATGCTTTCCAAAAGTTAAAGAAATATTTAACTGAAGCACCTTTGTTAGCTTTACCCGATTTCACTAAAACTCTTGAAACTTGGCAGCATTATTTATGAGCAAAAGAATTTGTTATTCATTCTGACCATGAAGCTTTGAAGTATTTGAAATGTTAATCAAAGCTGAACCAAAGACATGCCAAGTGGGTGGAGTTCATAGAAATATTTCCATACGTTGTGAAGCACAAGAAAGGTAAGGAAAATGTTGTTGCTAATGCATTGTGTCATAAAAATACTTTATTGAATCAACTCGAAATAAATGTGTTGGGACTTGAAAGTATGAAAGAATTGTATCATGATGATCATGAATTTTTAGAATCATATGAGAAATGCAAAGCTACAAATGGCTGGGAAAAATATCATGTGCATGATGGTTTCTTGTTTAGAGCTAACAAACTATGTGTTCCAAATTGTTCGGTTAGACTTTTGTTGTTACAGGAAGCACATGCAGGTAGAATGATGGGTCATTTTGGATGAGAAAAGATCTATAAGTTGCTGGTCGACCACTTCTATTGGCCAAAGATGAGGAAGGATTTAGAGAAGTTTGTGCAACGCTGTATCACTTGTCATAAAGCTAAGTCAAAAATTGAATCCTCATGGATTATATACTCCCCTACTTGTTCCTAGTGTTCCATGGAAAGATATTAGCATGGACTTTATTTTGGGTTTGCCTAGGACAAAGAGGAGGATGGATTTTATTTTTATTGTTGTTGATAGATTTTCAAAGATGGCACATTTCATACCTTGTCATAAAAATGACGATGCTTCCCACGTAGCTACTTTATTTTTCAGAGAAATTGTATGGCTGCATGGAATACCGAGGACCATTGTCTCTGATCGTGATGTGAAATTCATGAGTTATTTTTGGAAGACACTGTGGGCAAAGTTTGGCATAAAGTTGCTATTTTCTACTACTTGTCTCTCACAAACAGATGAACAAACTAAAGTTATCAATCGTACTCTATCAATGCTATTGAGAATAATGATCAAGAAGAACTTGAAGGAGTGGGAAGATTGTTTGCCACATGTGGAGTTTGCTTACAATAGGGCAGTACATTCTACCACTAATATGTGTCCCTTTGAAATTGTTTATGGATTTAAACCTATTACACCAATAGATTTGTTGTCTCTTCCTTTGCAGGAAAGGATTAATATGGATGCCTCAAAACGTGCTGCATACATGAATAAAATACATGAGAAAATAAGGGAAGAAATAGAGATGAAAGCTCAGCACAAAGCCAAGAAGATGAACAAACATAGGAAGAAGGTTATGTTTGAACCCGGAGATCTTGTTTGGATCCATTTGCGCAAAGGAAGAATTCCTGATAAGCGCAAGCCAAAGTTGATGCCACGAGAAGATGGACCATTCGAAGTGCTAGCAAAGATTAATGACAATGCATATAAGATTGATCTTCCAGCAGAATATGGTGTAAGTAAATCCTTTAATGTTGCTGATCTTACTCCATTCCATGGTTTTGATGATACAGAGTCGAGGACAACTCCTTTTCAAGAGGAGGAGATGATACGGATCAGCCCAGTGAACCAATAACAAAAGAGCTTATAAACACACAAGAACAAACTATGAAGGAGCAAGAACTATTTACACCATTTTCAAGGACCAATTATGTGGAGTCGAGCAAACAAACTAGAACAAGAGATGAACTTAGTCTTAACTGATACATATTTTAATATTAATGAGAATTTTATACTGCCTAAATATGGCACTTTGCTCATGTTTAGGTTTATTGGTACAGAGAAGTCTTGTTGGATTTCAAATACAATAACTCACTGATTGCGAGCTAAGGAAAACGGTCCAGTCGGGTGTTACTTTTTTCTCCACAATATTACTTTTTACACTGGTCCAATCATCCGTTATTTTTTCCTCCACGGTGTTACTTTTTACATTGGTCTGATCGTCCGTTACTTTTTCCTCCAAGGTGTTACTTTACACCTCTGTCTACTGACAATGTTCTAACTTCCAAGAGATGGGCGATCTATCCTGTCATGATTTAATAGCCATAATATATACGGTTAGAAAGATAATCAAGTCTACTTTCATCTTCAATAAATAGATCATCTTTTGGACTTCTCAATAAAATGTTATCGCTATTTTAGTGAAGATTGTATAGAAGCTGAACTAGCTGCGCGAGGCTATTAAGGAATTCCTCCTGAAGACCTTTGAGCTGCCAACTTCTCAAGAAGCTTAAGAGTATTTTGATACCCAGCTTGGAGAGTTGTTCCTAGTATAAATACTCCTCATTGTCCTTGCAAGAACAAACTTTTGATAATGAAAAAACAGAACCCCTTTGTTTAGCTATGTGCTAACAAATCGAGAGTGAAATCTCTACCCCTTTACTCTCGTGATTTCCTTATGGGATTACAGAAGCGGATGTTCAACGTCTCCCAATTAGTGCTCCTACTTCCTTCAAGGTTTCCTTGATTGATGTAGGCTGTGTTGGTTGGTAACCTAGAGTGTGGTTGGGCGAACCCTTGATTTAGGCTGCCATAATTGAGACGGTGGTTGGCTTCAAGTACGATCGTCAGGTTGCACTATTATCTTGGCTGCTTGTAGCTAGTTATTTATGGAAATATGCCCAAGAAAATTCTGGGGGACCCGGAAGTTCTGGCTTGAGGCCAGAAGTTCCAGGTTCTAGAGCAACCGAAAGTTTTGGTGCGACCGAAAGATCTGGGCCAGCCCCAATTTCGGTTTCTAGAGGAACCGAAAGTTCTGGTTGGACCAAAAGTTCTGGACCTGCATGAAAGGTGAATTTTGGATGAACCGGAAGTTCTGGTTCAAAATTCCATACAAAATGTTATTTTAGGAAGTTTCAGTTAGACCGAAAGTTTCAGACAGAAATAAATTCGTACAAAAGGTTATTTTCGAAAGTTCTAGGCTTGGACCAGAACTTTTAGGCCAGACAAACAGATTGTTGGGCTTTAATACTGATTAAAGGCCCATGAGAGGGCACTATATAAGGAGAGGAGGGGCGAGGACGAAAAAGTTACTGTTGCTTTCGCCCCTACCCTAACCCTAGCTGCCACCTCTCCCCTGGCTTCACCTACTGTGGCCGTATCTTCCCTAACCTCTCATGTGGTACTAGCATACCGACGTGAGGTGATCTCGTCCATGTACGTGTGGATACCGTAGAGGCGCCGCTATAATTGCGCTGCTGATCATCTCGACGTGAGGATCACAAGGCTGCATCGTCTTCACCGCCAACGATCAGACGGAGCTAGGTGGAGTTGATCGAGGACGCGCTTTCCCAACTCTTCTTCCGCTGACCTCGCACATCTCGCGACTAGAGGTAACGATCCATGATCTCATTACTCGCATGGTTCCTAGGCTGAATAGGGTAGAAAAAGTTTTGTTTTATACTAGTGTAGCCTACCCGTTCCCCAACAGTGGTATTAGAGCCTACGTGCGTAGTGTTCAATCTGGATCATACACATATAGGTGATATGTGGTGGAAATAGATTAGATCTATTGTTCTTGCGTCAGATTTTCGGAAGTTCCGGGCTCCAGCCGGAACTTCTGGGCTAAAATAATTCTGCTACAGAATGTCATTTTCGAAAGTTCCGGTTGGACCGGAAGTTCTAGGTTCGGAAGTTCCGGTTAGACCAGAAGTTCCGAACAGAAATAAATTCCTTACAGAAGGTTATTTTCGGAAGTTCCAGACAAAAATAAATTCGATGAAAAAGGGTGATTTTGGAAGTTCAGGGCCTTGAGCCAGAAGTTTCGGATCCATTTTTTAGTCACGCATAGATTCGACGCCCAACTTGTTTTTGCAGAGAATGTTGTGACTGGTATGGCCTTGTGATGTATATGATGCATGCGTGTAATTTTCATGGCTTGCGTGTCATGGTTAATTGCAGCCTAAGGCTGTTCTGTTATTGTATGACCTACGTGTCGACATGCGATGCTTCCTCTCATGTAATTTGTATAGTGCTATTAGATGTAATAGACTGATATAAGAGAATGGAGGCTTGAAGCATGATGACCCAAAGGATAGGAACCATGGAGATGGAGATCACCATGAGAGAATGGGCCATATTATGTCACAGTTAATATGATTGCCTGTGATGTTTACTTTTATTCCTGTCATACTATTCTTTCATGTTCTGGGCGTGGTAGGCATCTGTAGGACTAAGAGTAGCGACTAGAGGGGGGGTGAATGGGAGCTAATTCGTAAAATGAAAATCTCAACAAAAAACAAATCAGGACAAAAATACCCGACTACACCCTTCTAAGTGATCAGTATACAGCGGCCGATGGTCGGCACTAGGCACTCGGCAGCCG
>KE372944.1:232933-253065 GCA_000418225.1 Zizania latifolia | reverse complement strand
AATATTAACTCTGGTGTATGAAACGGAACGGTGACAAACGGCACTGCATAGCAATTATGACCTCCGGGATGGAACGCAGTGGAACGAAGAGAGCACCGCGTGTTCAAGGATCAAACAGTTCCATTTTCGCTATTTGATGGATACAAAAAGAAACTATGACATAATTCGGATCCGATGAACAACATGCCGATAATCAAGGAATAGGATCGGTAAACGATAATCAACAATACTACATGACCGATCGGAATGGAAGAACAATGATTCAATAAAACGAAATAGAACTACAATGATTATGATATGATACAAATAAATGGACATGATACAATTTAATCAATAGGAACAAAGAAACACAGAGGCGGAAGGAATTGTGTTCTCACCGAGAGCGAAGAGAGGATGATGCAGTGGACATCAGGTGGAAGACGATGAAGAAGCCGGTCAATCAATAAGAAGAGTTCACTGATTTTTCTTTTTAACTCCTCAGTTTTCTCTTCCTGATTCTCTCTAGATGGAGATGGACAACAGGAGGGGCGAGGTGGTTCTGGGTGGCAGGAGCAGTGGGGAGAGAGAGAGAGGCATCGCCGGCTAGGGAGCGCGGGGCAGGGTGGTGCACGACCAACAGCTGAGCGCTGCAGCCTGGGAAGGCGGTGAGCAGAGGCGGGGCGGCTTCGGCGATCTGGCAGAAGAGGACGATGACGGCGGCTTCGGGCTGGGCGCTAGGGGCAGCAGCGGAAGGAGGAGAGGAGGAGGGCGCAGGGAGAGGGAGGAAGGAGGGGTCGCCAGGAAAGAAATAGTGGGAGGGCTGCGGGCAGGCATAGGAAAAGAAGAAGGAGAGAGGAAGAAAGGAAAGATAGCAAAGAGAAAAGAAAGGTGGGAAAAATGTTTCGTTTCAAAATTTTAGATTTTGGACTTTTTAGCAAAATGATAAAAGTTTTTAAAGGTTTGGAATTTTAAACAAATTGAGGGATTTTAGATTTCAAAGAAATAACTCATGAATATTTATAGAATATTCAATGATTCGGGAAATTGAGAAATTTCATATTCGCATCAACATTTGAAATTCCAATTTCATACACGAATTAAAGGATTTGAATTTACTTCGGGATTTCATAAGAAAAGAGGATTTCCAAAGGGACTTTCACGAAATTCAAACTGCGCGATGGAAAAGATTATTTTGACTTTGCGAATGATAACAGATAATTGGTTCCTCCTGATTTACGATGAGAAAAGCGAGAGATGGCCGAGGACGAGGTTTCAAACTCGGCCGGAAAGAGAAAGGATTTTAATAACTTTTCTGATTAATGTTATTCACTGAAATATTATTTATTTACTATTCTAGTTGGAAAACATTAAGAAAATAAAATCAAAACCTAAATTGTTTTGAGGCAGGAGAAATTTATTAAAAATTCCCCTGGCCAAATTTGACTTGGTTTTACATTATTTTTATTGAAATATTTTCTCATATATTTTATTCATACGACAATTATGATAAAACGCATTTTATCAATTTATATTAGTCTTTGCGATGAAATGATATTGATTGTATCTTAATTAATTCCTTTGCATCAAAAATTCTAGGAAATTTTTGGATGCAATTTAGAGCAAGGAGAATTTTAAGAAAAATACTCCTGCTACGATGTATTTTTGAAAAAAAAATTAAGTCTGTATTTTAGTTTCCTTGTTTATCGCTTTATTCTTAAGCATTTTCTTGAAATTCATTTATTAATTTCTTTATTTTATGTTTAATGTCTGACAAAAATCAGGGTGTTACAAAAGTCAGGATCTCGAAGTAGAGTGAGAGTGAAAAAGAGAGAAGTGAGGGAGAGACCCGAAGGTTTACATATAAAGCCCATCCCAAAACTTTCGATTGGATCCGAAACTTCTGGGTCCTAGATGTTTCGGTCCAATCTGGACATTCTAGGATTCTGGAATTACCAAACAGAGGGACAATTCTAGAACTTCTGGTTAAACCCGAATGTTCTGGCTGTTCTATAACTCATACAGAACCATAGTTTCAGACATTTTGGATATGTCTGGAACTGGCAAACTCTCCAGAATTTCAATTTGAGCAGGGAATTCAAAGGAGAAAAGTGTCGTGAACTATTTGGTCAAGCAATAACTTAGCAAAACAAACATATTTAGACATTATTAAGCAATATACAGTCATGATCAAGATCCTTCAACCAAAAATGCAAAATTTTCATAAATTCATAAAGATTTATCCCATTTTGCTATATGAAGACACTTTTACTCTGTTTTTCGTTTTGCAACCCATCATATAACTTTTGCAAATGTCTCAAGCCAAGTTGCGAGAATCAAGAATATTTAACTCATTTCTCAACTCACAAAACCTTTGCTCATCTAGAGGCTTGGTAAATATACTAACTAGTTGTTTTTCGGTTCTCACATGCTAAAGGCTAATATCTCCCTTCTATCTCATGATCTGTTAAGAAATAATGGTGGATATCTATATGTTTTGTTCTTAATTGTTGAACTGGATTGTAGGCAATCTTTGTGGTACTCTCATTATCATATAGGAGTAGGATTTTTGAAACATTGTGCTGAAAGTCTTTTAAGATTTGCTTCGTCTAAAGGAGTTGTGCGTAACAACTACTGGTGGCAATATATTCAACTTTGGCGATGGATATGGCTATGGAATCTTATTTCTTGGAAGACCATAAAACAAGTAATCTTTCAAAAATTGGTATTTGCCGATGGTGCTTTTCTATCCACTTGTTGACGCTAATTTTGGCTCCTAAAAAGATGTAATTAGAAGAATAAAAAAAATTCATAACAAATATGAATGAAATATGTGCGACTGTTTCTAGGCATAAAATACTATCTGATACCCATCAGACATCACAAAAATATATATACAGAAAAAATTATATATATATATATATATATAATAACGGTGCCCTCCTAGCGACATGAACATTATATATATATTGATAAAAATATAATCATAGCATTTGCGGCATAGATTATTATTATTTTTTAAATAGTCATCGGTGCGACACCAAACAATATCAATATATATATATATATAATAAAAATATATAATATATGTCTCATGGTGTAAGATATTATTATGTCTCCACGCACGTGTGTTACAAATGATTATATATATACACACGCGACATATATCCATGAACACAATATATCACATGTATTTTAAGTTTTTAACATCTAAGATTGGATTGTAGCCGCGCTTGAAAATGCCGGAAACAAATGAGATCAGTTCCGACTTCAGAGTTCAGAAGTCTGAGTTCTGCCACGCTGTGGATTTCCAATGGTTCAGTGACATAAGCAAATCCGTACGTAGGCCATAAAGCTTAAAAAAATATTTGAAGAAATACATTTCATTATGTGTTGTGGCAGACTTTGCTTGGCCAACGATGCATGCTATGAATTAGCAATAAAAATTGCTCTCATGTCTCTACGCAAATAAAAATTTGGACGCTATAGCCAAGAAGTAAAATGTAGTCTAAAACCTTTCTGCTGCAATGGCTTAAAATGTCAATTTCTTAAGCTGAATGCAAGACACATTACACAGGTTACAACCACCTGCTGAATAATTTTTTTTTAAGTTCCAATGACATGATATGCATGCATATACAGCAAAAAAATTCCCGTACTAATATTATTTCACTTCATATCACGGTGTATTTCTATTCAGAGATCATTTCACACCTAATACACACAACTCTAAGAATAACCGGATGAATTGCACATTACAATTTTTCCTTCACGTAACACTGCAGCACCTTTTGCATGCCATTTTACTGATTAAAAAAAAGAAAGGAAGTTGTGCTGCCTGTACACGTCCAGCAAAGCAGACCACGTTCCATCTTCACGCGCAGGAACCACGTTCCATCCGCACGCACAGCAGCCCATGCAAAACTGCTCCATTCTCACGCACAGGAAGTTTTTCCCTGCAGTTAGCACTTAGCACCACAAATGAGCAACTCCCTTGAGCCTCCTCTATAAAGAACACAATTTTTAGAGGGAGAAAGTAGGCGAGAGGCTGTGCTAACTCCTACTGCTCTTCTCACATTTTTTCTGAAATCAAAGCATAGAAAAGCATGTGATTAGAGGAAGGAAGTGCTGCTAAGGTGAGAAAATATGCTCTTCATTTATTCCTCTTCTTCCTTCTCAATTGAATGCATCTTTTGATTCTAAACTTAGCTAAAGAGTACAGGTTTAGGAGATCTTTCTTCATGTCAAATCATTTTCTTTATCTCTTAGGCTTGGCTAAATGAGTACGAGTCTAATAAATTTCATGCTACAAAGAGTACGGGTAAATGAGTTATTTTGTTATACCAAATCATTTTCTCACCTCCTAGGCTCAGCTAAATAAGTACGAGTATTAGAACTTTTTTGCTCTAATTCTTAGTCTCGGCTAAATGAGTATGAGTCCAAGGAATATCTTGTTATAAATGATGCAAGATTATACTCATTTTCATTCACTCGGTTTTGGTCCCGTTAGTGGATACAAACTTAGACTAGAGTTCTACTCTTGGCTATTGTTTGGTCCTCTACAAGGGATACAAATCACGGGTATACACATGCATTAGGCATATGATTAATGTTGTGAAAGAATTGACCATAAACCAAACAAGCGTCCACGTCAGTTATCTTCATGGCACCATGCCATGTAAGTATTAATACACGCGTAGTGACAAACAAAATTAAATCATAAATGTATACACTCGACACATACATAAGTCATGTAGCATCATATAAAAAAGACCGGCTATGTCCTTCATATAGGCTCAATGGTATAAGTATAAGGTCATAAATACCCACAAAAATGATTCATAATCATGTTATGTACTTAGGTCCGATCAAAATAAAATAATAAATACTTGCACTTCTCACATACACATATAGATAGTGCAAGTTGCACATATATGCATAGACAACTCATGCAACAGTAGCATAAGTAAGCCTCAATATTCAAGATATGGTCAAAATAAAAAATACAAAGTTGGACTAGTTATAATTCGGATACCGAAGTAAACAAATACTCATTGGTTTACTTCTCAGTGGCGTATATACATATATGGCATGGTCATGATATTCACTCTAATAAAGATAATAAGCACTTGCGCTCTGCACGCGCTTAAACAAAAACTCATGTGAAGAGAAATCAAAGAAATTCTTCAACCCCGCTGGAGCTAGGATAGAATATTATTTTTAATTCTTTTTAGCTTCATAGCAGTACGCGTTGTAATCTTCCTTTTTAGTTATAACTCTTAATTATGGGCTTTCTCTACGGAGATGTAATTAACAGGATTATTATGTAAATGTATTAATTCTAGAAGTAGTGGATTCACAATGTCTGATATTTTAATTTTCGTATTTGTATTTAAATCAAATTAATTTGTATCTAATGAATTGTGGATATGGCCCCTTCCGAGCATAAAGGGTCATGTTTTCCCGTCGTCACAACTTTGCAACCGGTAAGGTCTTTGACTTCTTTGGCTTCTTCCACCGTAAGCTCATGTGCCATTATTCTTCCTAGCACATTACTTAGAGTGATCTTTTTGAAGTCCTTGCGCTCTCGAATCAAGATCACCTAGGTTGGATTCCTTGGCGCTATTGCATAGAGCAATCTCTTCACCACCACATGATCGATCATGTGTTCACTTCTAAGTCCTTTGATCTTATTGACCAAGACCATGAGGTGGTCATATATTTCTTAGGGAGTTTTATCATCTTCTATGATAAATCTTTCAAGCTTCCTTTGAGAAGCTCGATCTTAAACTCCCTCACGGTTAATGTACCTTCATAGGCAACTTGCAAAGTTTCCTATATTTTTTTGGCTTCTTCAATGCCATCAAACTTATTGAACTTTTCGAGGCCCAATGTGGCAAGTATGACTCTCGCCGCTTGAGCATTACGATGAATGGCTTGCTCTTCTTTGGAAGTCAAGGCTTTTGCTTCCGAGATAGCATCTTCCAAATCTAACATGTACATACAATCTTTCAAATATTTAGATGCATAGAAATTAAATGCAATTTTATCTTATGTCTCCATGCCGCATAGTGTGTACCATCAAAGTATCGTACACGACCGATTGGCATGGAAATATAGTTATTACTAGGTTTTAGTTTAGAGTAATCATAAGGATATGAGGCTCCTTTTCTTTCATCGGCGCTATTCTTTTCAGAATCGGCGAAGGATGGTCTTGAGCCATGTCATTGCGTAAGAACAACAGTATCCTATAGGATTACCCACAAAGGAGATTTGTGTAGGTGTATGAGGAAGGTTGTGGTCATGATTCAATGGTTGTCTCACAGCAATAAGAGACAGGGATTTTTAGATAGGTTCAGGCCTCCCGAAGGATAATAACCCTAATCATGTATGCGCTTATGTGCGTGTATTTTAAAAGCGCATGCAAATAACCTTGCTTGTCAGCCTCGCCTGTAAGACGTACCCCCTATCCCTTCATATACTGCAGGGATCAGGGGGTTACTGTTTAGGCCTTAACAGCCCCATTAATCCCCTTTACAACAGTTTAAATCACCAGGGATCGTGGGCTAATAAATACATTATTATTCACTATATTAATTTGACTATTACGCCTTGGGGTTTATTGTCATTGATGAGGTGGACCGACTATTGAACCGTCCTCCCGAGTCCCAGTAGTCGGGGCATCCTCTTGAGTCCTAGTGATCGGGAATCCTCCCTTTGGCCGACTGCTTCCTAGACACGTGTTGGTCCGACCCCTTCTAGGTCATGTTTAATGCTCTGTCTTTCCGATCCTGTCTTCCATCTGATCATCATGAATAGACTCGAAAAGTACCCTGAGGTCATATCCCCGACAGGAGCCCTCGTTCGGATGGAGTCAAGAAGCTGTAAGGAGCGCCAACTTGATGAATTTCTTATTATTTACTGGGCAGGGGCTCCGGTTAGGTGCACCTACCGGGTGTAGCCCCCTAGCTTAAAGATTTGTTAGCAAAACAAGCTTCAAGGTCCAAAATCTTGTGTAATTATTTGTTGAGGCAGGAAGAGTCCAAGCCCCCGGGCGTCTTGGTGATCGGGTGCTCGTCGGAGTTGAGAGATGTTTTAAGTCTTAGGTGTTTTGGTGAGTAGGCGTCCGTTGGGGTTGACTAGCGTGATGGAGTATATGGGCCCTTCGGGCGATTCGGCGCACAAGGCGTCAGTCAGAGTAGACGAGAGCAGGGGAGTATGTGGGCCCCACGGCAATTCGGCGAAAAGGCGTCAGTTGAAGCGGACTAGCAACTGTCGGAGTACATGTGGCCCACAGCGATTTTAGCGAAAAGGCGTCAGACTGCCGATTGCTGGAGTAATGGAGTATGTGGGGTCCATGGCAATTTTGGCGAAAAGGCGTCAGACTGGCGGCTGTCAGGTTTGATTAACGCGAAAGAAGGCACGAGTCCCCAAGCTCTTTGGCGAGCGAATGTCAGTTGCAGTAGTGGGCATTGGTTCGCCTTCCTCTCGCAGCCGTCAGATCCATTTTGATCGGCCAGATGGAGTCATCGGGGTATGTTGACCGGCAGAATAAGGGCATGGATTCGCTTTCTGAACTTGTCATGAGGCAATCACGACGTATCAGGGGCCCAAACCGTCGCTCGGTCGGCTATAAATTGTCACTTTTGTACTTCATCCACCGCACGCTATCACTTTCGCTTGAATCCTGTTCATCTTCTTTCTTGCGCTCAAATCTTCTCTACTGGTGCCTCGCCGCCCTGGCCGCCATTTCTAGTGCATGGTGTGCCTCCGCAAAGCTCACCGTCTTTTCAACCTCAAACCTCTCGCTCCGCCGTGCACCGTTCTGATGGCGACCACCGATTCCAGCGTCGGCGTCGACCGCTCGAAAGAGTTTGTGAAGTCCAGCTCATCCGAGCGGCGGATTGAACTCCTAGAGAAGACCGGAGTTCTCCCGGTGAAGGCATTGTCTTTGTGGCATCCATCTACGGGTGAGCGATTTCTGACTCCGAACACCAACGAATTAGTGGTGTTCGAGTCTTTTCTTCTTCGCGGGCTCGGCTTGCTGGCCCATCTTTTTCTTCGGGGTCTTCTTTACCATTACGACATCTCCCTATGCAATCTGAACCCTAACTCCATTCTTCATATTTCTATCTTCATCCAACTCTGTGAAGTCTATCTTAGCATCGATCCCCACTTCAATCTCTTCTGCCATTTTTTCTATCTGCAATCTCTCAGAAAGAGAGTCGTTGGCGGGGCTAGACTCCAACTTCGTGATGGCAAGGCTGCCGAGTACATCACCGTCCCCCTCCTGACGTCCAACAAGGGCTGGCACTCTCAATGGTTCTACGTTCGGAACCATGAGCCGGCCCATTCTCTAGAGACCGACCACGTGTCGACCCCCGCGCTGACCTGGTCAGACCGTTGTAGGTAGGCAGATCAAGGCCAAGTGAATGAGCTTGTCTGAGAAATCGCTGAGCTTCGTAAGTAGAAGCTGTCAGGGGTCCACGTGGCCCTCAACTTCCTGCCCTACCACGTTCAACCCGGCAAGAGTCAAGCACGACCGGGATACGAGTACGCAACCCTCAACTTCGGTCGGACCCCTCTCGGGAGTCCTCGGAGCCCCTGACCACAAAAGAAGGCACAGCGTGGGTACGGGACCTCCTCACCCCCAAGACGGTGGTTGGCAATGAGGATGGCCCACGCTCATACAAGTTGATCAACCCCCGACCGGCAGTAAGGCTTTGTTGTTAGCTTGTCTTTTGTATTTGCTTTGCGTTGATGTTTGACAATATCACCTGCCGGGTACTGACTGCATCAAAATAGTAGGGGCGAGAAGCATACTGCTCTCCAGCTCCTTTGCCCTAGCAGCCTCAGGCGATCGGGCAGAAGGACATCGATCAGCCAGTCGGGCCGATCGGGACGAGAAAGCGGAAGGACAAAGACGTTTGTCCTCCTACGACGAAGAAGTCATGCACGGCGGTGGCATCTTTAGGGAAACCTAAGGTGCCATCATCGTTTCCTGGAGAGGCTAGTGCTGACTCGGAGACGTTCGATGCTAGGCCAGCTGGTGGGGCGACAGTGAGGGCACCATCATCATCATCACCCTTACCCCCACCTCTACCTCCTCCTCCATCAGGAGTTCCGTCGGGCAAATATCGATGGGTGAAGAGGAGTGCGTTCTAGAAGTCCACCTAGTAAGTTATGTGCTGACAGTTTTGATAAACATTATGTATATTATTAGTTTAACCTTTGATTATTGTCAGTATGTCGGCATCGTTGCCCGATGAGGACAATGTCATGTGCCAGCCAGCGGCCAGTGGCTCCGGAGCGGTCGGCAGTGGCAACGACACGGCTACGGCTGCACCATCCGAGGTGACGGCTTTGGCTACATGAGTGGTAGCCACTGATGTGGTGGTCTTCATGCTGCTGCCGGACTGACAACGGATGCACGGGCCACCGAGGCCCAACCCATGGAGGCCTCGACCACGGGGGTGTCGACCGCAGCCATGCCGAGCACAGATGCGTCGATTGAGGCTAGAGCAGTGCCGACCGCGGCTGGGCCAACCAGTGACGTGGTGATGAAGGAGCAGTCGACCGTCGATCTCAGGGTGGAGGAGCAGCCGACTGCCGACCCCATTATGGGGGAGGCAAAAAATGTGGCGTCGCCAGCAAAGGAGGCTATGGGGTCAGACGGCGGACCGGCCCCACTTGCTAATGAAGTTCAGCGGGAGATGGTAGAGTGCTATGATGCTACCAGCGTAAGTCATGCCAACTTTAGTAGTTATTTTTTGTCTGACACTTGTAGCTGAACTTGTACTTGTTGTAGTGTGTCCTGAACTGCCTGGTTGGGAATACAGGTGTACCGTACCCCGGCCATAATCTAGACTTGGGAGCTCTCAATGCCCAAGTTTAGCAATTAACAAAGCAACTGGCGAGGAGGGAGGCCGCCTGGAGGATGGCAGAGAAGGACAACCAAATCCTCAGCACCCAATTGGACATCCGCTCCTCCGGTAAGTACCTAGCCACTTCTGATGTTGTTGGCGGTTCTTTGTTGTATCAGTCTAATCATCATGATAAATAGACTAGGCAACCCTGGAGGCACAGTTAGAGATGGCGACTGCTATGGCGGAGCGCTTGGTCACCTCGGTAGAGTTGGCCATGGCTGAGCGAGATGAAGCCAAGGAGAGGGCGGTGAAAGCTGAGGCCAAAGCTGCATCGTTAAAGAAGAAAATCACCGCAGTCGAGGCCACCGCCGTAGTCACGCAAAAGAAGGTCGATGAGGCAGTCGGTGAGTACAAAATTATGGTCGATCAATATCATCTTCAGTCAGCTTAATTGGAATATTGGCTGATGCTTGTGTTGTTGCTTGCAGAACTACATCGGCGGGTGAATGCTCAGTTCACTGACCTAGAGTTGCGTTTGAGCAACATGCAAGCACAGGTCGACCACTACTGGGCGGAGGCCGAGGTACTCGTCAAGATTATTGATGGTGAACCTGCCAGCGCCGAGTGGTCCATGGAGCAATTTTTGGAGCGGCTCTAGTGGTCAGCGGCACATCTAAACTAAGCCCGAGACTTCATGCAGTCAACGGCCACACACGCACTTGGTATAGTCTGAGCTCTATACCCGACTGTCCGGATGGATCACATCTAGGTGGGGTGGCCGGCGAACGTGGAGGAGTCTGACGTGGAGCGAATCTACCCAGAGGTGGAGGATACGGCTGTCGTAGTCATCCAAGACTTAGAAACTTATCCTGAAGAACCTGCCGAGTAGAAGAAAAATGTAGAAAGAAATACTATGTATATAGTTAACTTTCAACGAAAAATGATGTTTTGGAGTTTAATTTGTACTGTGTCCGACTGCCTTTATCTGATTTCCGAGTGATTGGTATAGCTGTAATTCGCAGCGTAGGAAAACTGAGCCGCATGCACACGTATTGAATGTTTAGCTTCATAAGTAGTCAAAAATAACAAGAGAGAGAGGTCGGGAAAACATTATGGCGAGTAGCGAGCCTTCGAGTGGGCAACCAAATATCAACAATAACTCACCAAAGCTAGAGCGGGTCATAGACTCTGGGTTAGAGTGATAAGAAGGCAAGCACTCGGGGTCGGGCGGGAAAAAATAATATTAGAGTGAAAATTGAAGGAACATCTTTATTAATCCAAGGTAAGAATATGTAGCTTGTAACATCATGGGTAAAAGCGGTGAAGATACTCGATATTGTAGGAATTAGGGACGCGTTGGCCGTCTTCGGGCATCAGTCAATAAGAGCCTGGTCGGGTTACTTTGGCTATTATGAATGGACCGTCCCATGGAGCAGAGAGCTTGTGAACGCCGACTGCTGACTATATTAAGTGGAGGACCAAGTCGCCGACTTGAAATGACCGACCACGTAGGTTATGGTCGTGATATCGGCGTAGAACTTGCTGGTACCGATCGGATTGAATGGCTATAGCCAAGCGAGCTTCTTTGAGATTGTTGATATCCGCTTCTCTTATTTGTTCGGCGGTGCCTTCGTCATATTGCTGGATCCTTGGTGATTCATGGAGCATGTCCACCGGCAAAATGACCTCTGACCCATATACTAGGAAAAATGGAGTCCGACCAGTAGCTCGACTAGGCTGAGTGCGAAGTCCCCAAAGAACCGCTGGCAATTTCTTCATCCATCGACCACCGTATTTATTGAGAGGGTCAAAAACTCTGGCTTTTAAACCTTAGAGTATCATGCCATTAGCCCGTTCACATTCACCATTTATCCTTGGATGTGCCACAGATGTATATTTGACTTGAGTGCACCGGTCCTCGCAGAATTCCCAAAAATCATTGCCGGTGAACTGAGTCCCAAGATCAGTAATAATCTGGTTAGGAATACCGTACCGGTAGCATATACCTTGGATGAACTCGGCGGCTTTCTTGGCTATACTGGTTCGTAGTGGCATAACTTCAATCCACTTCGTGAACTTGTCAATGGCGACGAATAGGTGATCATATCCCTGGGGGGCCTTCTAGAATGGGCCAACCATATCAAGCCCAAAGCATGCAAACGGCCACGAAGGCGAAATGGTCTAGAGAGCCTGAGCAGGGAGATGATTCTGCTTGGTAAAAAATTGGCATCCTTGGCAACTCCGAACAAGTAACTTGGCATCTTCGTTGGTAGTCAGCCATAAAAGCCTGAACGGAAAGCCTTGCTGACTAGTGTCCGATCACCGGCATGATTTCCACACAAGCCTGAGTGTACTTCTTTTAATATATCCAACCCCTGCGATCGACTGACACACTTCATGAGCACTCGGGTTGAGGCAGCCCTTTTGTATAATTCTGTCCCTACAACAACATACTGCTTGCTTCTTCGGGCAAGGCGGATAGCCAGATCCTTGTCTTCAGGAGCTTTGGCGGTGAGGATGAAGTCGATGAAGGGTTGGCGCCAATCTTTAGCATCATCGGTGATAACTAGGACAGAAGGTGTCTTATTGGTATCCAAGGGTTGCGCTTCTTCAGCTTGAACCGATGGTTTGTGGAGTTCTTGGAGAAAAACACCACTCGGCACCGGTGCTCGAGAAGATCCTAGCTTGGCAAGGAGGTCGCCGGCCGAGTTCTCATCCCGAGGAACATGATGGAACTCGAGGCCATAGAATTTGCCTTCTAACTTGTGAACTTCGGTGCAATATACATCTATTTTATCACTGGTTTAGGACCAGTCTTTGTTGACTTGGCTGATGACTAATTTTGAATCTCCATATACCATCAGGCATTTAACTCCAAGGGAGATAGCAATTCGCAAGCCGTTGATGAGTGCTTCATACTCAGCTGCATTGTTGCACGCCGTAAACAGAAGTTGAAGAGCATATTTCAGGCGTTCACCTTGGGGGAAATTAGAAGTACTCCAGTACCTGCTCCATCAATGCTGAGGGAGCCATCAAAATACATGACCCAATGCTTCGGGGTCTCGGCAGTCGATGGGATTTGAACCTTTGTCCACTCGGTGATGAAGTCAGAGAGAGCTTGAACTTGATGGCTGTTCGGGGCTTGAAGTCGAGGGTATATTCTCGTAACTCAATGGCCCACTTGACAATCCGACCGGTAGTGTCCCGATTGTGGAGAATATCGCCGAGTGGAAATTCGATGATAACGTCTATCGAGTGCGCCTGAAAATAATCCTTGAGCTTCTGGGCGGTCATGAGCACGGCATAAAGAATCTTCTGAATCTGAGGGTATCGGACTTTTGATGGCCCGAGTATTTCAAATATAAAATACACCGGTCTTTGTACTGGGTAGGTGTAGCCCTCCTCTGGGCGCTCAGTGATTATGGCGGTACTGACCACACGTGTCGTGGTGGAGATGTAGAGGAGCAAAGTTTCTCTAGGGATCGGCATAACCAGAACAGGTGGCATGGTGAGAAATTTTTTCAGGACGCCGAATGCCTGGTCTGCTTTCGGAGTCCAATTAAAATTGCCCTCTTTTTTCAATAATTTAAAGAATGGCATCCCCTGTTCGCCAAGTCAAGAGATGAAACGTCCGAGTGCCATCATGCAACCCGTGAGACGTTGAATATTCTTCACGGTGGTCGGCTTGCCCATGTTGATGATCGCTGAGATTTTGTCTGGATTGGCCTCAATTCCTTGACTACTAACAACAAAACCAAGCAACTTTCCAATCGGCACCCCAGATACGCATTTGTCTGGGTTGAGCCTCCATCAGAATTTGCGGAGATTATCTACAGTCTCTTAGATGTCAGGAATTAAATCATCTAGATGCCTTAATTTGATAACGACATCATCCACGTAGGCTTCCACGTTGCGTCCAATCTAGTCGGCGAGACAACGTTGTATGGTGTGTTGATATGTAGCCCCGGCATTCTTGAGCCTGAAGGGCATTGACGTGCAACAATAGACGCTGAATGGAGCGATGAAGGATGTCTTCTTTTGGTCTTTCTCCTTCAGGCTAATTTGATGATAACCCCTATAGCAATCCAGGAAGCAGAGAAGGGAACAGCCGGCTGTGGAGTCAACCAATTGATCAATACGCGGCAGTGGGAAAGGATCTTTCAGACATCGCTTATTGAGATCGGTATAATCAATGCACATCCTCCATTTTCTATTTTTCTTTTTTACAAGGACTGGGTTTGCCATCCAGTCAGGATGATACATATCTTTAATGAACCCGGCTGCTAGCAGTTAGGTAACCTCCTCCTTGATGGCTTTTTTATGCTCCTAGGCGAATCGGCGTATTTTTTGTTTAACCGGCTTGGCGGTCAGGAAGACGTGGAGTTCATGCTCGATTAGCTCCCTTGGTATGCCCGGTATATCAGAGGGTTGCCAGGCGAATATGTTGTTGTTGGCGTGAAGGAAGCTGATGAGCGCGCTTTCCTATTTAGGATCTAGCACTGTTCCGATTAGCGCCGTCTTGGAGGGGTTGGCGTCCGAGAGCTTAATACTTTTGTACTTAGCTGGCAGGGGTGACATGCCCGATGTCAATGGCATGGCAGTCAGGATGTTGAGGTCAGCGGTCGGCGTGGTCTTGGCCCCCTGGACGGTCTCTTCCATCCGAACAGATATGTCCGCTGCTTCTCCCAGGGTGAGGCTATCCCACTCACATGCGTGAGAGGTGGCTACATCCCCCTGAACAGAAAAAGCCCCCGCTGGGCCTGGAATTTTGAGGACCAGGTATGTGTAGTGGGGCACCGCTATGAACTTGGCGAGAGAAGGCCGACCGAGCACGGTGTGATAGGCGGTCTCGAACTCGGTGACGTAAAATTTGACGTGCTCGGTCCTAAAATTATCCCCAGTGCCAAATGTCACCGGCATAGTGAGGGCGCCGAGTGGAATAGATGCCTTCCCCGGGACAATCCTGTAAAAAGGCGTGTCTGTCTTTTGCAGCGCTGACTCGTCAATGCCAAGTGCTGAGAGAGTCCCCTTGAAAAAGACATCAAGTCTGCTGCCACCATCAATCAGCACCCTCTTGAGGCGCACTTTCAAGATTACTGGGTCGATCACCAGTGGGAACCGACCTGGCTTGGGGACGTCCGTCCACTAGTCATCCCGGCTAAAGGTGATCGGGATTTCTAATCACCATAGGCACCCAATTGCCCTATCACTGATGGTGTTAACGTGACGGGCAAGCATCTTTTGCTGGTGCTTAGAATCTGCAGCAATCGCTCCACCGAAGATGATGGAGACCGTCCAAGCGGGCTCCTAGAAGTCATTTTCGGCCGGGGGGTCGGCATCTTTGTCCTCCCGGCAAGTCTTCTTCTTTTTGTCATCCCGGTGACGCTTGTCTTGCCAGGAGTTTTCTTCTACCTCTTTGATCATTTGGTTCTACAGCTGGTAGCACCGGCAGGTGGTGTGGCTGCTATTAGGATGGAAAATGCAGGACTTGTCCAGCATCTCCTGCATCACCGAGTTCCCCCAACCTCTGGATCAAGGTTTCTCCTCGGCAACCATGACGTGCTCAGACTTCCTCTTCTGATCTTTCAATCAGGAGGACTCTGGTTTGTCACGGTCGTCACGCCGCGGTGATTGGCGATGGTCCTCCGAGCGCTTCTTGTCTTTGCGGGACTCCCGAGTGGTCTAGTGCATCTGCTTTCGCTCAGCATCCTCGGTATTGGCAAATTGCTCGGCGGTGGTGATCATTTTGCCTGGTGTCGCTGGCTCATTCATCACCAGGGGGCAAAATAATTCCGATGGCTTTCTCAGTCCATCCTAAAAAATAGACATGACATCAACGCCGGAGATGCTGGCGATGGTGTTCTAGCTCTCGGAGAATCGGTGGATGTAGTCCCGGAGGGACTCATCGCTCTTTTGGCATATTTGGTATAGGTAATGCTGAGAGGCCGGCCTTTGCCATGCGCCTTGATAGTTGGCGATGAAGACATCACACAGCTGGTCCTAGGAGTTGATGGAGTTCTCCTAGAGCCCTGCCAGCCAGCTGATGGCGGCTGGTGAGAGCATGACGGGGAGGTAGTTTGCCATTACATCATGGTCTCCTCCCGCTGCTCGGATGGCCATGTAATACAACCATAGCTATTGGGAGGGTCGGTCTTGCTATCATAGGGGTTGATCCCCGACAGACGAAAACCCCTCAGCCATACCACCCGGTGAAGTCGCTCGGTGAAAGCTGGGAAGCCATTGTGGTGAGAGTCGACGTCCTCAGGGCAGCTGACTCCTGGTGTCCCGTGGCTCTGGTCAAAGCGTTCCAGGCGATGAAGCTCGCTACGCTCGCGTTGTCCGCGGTGGTGAGAGATAGTGTTGCGCGCATCACGCGCTTGGTTGATGATTTCTTGGGCATCACCTGAGAAAGAACTCCCATGGCGCTCACTAGGTTGGGAGCGTCGTGACCGACTAGACGGTCGGGGAGTGGTGTTGCGATCAGGAGATTACGACCGTGCGGGCGGTGCCGCCTCGACGAGTTGGGCGACAGTAGCCTGTGTCATCGCCCGAGCCCTCTGGAGCTCGGGTGTGTCAGGTAGGGCAGAGAGTGCCCTCTCGATGGTGACAAGATTCATCATGGAAGTGCGATACACGGCGTGACCCTCAAAGTCCACCATGTAGGCTTCTTACGTGTCTTGTCATGAGGTTCCTACAGCTTGAGCCCTCCCTCGACGAAGTGAGCGAGAGGCATTGCGCCTCCGGCGCTCCCACCGATGATTGCTGGACTCAGCGGAGTTGGTGGTGAGCTCGTCCTCAGAGATGGCAGCCGTCATCATCATGACAGCCTTTGCTGGAGGAGGCGTTAGAGTAATCGATGTGCCTTGCCTCCTGGTCCGCGCCAAAGCGACCTTAGTGAATTGGTGACTCTGGACCATGCATCCGCCTGAGCTGTCAAAGATGATGAAGTCGACAGGGAAGTCGGTGGAGACTGGTCGGTGAAGGGTTGGTGGAGCTGCACGCTTGGGTGCTGAAGCCACTTTGTCATGGTGGCAAGCCACGCTCTGAGCGGCTGGTCGCACAAGGGGTGTGCGTGAAGTCCTCGATTGACCAACGGAGGCATTAGAGAGGACAAGCTGGCGCATAGAGTCATCAACAAACATGAGGCTCCTGAAGGTGATAACAGCATCGACAAAAACTTTGGTGTTTACCTTGCAAACAACGACCATTGAATCCGATTGAAAAAAATCACACAAAACTGCCCCAACCTGGCGCGCCAACTGGCGTTGCGTAAGAACAACAGTATCCTATGGGGTTATCCACAAATAAGATTTGTGTAGGTGTATGGGGAAGGTTGTGGTCGTGATTCAATGGTTGTCTCACAGTAATAAGAGACAGGGATTTTTAAACACGTTCAGGACTCCCGAAGGATAATAACCCTAATCCTATATGCGCTTATGTGCGTGTATTTTAAAGGTGTATGCAAATAACCTTGCTTGTCAGCCTCGCCTGTAAGACGTACCCCCTATCCCTTTATATACTGTAGGGATCGGGGGTTACCGTTTAGGCCTTAACCGCCCCATTAATCCCCTTTATAACGGTTTAAATCACTAGGGATCGTGGGCTAATAAATATAGCATTATTCACTATATTAATTTGACTGTTACGCCCTGAGGTTTATTGTCATTGATGAGGTGGACCGACTAGTCAACAGTCCTCCCGAGTCCCAGCAATCGGGGCGTCCTCCCAAGTCCTAGCGGTCAGGAATCCTCCCTTTGGCCGACTGCTTCCTGGACACGTGTTAGTCTGACCCCTTTCAGGTCGTGTTTACTACTCTGTCTTCCTGACCCCGTGTTCTAGCTGATCATCATGAATACACTCGAAAAGTACCCCAGAGTCATATCCCTGACAAGCCAGTACCACCAACATCACGTTCTCTCAAGGTAGGGTTGTCGCCCAACATCTTTTCTCTTCAAGCGGTTAGGCCTTTGAGAAGAGCAGGCACTGATACCAATTGAAAGTTGCCTAGAGGGGTGAATATATGATCTAAAAATTTCTTACAGAAAACTGTTAGTTCAAAATTTTCTAGACCCGAATGTTCCGGGTGAATCCGGATGTTTTGGGAGACAAAGGAATTCTTGGCAGTTCTGAGATCCGGAAGTTCTGGGTTGATCCGGAAGTTCTAGGCACACCAGAAAATCACAAACAGATATAAAATATGAATTTAACTAACAATCTAAATGAATACAAGTATGAGCAAAATTGTTAGCTACAACTTTTACATAGAAATATGTTAAGCAAGCTAGCTAGCAAGTAGATCAAGCAATATAAAAATATAAGCTAGCAAGCACACGATGAACATGATGAGTTATTTCCTGGAGTTCGGATCTACCGATCCTATGTCTCTGTTGAGGGGCCCTAAAAGGCCAGGTCTCTTTTAACCCTTTCCCTCACCAAGCACCAATCAAGGTCAAGCTTAGATTTCCACTTGTTACCTCATCAAAGCTGAGGTAGAGCTTACATAAACAGCTCTAGGCACACCACAATCACTTTGGGTGCTCACGGATCGACGCCTAGCTATCTAGGAGGTAGCACCTCCAAGAGTAACAAATCCGTTGAAAGATTTGTAGGCCTAAATCCTTGTGCTCAAGATTTTTCAAGAAAATCAATGAACTCAACCACATGAAATCTTCCAAGAAGATGAAGCAAGAAGTTTGCTAGAAGATTTGTCTTGCACTCTCAAATGAAATCAAAAAGATTTGCTCAAGATCTAGCTTGGGAGAGTGAAGGAGTGTTTAGGAATAAATGCTCAAGAGTTCTCTTCAGTACAAATGAGGTGAGGGGTATTTATACCCCTCACACAAAAAGTGATTGTTTGAAAGATATTTTAGAACTGTTCAATCGGAGGTTCCGGATCAATCCGGATGTTTTGGGGTTCAAAACCTGGATGTTCTGGATCAATCTAGAGGCTCTGGCCTCATAATTAAATCTAAATAGAATGACATTTTCGAAGCATCCGGATGAATCTAGATGTTCCGGGCCTCTAAATAATTCCATACAGAACAGCATTTTTGGAACATCCGGGAAAGTCCGGAGGTTCTGGGCATAAAAACATGTCGATATAGAATCACATTTTTGGAACAATCGGACTGACCCGAAGGTTCCGAGCGTTAGAAAACTCAGAAATAGAACCACATTTTAAGAACATTCGGATGTGACTAGAAGTTCCGGGCTTGTCGGAAAATTCTAAAATAAGTTTGAAAAGATCCAAAAAGCTTTCAAAAGTATTTTTCTTTGAGCATAAAGTTTTGGAACAACTTTTCAACGCATCCCTGTTTGTAGTACGGAGGTCCTAGACTCAATTCTATGTGTAGATTATCAATCTACGCCTTTGAGCCTATTTTGGACTAAACGGAGCTTTTCTCCAAATTTGTTTCAATTGCAATACTGTTTTTCCTAAAATCTTTGTATTCATCTCAACAAAACAATTAGTAGCGTTTGATCACTATTGTCATTAATACACCAAAATTAATTAGGGGCCTAGATGCATCAAGATCTACTTTCAAAACCTTGCACATATGCAAACACTAAGCATGATGCTAGGCCTAGTGCACACAAATATAACAAAGAGTCTATCATAGAGTGATATACCTTTTGGTCGATGGGAGTTCCTTCTTAGTTTAGGTCGAGATGTTCATTTACTTGTACGGGAGTGTTGATGGGCTTTGCATTCTCCATGTCAAATTTACTTTGCATGCATGTTTAGTCTATTTCAAAAAATGGATTGATCTACTTGAGATCTAGCTTGATCTAGTTTCAGTACCTAAATTATATTTCTAGCAACTTGTCGGTGAATTACCGAGCAGTCCACCAATGGGGCTATCCGAGATGGTGAATAGATGTGTAAGCAAAGCGCAACATCTTCGAACCCGATGGTCGACTCTAGAAAACAAGAGCCAAAATTTATAATGGTTTAGGCCTCCCGAGAGATAATAACCTTACGTACAGTGTTTTGGTGTATTATATGGTGTCCACGCTTACAAAGCAATGCACTATAAGCCTAAGCAATCAAGAATAGATGATTCGATGTATCTAGGGGCGGTGCCTCGCCCCCTTTATATACTCAAGAGGCGAGCCCGATGACCCAGGACTCTATCCTGAGTTGGTCTCTCTGATATCTAAGATTATATACCAAACTTACGTGATGTATTTTTTGTAGACGCTGCTCTCTAAGCACATGACAGGGGTCGACCCGCCTCGTTGCGTGCCCCAAGCGACTCTGAGTTGCCCCCACCGATGCTGAAGCAGAAA
>KE372944.1:204075-219718 GCA_000418225.1 Zizania latifolia | reverse complement strand
ATGTCATCATTGCTCTTCATTTAATGCTTTAGTGTACGTTAAGACCATCGGCTCAATAGCCGATAGGCGTTACTACTTATATTTTTTTGTTTATCTTATCAGTTGCAGGATCAAACTGATTGGCACGCCACGAACCGCAAATTTAGGACCTGCATTAGAGTTAAGCAGATCTCTCAGGCCACGCGTGTGACCAAAAACTTCACCAACAGTTATCTTAGATATCGAAGAGACCGACTCGAGATAGAGTCCTAAGTCATCGGGCTCACCCCTTGACTATATAAAAGGGGCGAGGCACCCCCTCAGAGACATCTAATCAACGAATCATCTAGTTTCGATTGCTTAGACTTATAGCGTTTTGCTTTATAAGCTTAGACACCATATAATACACCAAAACACTAGACGTAGGGCTATTATCCCTTGGGAGGCCTGAATCAGTATAAATCTTAGCTCTTGTTTTCTAGAGTCGACCATTGGGTTTGAAGGCGCTGCATTTCTCTTACACATCTATTCACTACCTCAGGTACCCCCTTGGGTGACTGCTCGGTAATTTAACAACAGTTGGCATGCCAGGTAGGGAATGGCGTACTAGCCTGGCTTGCAATCAAGGAAAAAGGAGAAGGGCGTACCAGCCTATCGGCGATAGCATTCAACACCACTACCTCAGAGGCCTTAAAAGCGTCGCGTAACACATCCACGGTAGCTTGGGACACCAGATCTTCAACAGCCACCACCTCCGTAGCCTTCGACCTAACAACCTCTGCCGTGGAGGTTGTAGCCTCTCCTACAATAGCATCCCCACCGACAGCCAGCGCCATCAGAAGAGTTGATGTTGCCATCACCCCTGAAAGCACGACTCTCGCTAGGGCCCTAAAGAGCAGGAAGACTCAAAAGTTAAGATGCGACCAAACAAATCGCAACATGAAGACAACAAAAACAGAAGTTCACCCAACCGTGGGCTGACGAGAGCTCATGAACCGACGACGCACCGCCTTCTTCACTGAGGAACAAGCTAGAGCCGTTACAGCATCAAAGACAAGGACGGTCACATCAGCGATCGTTGCTAGCTTCCCATGCTTGCCCGGCACGACCAGCACATCGCTCGAACGTTTAAGCATCGGGGTAGGTAGTGCGGGGGCACTTGAAAGTGGATCACCAAGGGGTGGGCTAGCGTCCAATGGGAGCTCATGGCACTATGGTCGTGAGACAAACACGATGTCGTCCTGCGTCATGACCACATCAAACCATGTTGGTGATAGGGCATCGAGCAAAAGATCAAACAAGAAGCAAATTACTAAAGGAAACTAACCTGCGGCCGTGGGTTTTTGGTGTTATAGATCGCAAACCCCATGGACGATGGGAAAGCCGGCACCTCACGGAAGAAGAGGCATAGGAACCTAACGACCTCTGCCTTCATCATCCAATTTGCTGCAGGGTCAGAGAGGTCCAAGGGGCCAAACATCTCGTAGACTGGCAGTGCCCGCGCCTGCAGCGGAGAGGTCTGCCACGTCAGGAAGCTCACCGCAACACCAACCCCGCTCAGACCTCTGTGTCAGAGCTAGGACACCTCGGCCAACAGACTTTGGACCTGATATAGCCTAGGCTGATGGCTCTAGTTCTCCCACTGCTCGGAGACCTCCAGATGGTAATCGACCTCATCAGGAAGACCCGGGGTGAGGTTCGAGGCATAAAACCAGCACGCCCTCCAGTCCTCATTGAGGACAGCGAGTGGCATCTCTAGGTACTTGGCCGCCCTCTCCTCACGTTGTTCAATCACCACACTACCAACCACTCCTTGTTCCTCAGCCGGATGAAGATGGAAGAAGTATTGAAAGAGACCCTAGTGGGGCTCTATCCCTAGGTACGCCTCACAGAGGTGGATGAAGACTGAGATTTGGAGGACAGAGCCCGGGTCCAAATTGGCGAGCATGATTTCGTAGTCATGGAGGAGCCCACAGAGGAATGGACGAGTGAGAAATCTGAGCCCACGAAGGATGGAGGACTTGAAGAGCATCACTTCACCGACCTCTGGTGACCGATAAAGCTTCCCTGCCACCACCCTCCATCCCAAAATGGGCTGGGCTAGTAGAAATTGCATCGCCTCAAGAATGAAGAGTAGCTCAGTCGTTGACAGTGACTCTCGCTAGCCAGTGGGACAACTTGAGGTGCTGGAAGCCATGGAGGGATAGCGAAAAAGATGCACCAGAAGGCTTGATGGTGGGAGGAAGAAAGCTACGCGCTGGGGAGATCTTGAGCAGAAGAATGGAAACCTTGATGGGGAACGGTCTGGCAGACGCAAAAGAAGGTCTACGGGTTTAATAAAAGCGCCATCATCACCATGGCATCAGCCACAACTACCATAGGGGGGCGATGCTTCGATTACCGTGCAGCTCTCACAACTACACAGATGTGACGATTTCACCTCTCTATCCGCACATGCCACCTACGTCTGGCCCAATCAGAGCAAGGATGTCTACCTGTCCCCTCAACTGCAACACATTAATTATGCGTAGAGAAGACCAAAAAGCAACTTTTTGTAGTGACCCCATGTGCGTCGGATGGAGCTCGTGATGCTTGGGTTCCTCAGGAACCCGAGGGATCATGCGCCCGAGGACTTGTACGCTTGGGGGCTCAAAGCTCGAGAATTGGGTGCTTGAGGCCCAAGGCTTGGGGGCTCAGGGCTAGTTGCGCCCGAGGTCTCGCTCACACAAAACCACGACAACTGGCTTGTCCGAGCAGGTGTCACCCGAGCGATGGCGATTCTCGAAGGCGAGACATACATATGGTTTATATCAATTCCTGAAGTGCTTCAAAGGATTATCAAGGACCAAGGCTTCAGAAAACTTTTATTGCAGATAATTTGGGACCCTCGAGCTAAAATGTTCCATTTAACTCGAGGCTCGGTGGCTACACTGTGTGGGTGCACCTATGCGGTGCACCTCACACAAAGAAGAAGACTAAGGTTTTTTCAAGATTATTAGACTTTAGCAGTGCACAAAGACTCAAGTTAAAAGATGAGCTCCTCCCAGCTTGATCAGCCAAAGACTTCCAACCAAGCTAAGAAGAGCTCGGGGGCTGCTGTCGAGGATATTACCCTCAGGTACCCCATGATGGGCTCATTAACCCGGACCAAAAGCATGCCAAGTCTAGCATTGGAGTCCGGTATGGCCCATGAAGAGGGCTCGGTTCCGATAAAAAAGGTTAAATCCTTATTTGGGAACCAAACCCTAGATCTAGTATGAAGAGATATATTTATACCAGAATCCTTGTAATTAGGGAATTAGCACCCGAGTTTGGTATGTAATCGTAGATATCAAAGAGACCGACTCAGGATAGAGTCCTAGGTCATTGGGCTCGCCCCTTGAGTATATAAAGGAGGTGAGGCACCCCCTCAGAGACATCTAATCATCGAATCATCTAGTTTCGATTGCTTAGGCTTATAGCGCATTGCTTTGTAAACTTAGACACTATATAATACACCAAAACGCTAGACGTAGGGCTATTATCTCTCGGGAGACCTGAACTAGTATAAATCTTGACTCTTGTTTTCTAGAGTCGACCATCGGGTTTGAAGGCGCTGAGCTTACCTTATACATCTATTCACCACCTTAGGTACCCCTTGGGTGGACTGCTCGGTAATTCACCAACACTACCCCAGGGTTGATCCTCACCGGTCCCACCATCTTCGTGATCCTGGTCCGATACTCATGCTGCGTTGAGGCGTCCTCATCAGTCTTCTTGCGCCATGTCCTCTTGCGAGTCCGTCGTCATCGGGATCACCCCGAGGTGTCATCTTGTCCTTCCTTTATTGAGCTCTTGAATCTACAAGCGGCCCTTTGCGGGTCCTAACCGCCCTTCCTAGAGTTCTTGTGCTGATGAGGATGACGCCTCATCGATCTAGTGTGATGAGACAAGCCAGACCTGGGAGCTGATGTGCCGTCATCAACTGTCTCAGCATGCGTCCGAGTGAGTCATCCGGTGAGTCATCCCCCGACATGCTCGGGAAAATCCACCTGAGCATGGGGAGAGGAGCCTCATTGGAGCAGGTCCTTGGGATGGCTCGAGAAGTGTTGTATTAGCTGGTTCGCAACGTGCCCTGCAAGTTGATCCATTGCCAATTCCACGGTGGTATCGGCCAAGCACTCTGTGACTCGAAACGCCTTCCGGGCAACGAAGGGGTCGAGGACCCAGCTCGGTGATCAGTCTGGTGCTAGTGTCAAGTCGAAGGGAACCAGCTTCCCTGTTGAATCGGCGATGAATGTGGTGTTGCCTAGGATAAATGTTGTCCCTAGCTTAGCGGAGAGTCGGTGTAGTGATGCCATCAAATCCTGATGAAAGTCACCACAATACCCCTACGTGGCATGCCAACTGTCGGTGAATTACCAAGCAGTCCACCCAAGGGGGTACCCAAGATGGTGAATAGATGTGTAAGGGAAGCATAGCGCCTTTGAACCCGATGGTCAACTCTAGGAAACAACAGCCAAGATTTATACTGATTCAGACCTCCCGAGGGATAATAGCCCTACGTTCAGTGTTTTGGTGTATTATATGGTGTCCAAGCTTACAAAGCAATACGCTATAATCCTAAGCAATCGAGAATAGATGATTTGATGTCTCTAGGGGTTCCTCACTACCTTTATATACTTAAGAGGCGAGCCCAATGACCTAGAACTCTATCTCGAGTCAGTCTCTCTGATATGTAAGATCACATACCAAACTTGGGAGCTAATCCCCTAATTATAAGGATTCTGGTACAAACATATCTCTTCATATCACATCTAGGATTTGGTTTCCTAACAAGGGCTTAACCTTCCTTATCAAGACCGAACCCCTTTCATGGGCTATACCGGACTCCGATGCTGGACTTGGCCTGCTCTCGGTCTGGGCTGATAAGGCTATCACGGGGTTCCCGGGGGTCATATCCCCGACACAGCTAGATGTGCCCCTATGATAACTTAGTTAATTGACTAAATTTCATTTCGAAATTATTTGTTCATTTGTTGGTAACTTGGTATCCAAAACATCCAAAAGTTCCTATAAGCTTTAATTTGTGTTTCGAAGAATTTTCCAAGGTTGCCTATACACCCCCTCAAGGCAAGATTCAGGCGTGGAGCAGAGCTCGTTGTCTGAAGTATGTGGCATAGATCTGCTCGCTTGGAATCACTGGCTCAAACCTCGTCACTCAATGTAGGTGGCATGGATTTGCTCGCCCTCAGTGGCTCCATTGTCGGCCAAACCACTAGTGCAGATTTGCTCGCCCTTTGTCGCCAACCAAACCATTGGTGCTGATCTTGTCGCCCAAAGACGCCTGCTGAATTGCTTAGCAGAGCTCAAGGAAGACAAGATGTTCTAGAGAGGCTTGGCTAATGGGGTACTCGCATGGAGGGCAACACGGCATAGGGCAAATTCCTCACAATTCCTCGCTTAGGAGCTCTGTATTGGGAACTAGGTGCGCTAGTTGTTTTCATTTCCCTATAGAAATGGGCCTGATTTGATACATCGATTCTCTCACACATCCAAACAGTGGAATTGCTTTGGTGCAATTCCAATTCATGAACTCTATGTCTAATTCCACAATCCAAATAGGGTGGTGTAAAGGATTTGAGTTCACATGGCCTATTTTATTCTAGTGTGTTTACATTCTTTTTCTTGTGCTTGCCTTATCAGAGATGCGTTAAAGGACCCTTACATTCTAACCATAGATTAACATGAGATGGGCATCTGTTACGGAGTAATTGTTTCAACAGCCTAAGATTCAAGTGCTCTAGTGCAGTTGTTTGCATCACATCACTAATCTCTGTCGCCACACCCCCACCTCCCCTTCTGTTCTCATCTACCTAGGTCCCATCTAATCATGCACCATGAACAAAAGCACCTAAGCTTGTTAAGTTTTATATGTTTTGGAAATGAATATAAAATTAAGGATCATTGCAAAGAAAATGATTGTCTTGGTCAGTTGTTTATGACTAAGTTGAATCGTTTTTACCCTTGAGTGACACATAGTATATTATATTCTAGAATTTGGATCCAATGACATACTTATTTTCCTTTGGCTCAATGGTGTAGTTATTTGCTTATGACCAAGTTGAAGTGGTTTTACTTATAACCATGTTGAAGTGTCTTTACTTATTCGCCTTTGGTGCGATGATGTATTGTTATACCTTTTGGGCACATTTTGTGTCCACATTATTTAGCTCATATTTTCAAGAGCTTGTGATGATCTTATATTCATATTTATTGTTTAAGTATTTTCTTGTATGTGTAGTAGGATTCTTGTTCAAGATAAAAAAAGAAATTATGTGGACTCAATCTTTGAAGAAGTTAAATAGATTGGTGCTCTCCAAGTCTGGCTCAAGAAGCTTTAGAGGGACTAGTCGACTGCTCTCAGGAGAGACAACACCACCTGGACCTCAACTACCTAAGAATGTACTTTACAACATACGATTCAAGAACAATGGATTCACTTAGATGATAGTCCATTGAGGGACTATGATTTATCATATACCAATAAGCTTTGGTCCATATAAATGAATAAATCCATTTTGACTCTCTTCTGCCATTAATTCTGCATAACTTTTGATGTTTTAGCTTAATGAGTGTATCATACATTGAAGTTTGTCCTAAAATTACATTGGTTTTATGCATTACTCAATATCTGTTTGCTTTCATCTGTCTTTTCTCCTGTAAAGGACTAACCCCTGGGATTGTATTGTAGTAAAATGAGTTATGATTGAGGACTATCATGATGAAATAAAAATTACATCAGTTCCTCCAATTGTCACCAACACCTTTCTGGACTCAGTTTCTAAAATCCAACTTGCATGCACCTTAGCATCAAACTAGTTCTTGGCAAGGGGGCCTAAGCTGCAACATCTGAAACTCATGCTAACCAAACAAGGCCTAAAAGCCTAAATCATTATTCATTACTCATTACATAGATATGGATCATACCCCTGCCCCTCCCCTCGCCAAAAAAGTTCGTTTGGTATTTGGTGACATGCATGCTCTATTTTTTTGCCTCTATATGTTTGCCCTTAATGTTGGGTTGTTGTTTGTGATACAATGGATTTTGTTTCCTTTCCCTTTCCAAGATCCATGTCTTCTGAGTTTAAATCTTTTTACATTTACTGTCGCTCACTTCATAGACCAATCTTGACTCTTGCGGTAGTTAACAGACACAGTCACCAAATGTGTCACTTCTAGTCCTTCAACGAAACACATAAACATGAATAAGTACACACCAGAATAGTTAACCATTGAAGAAATTGTACACTAATTGTGCCTTGTTCTTCCTTTCCAGAGCATTAGGTTGTCCTAGTGCCCCCGAGAGTTGGAGCTTGCTGATAAAAGATCACATGTTCACATGAATGCCATCAAACGATAGGAAGAGTACCAGGTAAGCCTTTCGTTCCTGTATGGCGGTACTTTGTTTGTGATGTTGAGCTAAATATGTCAACCTTATCTATGGTTTTGTACATAGGTACCATCCTTCCAAGGTGTTGGAAGAACCCATGGTGGTAGATCTTCCGCAGAGGAGAGTCTCGCACCATCTCCGTCCACTCAAGAACCTCCCCGCAGGTCCATTGGCATACACGTGGATGGCTTGCTTCCACATACATCCATACAACTAAGGTTGGTTGATGGCATTCGCATGGTTGCCAATTTTAACATGCACCAC
Source organism: Zizania latifolia (assembly GCA_000418225.1). Lineage (NCBI taxonomy): Eukaryota > Viridiplantae > Streptophyta > Magnoliopsida > Poales > Poaceae > Zizania > Zizania latifolia. The sequence goes on along the minus strand of KE372944.1, from coordinate 212,043 downwards.
AATGTGGGTGACATCAGGTCTTTCATCAATGCCTCTTGGCTAGGGCTGCAAGGCCGTACCAGCTGCAGACTGGTTTCCCACTAAAGCGGCTTGCTGATCCAGCGTAGGGGTCTAGCGAACTCTGTTATCATTTAGAAAATCTGAGACTCTTCACATGATGTCTTTAAAACCACATAACTCAGTATTCTTGCATGGTTGATCATCATACAGGATATTGTACTATAATACATTCTACATCAAATCAGATTATTATTTTCGTCGACAGACGATAACTATATCCATGTCGGTTTTTGAATGACATCACCGAAAGTTTAGTTAGTACAGATGTTGGTCTATTTGATCCTGACTAACTGTTGCTTAAAATACTGTTGTCAACTTGTCATCGAAGTGTCGACAATTCAAAATGTTCAACTTCTGACTTGGAATAGCCCCTGTTTTGCCAACAATTCAACACTATGGCACTAAACGTCAATGTAGGCTTGCTGTTTTAGCTAGCATCTTATGTGTTTCAAAATTAAGATTTTTTACTGTAAATCATTGCTAAGAGCATCTCCAAATAATACTTGATATAGTTATATATCTATAGAAATCTCTACTTTTAGATATTTTGAGTCTAAAATATTTCTCTAACAACTCTCTGTTCACACTTTAAACTCCTCTATTCTCCCCCTTCATTCTCCCTCTCGGTTCCACCTTCTAAAAATACTCTTATATAATGATTTAAGAGTAGATTTTTGGAATGTCTTGGAATGCTCTAATATCAATAGAAGATTTGATCATATACCCTTTCTTTAGGGCTCATTTGGAAACGTGGGATTCTGAGAGGATCCTGGCCTATTCCCGGGGAAGAAATCCCATAGGGAAACTCTACATGGGAAAATTTATTTGTGCGTTTGGGAGACATGCGATGGGGAAATCCCCGCTCAACCCACGTCATTTTAACGGGGAAAGGATCCTCACCTGAGGAGGCCATGAAATTTTTCGCTCGCTCGCATCGTTCCCTAGCCACCGCCACGGTGCCGCCTCTCCTTGCACAAGTAGCCATCGCCACTCGGTCCGCGAAAACCCTAACCCTCCTCCGCCCGCAACCTTCTAGAACCTTATGTGATGGCGCTCCTCTAAGCTCTCTAGTGAGCCCTCCCGATGCCGGTGGCGGCTAAAGCTCTCCTACGGAGTGTCCCGTGTGCCACTGCTCTTCTTCCCCTTCATCCTCCTCTTCGGCTCCTAGATCCGATCGGGCTCTAGCCCTTCTCCGCTACGGCCGTCGCCCCGTAGGCACTGGCAATGGGGGACAGCCTCTTCAACAGGCTCATGGACACCTGTTCCCCGAAGCAGCGGCCGGGCTTCATGTCTCGGCAGAAGAGGGCTAGCCTCTGGGCCCAAAGGTGCAGCTTTATCTCTCTAGCTCCTCGTGTTATCATACAGGTCAAAATGCTTTGATTTGTGTGATCCTTCTATCATTTTGATCTGTGAGGTGCAAGCCCAGAGAGCCTATCCCAGTGAACCAGCCGAATGCGGGAAGTGTGCAGGGAAGGAAGGAGAAGAAGAGGATCAAGCAACGCAAGGCCTTTATCATGGTGCACATTATTTTTCTTCAGTAATGTTCTTAAGCCAAAATTTTGCATGTGTTTGTTTTGATCTTCTAGTCTGAAAGAAAGCATTCTAAAGCAAACTTTTGTCATGTTGCTCGATCCATAAGCCTAGCTAATTACTTTGTGTTCAGTAATGAATCATGTTGCTGCTAGTAACTTATTCTCTGAATTCTGATTTTTACCCATGAAATACATTGATCAAATGTTAGAACCTTCTTGGTACAAATAGAAAATGCTTTGATGGGATTAACTGGTTGTGATGAAATTTGTCTATGATTGGACCAAATGTTAAATTTCTGCCTTTATCTATCGTTATCTATGTCTGGAGCTCTTCTTTTTGACCTAGCTGTAAGTCATGATGCACAAGTATTCTCATGATAACTTTGCATTTACAGAAGTGGTGCAAGGGAATACAGTACAAGGTGACTACGAATACTATGCTCATACTTTTTATTTGGCTACATCGACAACTTATGTGTCACAATATAATGAACTACTTGTTTTAATGTTAATTAGATTCTTGCAGAGGAACTACTTGAGCAAATTATTTTCATTCATACTTGTATGTTCACGTTTTTTATTTTTTCTTGATTATGTGTATTTTTCATATTTTCAGGATTTTGTGTTTTTCTAGGATTTCTAACCTTGGTTTTCAAACAGTAGCAGGGAAATTACCAGCCCGTGAATTTTTCTATGGAACGTGAAGGGTTTACATGTCACAAGAAAAATCCCATTTGGAAAAATTTTCCATGGGTTTTTTCCTAAACTTTCAAACAAGACTTTAGATAGAAATTAAATATTTACCCTCAAATTTCACTAACATGTAGGATTATTTTATAACATGTGGATCAGAATAATAAAACCTTAAAATGATCAATTTTTTTCTACTTCCTTCCTCTCGTGCCTAGCCCGGGTGGAGGAAGTCCAATCCCTCTGCATCGTTCCCATGTTCCCGCCGTTCTCCCCCCTCCGTCGCTGCCCCCTCGCGGGGACACCTAGCCGCCTCCCCCGACTGTTGCACTCTCGGTCGAGCTCGACCACACCGGCAGCCCGCGCCCCCACCACTCACGTGGCCGTCCTCTGGGATCTGGCCGCGTCCCGGCCCCCCTCCACCCTCCCCCTCTACGACGCCGCCGTACGGCTCCACCTGGCCGCCAACTCCTTCGGCCGGGTACGCCTCTCCGAGGCATTCATCCACCCCGGGCACCGCCTTCCTGCCCTATCTCCCGTCGTCACCGCCGCCTCCGTGCACCTCTGCCGCGTCTGTGGCCGCCGCTTCCGCGCCCGCGACACGCTGCTGCGCCACTTCGACGCCATCCACGCCCGCGAGCACACCAAGCGCCTCGCACGAATCGACTCCTCTCGCGGCGACCGCCGCGTGCGCCTCGCCGCCGCGCTCTCCCTCAAGCTCTCCACGTACGAGAAGGCCGCTCGCGAGCTCACCGCCGCCGCGGACCTCGGTTCCCTCGCCGACGACCTCCGCAGGGCCCGCGTCACTGTCGAGCTCTCCCGGACCCCATCCGACTCCCTCCGGGAGCGGGCCCAGGAGGTTCTCGACGAAGGATCTATCGGGTGCCTGATGCTGGTCTCGGGGCGCGACGAACTCGTTCCCCTGCTGCGGCTGGCAAGGGAGGAGAAGGGCGTACGGACTGTGGTCGTTGGCGGGGAGTCCGGGCCGGCGAGGTGGGCCGACGTGGGGTTCAGCTGGGCTGAGGTGGTCGCTGGGAAGGCCAGGAAGGCGGCGCCGTCTGTGTCCGGGAAGTGGCGGGACAGGGACGTGCTCAAGCGGCTGGAGTGGAGGTACGACGACGACGACGAAGTAGTCTTCACCGAGGATGGCGACGATGATGGGATTGAGTTGGTGAAGAAAACCAAGGGGAGGCCATGGTGGAAACTGGAATCGGATGGTGAGGACTCCCATGTCTGCGGTTAAATGGTGAATTGGTAATGTCGCACACAATGTGCTTGTTCATTTGCTTCTTTGGATCCAAGAGCAGAGGGAGAATGCATCATTGGCATCGGTAGTGACCTGGTGCTATGAAATCATCGAAAAGAGTAATCCTTTGCACGGGGATGAGTAGCAATTCCATGGAAGATCTCTGTTTCAGTTTGATGGACAGTAGGAGTTCATCAGATATATGGTACACTCAGATATATGTTACTGATTGTATGGAAGGGCTCTGCTTTAGATCATCAGATGATTTGAGCTGGTATAATCAATCTCTTTTCATTGCATTCATTCACATGAGATGTGTTTCATGCAATTGGACCGTAAATAGTTTCTGTCGATTCATTCAGTCTTGTAAACGATACTATACTAGTATTTACATCGATACAAGAACCAGTTCACCGATTTTCTGGTCCTAGTTGACATGAATGTAACCAAGGCATGAGAAGTAGAACAGCATCCTGCGTTGTAAGAGAATCCCCGGTTGTAAGAGAATCCCCAACAGGCCATTTATCCCATACTCCATCTTGAAAATAGCGTTTCTCACCTTAAAATCAGACTCCAACAGACAATCTATCAGAGCATCCACACATAGAGGGTCATCCATATTGGAGAGTCGCGCTATCTTGCAACTGTCTCTCCCCAGACTCCTCCCGCGTCTGCACGGAACGCCGCCGTCGCTGCATCGCCTCTCCACCCATGATGCCGCCGCCGCTTTTTGAGCTCCCCTCGCTCGAGCTTTTGCCTGTGGTCGGTCCCGCCTCGCCTCGTCTCTCCTACCGCTCCACTTCCCCTCTGCCCCTGGTCTCGGCGCCGCCTCCGGATCACGGCCTCCGGTGCACGCGCTTGCGCTGGGCTGCTCCTCCACACTAGGCCTCATGCTGAGCGGCCGGTGACGTCCGCCACTGCCGAGAAGGGTGGGCAGCCAGCCCCCGCCGCCGCCACCACGGAGCCGCCGGTGAAGAGGAAGCGCCGGTCGTGGTCGCAGATACGGAGGAGCGAGGCCTCTTTGGAGCAATAGGGGACTCGAGCGGGTCGGGGTCGGTGTCCGTGTCCGTGGACGACGAGCGGTTCTCCTTCGGCGGCAGGGTGGGTGAAACCAAGCAGCGGAGAGGAGTTCCATGTGTGATTTGGAAATTGGAATTTGTAGCGTGTATTCGTCTTTTACACAGAAGTTTCTGTTTTGGTTCTGCTTCTTCCACTCTAACTGTTTGGGGATCGTTTAATCTTGAGGAGGTTGCGTGTTTGGTTCTTCAAAAATTCAGTCTTTTGTTTCTGAATGTTTGATTTCTCGAAATGCAATGGCTTTTTGTTGGTCTTTTAATATCATTTTGTTTAATTCGATTCGATTCGATTTGCTTCGATTAAATTGTCTAATTATGTACATTATTGCATTTCGTTAGTTTAGAAGTTGGAGATTATTTGGGTCCTCTAGGTAGAGGGTGCTGGTAGGAAAAAAAATATAAATGTATGATAGATAAAAGATATAATTAAAATATAGAAGAATGTGATATAGATAGTATAATATAGATGATCTGTTAGAGTGCGTAAAAATATGGAGGAAGAATCTTTTTAGATAGACATCTAAATTAAAATATAGAGTTTCAAATTTAGATGACTTGACGAGGATGCTCTAAAGGAGCAGTCAAGAATGATTCTCTGCATTGCTCCATGTGTTGCTGGGAGCTTTGTTGGACCAGTGCAGTGAGATGAGTACGCCTACATGAAATTGTCCATTTGACGGAACATTTTCCACATTATTTAGAGAGAACGAAGAAACTAGTTTGAGTTAGTAAGGTGTACTGGTTTGGCAGTTGTTGGTGAAGTTTTTGGTCACACACGTGGTCTGAGAGATCTGCTTAACTCTAGTGCAAGTCCTAAATTTGCGGTTCATGGTGTGCCAATCAGTTTGATCCTGCAACTAATAAGATAGACAAGAAAAAAACGTAAGCAAACGCCTATCGGCTGTTGAGTCGATGGTTTCAACGCATATCAGACGACCATAAACAAAATGTAATAAAATCATGGTGAAGACCAATTAACGCAGCATATTAGATGTACGATGTACAAGAAATATATTTATTATGAAACCTATCGGAATATTGGCATCGGCCTGAACTAGCTAATCTGCAAAAGCAATTGAGAGTAATACTAGAGCCGATATCGGGATGTAAAAACAAGATATATAGTAATGCTAGGCCGATGCGTATCACCCGATTCTGATACCCGATACAACAATGAGATTAAAACGTAGAAAGATAACCTATTGGCATATACTCCGATAGAATCTGGCCTCAACATGCCCGATCTACGTCTACATTATCATTCGCTATAACCGCAAGATTGGACCGAACCAAGACAGTCGCTAAATCACAGCAAACTATAATGCTAAACATATCGGAGCATACCTTATCCAGATGAATGACACGTGACATGAATCAAATACATAGACTAAGATGTCGAACTTAATCGATGAAGCCTTAAATTAATATATTTGATCTAAATCACGTATCTAATATAGCATGAATAATACATAGACTAAGATGTTGGACCTAACCGATGAAGCCTTAGATCTACTAATCAATACATGTTTGGCGGAACTTACCTCTCATCGGAGATCGGAGCGATGCAGCCCCGCGAGAGAGCAAGAACTTGCCGGGAGCAAGTTTGGCGATGCGCCGAGAGTTGTTTATTGATTTGTTTGATGATTCTAAACTAAGCCTAAGCGTTACATATTTATAGTCCGGAGACTTGCTGTCCTACATGGATACGACTGCAACTGAAAAATCTATCTTCCTTTTTTATTGGCTTCTTCATATCTTTATCTGATCAAGTGCACGTATTGTGGTTGGGCTTCACTGACCATGCTTTGACCAAATTCCTTGATTTTTATGGGCTGTGCCGAAACTGTGTTGGGCTTGGGCCTTACCAAATTTTGCCGTTAACACATGCCCCCCAGTTTCGGAGTGTGGGTGTAACCCGATGCTTTGAAATTATAACTTTACTAGTATTAATTTCTGCCAAACGTCAAATCATGGGCAAATCTGCAGAAAACCTTTCGTATTCCAGTACCTTTTAACCTGTTTTTTGAAGCACTGCATCCTCATAAATATCAATCGCGACCCTTTCTATTCCTTCTTCATGCTCTCGCCTCATCTCTTTTCTGACCATGGAGGATTGTGATGAATGTTTCCTGGCTCGACGCATCTACCTTTCGCGTGGAGACGTCGGACCAGGCTTCATTCCATACAAACCTTAAGATGGTATGCCCCGGCGCTTTGAAGTTTCAACAACAATCTCCGTCTAACGTTGGGTCGTGGGCCCCACCAAATCCGCAGAAATCTCCTTAACTCAGTTTCCGAGACACCACATTTACCCTATAAATTTCAACCGGTGGCCCTTCATCTTCTTCTCCGTTCTTCGCTTCCTTCTTGCACACAGAACCTCTCACACCCAATCTTTCTCGCCGTCGCTACGCATCTGCCGTCGGTGTCCTTGCCTCCGACGATCCAGTTCGCATTCATCTGCATCAAAAACTCCCGCTGTAACTTCGATGGCGACCACCTCCATGATTCTAGAGGTACATTGCACTATTTGGTTCCTTTCTTTTCCTTTTCACTGTTCTTTCAGGTTCTTAGTTTCTAGTTGCATTTTTCAATTCCCTGATTTGCCTTTTTTTCTTTTCTTTTCTGTAGAACCTTAAGAACCAAATCCTAATCCCTCTCGTAGATTCACCTTCTTGCTTTTTCCTTGGTCCGATGGGTAACCCAGACCCCTCCGATATCATCAACGCCGAAACCTAATGGATCCCATTCAAAAATTCCAGGATGCTTCTCTCTGATTGGAATCTGAGTTTCAGAGCTTTTCCTTCTCCTTTGCCCGGCTGAAGGGACTGGTTCCTCAGGGTATCAGCCGCCAATCGTACTTTCTGGGACAAAATTGATATCGGGCATTGCATTGGCCTTTCCCTTGCCGAGCCCTATAAGAACGAATCAATGCTAGCCGCCGCTTGTTACTTTTGTTCTGATGCACTCAATGCTTTCTTGTTTGGTCATGGGCCGATGAGCCCCTCTTTGCTTGACATCTTTACCTTGACCTCTATGGACATCACTTCTCCGATGGATCCCCTATTTTTCTGATTCAAAGCGACCCACCGTCTTGATACCAAATCTTGCGACGGTTAGATAAAATACATTGCTAAACACAACAAAAAGACTGATCCTGTAGACACTCGGGAGCACGTCGCTTTCCTCAACCTTTGGCTGGAAAGATTTGTATTTGTGGATCCACCATAGGGCCGACGACCCATCTTTAGTTTATGGCTGAACAACTTGTTGTGAACAAGAAAATCCCCCTTGGCCGATACCTTTTTGGAGCCACCTATCATCTTCTTCACCAGGTATCGGCTAGACTATCGGCTGGTGAGCC
>KE372944.1:188247-202996 GCA_000418225.1 Zizania latifolia | reverse complement strand
AGTCCTTGGCTTATATTCTTATTGTTCCATTTCCTTGGTTCTGTAGCCGATGTCCCCTGTTTTGCCTGAAGTGTCTCTCCCCATTGCCGAAGAGATCGTAGAATTGACTCTTGCTCAGGTTTGTATCTTCGCGACGTTGTATCATTCTATTACCTTTCCAATACTTACCATTCTCCCATCTTCTTCTTTCAGCCATCGACCCCTATTCTGACTGTCGTCGACACACCGGCTGACGCTGTTGCTGAAATCAATACTTCGACCGCCGCTCCCGATGCCACCGTCATCCTGACCGCTACTACTGCTGATGCTGATGCCATGGCCACCGCTGCCGCTGACGATGATACACCGGCCAATGCTGCTGCTGCTGATACTGATGCCTCGACTCTCTAGGTACCTCCTAATCTCTCGATCGTGCTCATCTCGTAATATCGACATCGGCTTTATCCCATTTTTTCAGCCGGCGACCGCTCCCTCTGCTGCTGTTGAGGACTCTAACGCTCCTACCCCTCAAGCTGATATCGAAGAAGAAGAGGGCGTAGCCAGCAGCCATACCGTTGATGTCGATGGTGGGAATATAGCCGAGGAAACCTGTAACCCTTCTGTGGCCGCTGATGCTACGCTCGTCCCTGATCGTGCTGAAGCAGCCAATGTAAGCATCTTTTCGATCCTTCCATTTTCAGCTGTATTAACCTCTGTCTTACCCCTTGTCTTGTTTTTATTCAGTCATTTGCCCAAGAATTCCCTTTCGATATTAGTCTTTATCTGCAAGACAAAGAAGTCATTGGTGTCCCCCAGCCGGCTAGCGCTCCGCTAACTTCTGAAGTCAAAGAGGGTCGGACATCCGAAATCGGCTCGAAGATCCTGTTGAGAGCTTGGTGAATGATTCAGGTCCGATAAGGGCACGTTTCAAAGATATTATGGATCATCTCCCCGCGGAGCTTGTCGACGTGCTGATGCCGGCCGCTAACCTAGAATTTCATTGGCCCTTGTTTACCAGAGCTCAACAAAGAATGGTCGATAGGGCGAGCCGGAGGTTGCAGCTGGATGCTGCCCAAGCTGATAGTGCTGCTGCTGTTCAGGAGAAGACGGATCTGGACCATCTACTTGATGAGTCATCGGCCACTTCTTCTCGTTTAGCACATCTGAGAGCGGAGGATACCGATCTGGTCTCGAGGCTTGTAGAGGTATGGGCGAAGATAGCTTCTGAAGAAAATGCTTTGCAAGTCCTTCCTCAGCAAATCCAGGCAAAGGAGAATCAACTCACTGAGGCTCTCCGCCGCGCACGTCATCGCCATCAGGCCATCAAGTCGATTCCGGGGTCGGACGAAGAAGACCTGGCTCTTATCCAGAGCGTCGATGATATCAGGAGTAAGGCGCTTGAAGCTATCACCCCATACCTTCCCTAAAATCCTTCTTTCTTAGGACTTTTGACGTGCGCCCGATGGGCCGGTTGTGGCTCTAAAACATTTAAATTCTATGCTGTGAATTAATATCTAAGGGTGATGAGTTTCACCGGCCGTTTTTAAGACGATACTCTTGTATCGGCTGTTTTGATTTCCTTACTTCCGTGTAGACTTAGGCATTTATCCATATGCTCGGGTGGTATCGCTTCAAGTACTTTCCGTTCAATGCTTTCCCGAACACCTCTCCTTCTAAGCTCTCGAGTAGATAGGCATTATCGGGAATCACTCAATGTATCCGATAAGGCTCTTCCCAATTAGGTGACCATTTTCTGAACCGATTATCTTTAGACCCAATCGGTAGAATAAGTTTCCATACTAAATCTCCTTCTTCAAATGACTTAGACACTACCTTTTTATTATAATGTCTGGCCACCCTTTCTTTGTTTTCTTCGATCCTCTCGAGGGCTCTTAACCGGTTCTGTGCCAAATCGTCCAAACCATCTGTCATTAAATTATAATAATCATCGGCAGTAAGCTGATTTTGCAATGTTATCCTCCTTGAGCCGATATTATTTTACCATGGCAGTACTGCTTCATGTCCATAAACCAACTGATACGGCGGTACCTGTGTAGCCCCGTGACATGCCATCCGATAAGCCCATAGTGCCTCCGATAGGGACTGATGCCATCGCTTTGGTTGTTCATTGATCTTGCGCTTTATCAGCTTTATCAGACTTTTGTTGGATGCCTCTGCTTGTCCATGTGCTTGTGCATAGTAAGGCGATGAATTCAATAACTTGATCCCCATGCTGATTGCAAACTGCTGGAACTCCTCCGATACGAAGATTGAACCCTTATCGGTTGTAATCGTCTGTGGGACCCCAAAGCGATATATTATATGTTCCTTTATAAACTCGATTGCATCAGTTAAAGTAACCTTCTTTTTAAAGGAACGGCCTCTATCCATTTGGTGAAGTAATCTGTAGCCGTCATAATGAACTTGTGTCCCTTGCTTGACGCTGGATAGATCTGGCCGATCATGTCGATACCCCCAACCTCTGAAAGGCCATGGCTTGATTATCGGGTTCATCGCCGATGCTGGAGCTCTCTAATGGTCCCAAACTTTTGGCAATCCTGATACCCTTTATAATACCTTACACAATCCTCTAACATAGTCGGCCAAAAGTATCCTACCCTCCAGAGTAGCCACTTCATCTTCTGAGCCGATTGGTGTGTGCCACATATGCCATCGTGAACCTCGCACATAATGACCTTTGCCTCTTTGGTGTTTATACACTTGAGCAGCACCCCATCAATAGTCCGATAATACAGTTCTTCATCAAGTAGCACATACTTTGTAGCTTTGTATCTAAGTTTTCTTGGCACCGATTGTGAAGGATTCTTCAAATATGCAACGAGTTCATACCTCCAATCATCGACTTCCAACTCTGCAACTTCTACCTCAATCAGTTTAGCCATCGGTTTATATCCCGATGCTGTTTGAGCTAGATCGTTTGCCTCTGTATTCTGCTCTCTTGGGATATGGGTGAGGGTTATACTTCCAAAGCTTGACATCAGGTCTTGACGCCAATCGTGATAAGTCTTCAAAACATCATGTTTGCACTCATACTCACCTGACAGCTGCTTCATTACTAGCAGAGAATCTCCCATGATTTTCACCGCATCGGCGCCAACTTCTTCTAGCAATTGCAACCCTTTAAAAACTGCTTCATACTCTGCTTGATTGGTGGTTGAGAAAGGTTTGATTATATATGCAAACTCAAAAGCTGCCCCCCGAGGCAATATGATCACCAGTCCGATACCACACCCATGCCGACATACTGATCCATCGAAGAATAAAGTCCATCGATAGCACATATGTCCTTAGGTACTTTCTGATTTCACCACTACGTCATCTATATAGATTTCCACCAGTAAGCCGATCAAATCATGGAATATGTAGTTCATAGCCCTCTGATACGTTGCTCCGGCGTTCTTCAACCCAAAAGACATTACTACCCACTCATACAATCCAAGGGCGCCAGGGCATCGGAACGCAGTCTTGGAAATATCCTCGTATGCCATGAATATCTGGTTGTATCCTGCATTCCCGTCCATGAAGCTTATTATTTTATGGCCCGATGTCGCATCCACCAGCAAATCTGCAATCGGTATCGGATATTCATCTTTGGGCGTTGCCTTGTTTAAATCCCTGAAGTCCACGCATACTCTAAGTTTTCCATTCTTCTTCAATACAGGGACGATGTTTGATACCCACTCGGCGTATCGGCATGGCCTTATGAATCCTGCATCATATAACCTTATGATTTTGGCCTTGATGTCTTGGTATAGTTCTGCCTTGAATCATCGGGGAGTTTGCTTGAACGGCCGATATCCTGGTTTTATCGGGAGCCGATGTTCTACAATCGATCGGCTTAATCCTGACATCTCGTGGTACTCCCAAGCGAAACAATCCCGATACTCTCGTAATAAATCAATCAATTCTTTTTTTATTGGCTCAGGAAGTGTAGCACTTACAAAAGTTGGTCTCGGTCGGTCACCGGGTCTGATGTCTACTTCCTGTAGCTGATCGGTCGCAGCGAACCCTTGACCGAGTTTGCCCTTAATCTCGTCTATGGTGCCCTTAGAGTGTAAGTCTGGGTTCATCATTATTGACTGGTTTGATTCCATCGCTTGATACATCCAGGAAGTCAACGTCCTAGGTTCTGCCTGACAGGCAATCAACGCCTTCCATCTCCCAAACTGACAAATCGGCTGTTGCTACGTTAACCGATTTGTCGGCAGGGATCACCTCCACTTGATCTCCAGTCCATTGCATGAGGTTCTGGTGCATTGTAGAGGGGACGTAGCAATTGGCGTGGATCCAATCGCGCCCTAGTAGCAAGCTGTAGGAGCCTTTTCCATCAATGACGAAAAACGTGGTGGGTATTGTTTTGCTTCCAACTGTGAGTTTCACGTTGAGGACTCCTTTAGCTTCTGATGAGTTGCCGCCGAAGTCTTTGAGAATCATATTCATTTTGATCAAATCCTCCGACCCCTTTCCGAGCTTTCGATACGTCGAGTACGGCATGATATTGATGGCTGCTCCTCCATCCACTAACATCTTGGCCATCGGCTTACCGTTCATGAACCCTTTGATATAAAGAGGCCTCAAGTGCCGATGATCGGGCTCGTTTGGCTTATCAAATATGGTCGATTGTGGTGCTAGCACCAGCTGGGCCATTGCCTCGACCTGTTCATCGTCGCTATTAGGGACGGCTCGATATTCTGCTGGGAGAAAGAACACCATATTGATCCCTGCGGATTCCTCATCATTCTGATCGGCCCTTTCCTTTATACGCCATTCTTTCCTGGTCTTCTTGGGGCGATCGGGTTTCTGCTCCCAACCGGCAAGTCCTTGGAGTTCCCTCTACCGTAGACGTTGCACCCTTCTCTTCTGTTTTTTTGTGAAGATGCCACTCGGACATCATTGCTCATTCTGCCCCTGAGGGTTATGCCGACGCCTTCCATCGGTCGAACGATCGCAGCCCCCTGGCAGTTGTCTTCCGAGTTGACGGGCCCGAGCCGCTCGTGTACCGATGGTTTGCGCGGAGGAGTCCTTCGGTCACCTTCATAAGACCTCCGATCATCATTATATGGTCCCCGGTCATCATAACGGGCCCTTCGATTGATCCTACTACCGTTGCACTCAAGGCAATCATCCATTGACGGTAGCCGCATTCCTTTATTCCAGCAGAACCTGAAGAACTCACAGTTCCAGTGGGGATTGAACCTTGAAGGGGCTTGATCGGCTTCGTAATCATCTTCTTCACTTGCCTTCCTCTTATACTTGTTTATCAAGCCCGATGAAGTGACTTGTGCTTGGCTCCTCTCTTTCCTGATGCACCTATCTCCCTCACTGTACCGTTCATCGGGGTGCTGGATGTAGACCATATTGGTGGGGAACGGGTGCCCGTCGATGTTCATCGGTTTCTTTCCATCATCGAACTTGATTCGGCCCTGCTCGACGGTCGATTGGATTTGTTGCCTGAACACCTTGCATTCATTGGTGTGGTGCGACAGAGAGTTGTGCCACTTGCAGTATTTCCTCTTCTTCAGTTCATTGACCGGCAGAATCACGTGGTTGGGTGGCAACTGGATCTGCTTCTCCTTCAGCAATAAGTCAAAGATTCTGTCAGCCTTGTTGATATCAAAATCGTACTTTTCCTCTTTGCCCGATGCCTTAACCTAGGGACAAACAACGGGCTTCTTGTTTCTGGACCACTCAGCGAGTCCAACTTCAGCATCGGAGTCAGTATCCTCCTCAGAGTCCGATGAGTACGCTTGGGTGTACACAACCTTCTTCTGAAACTTCTCCCTCCGAGCTTCTTGGAACCGGCTCTCATGGGCCGATACCCGCTGCACCAGGTGTGACAGACTCTCGAACTCCAGAGAGGAAAACCTCTCCTTGATCGGGTTTAGCAACCCTTGAAATGCCAGCTCGGCTAACTGGGTATCGCTGAGACTGAGGCTGTAGCATCTGCTGCGCACATCTCGAAATCTCTGAACATAATCCTATACCGACTCATCCATCCTTTGCTGAACAGCCGTAAGGTCCGTCAGCTTCATCTCTTGCATGCCGACGAAGAAATACTTGTAGAACTGTTTCTTGAGATCCGCCCATCCTCTGATAAAGTTCGATGGTAGTGAGGAAAACCATGCGAAGGTTGATCCCGATAGTGATAACGGGAAGAATCGGACCCTGAGGACTTCATCGGCCGATGCCTCCCCACATTGGACGAGAAAACGGCTCACATGCTCGATCATGGAAATCGAGTCCTACCTTGAGAACTTGGAGAAGTCGGGCACCTTGTATCGGTTTGGTAGTGGCACCCAGTCGAACTACTCCGGATACGGCCTCCGATACATATACGTCTGGTCCTTGGGTTTCAGACCAAACTGGTCACGGATGACTTCAGCAATACGATTCACCCAATCTTCCTCTTGTTGGTTTAGCATGGGGTACCGATCGGGTGTGGGCGCCTGAGGGTACTGATCTGGCCGAGGGGCGTTGTAGTGGTGCTGATCTCCATGGGTGTAGGGTTGTCCTCCGAAGTATGAAGCTTGGTGGTACCCCTGTGGGATACCATTGGGTGCCCCCCTTGGCTGCGCGAGGTTTGGCAGCTCGTTCCTCTCGATGTCGTAGGTGATCTGTGGGGCTTCATACCTCGTTGGCCCTTGCGGAACAAGAGTTGGTTGTTGAGCCGGCCGAGGAGGTTGTGGAGGTTGGGGAGCCCGAGGGTGGTTAACTGGGAAATACGTCGGACCCCGCAACGGCTCCTGAGCCACAGTGCCCTCGACGGTCTTCTTGATCAATCCGTAGAGAGTGTTAACCAGGACCCCCGACTGGTTGATGAGGGCGTGGTTGACTGCACGGTCGACGGCTTCTTGAAAGTTGACGTGGGGGCTATCGGGCCATTGACTAGATTCTCCAGTGAAGGTGGGCTTCGGCAATTGATTTTTCTGGACAGGTCCCGATCTAGTCATGCCGAAGGATTCAAGGCACATCTTTCGGTAGTCGTCAACGTGCTTCTGCACCTCCTCCCTTTGCTTCTTATTTAGCGCCTCCATGGTGACTTGGATGACGTTGCTGTTGTCGAATTCTCCAGCCATGGCGGGAAGTGTCGTTGAAGAGGTCCCACCGGGCGTGCTAAAAAGCGTGTTGGTAAAGTTTTTGGTCACACACGTGGCCTGAGAGATCTGCTTAACTCTAGTGCAGGTCCTAAATTTGCGGTTCATGGCGTGCCAATCAGTTTGATCCTACAACTGATAAGATAGACAAGAAAAAAACGTAAGCAGTAACGCCTATCGGTTGTTGAGCCGATGGTTTCAACGCATATCGGATGACCATAAACAAAATGCAATAAAATCATGGTGAAGACCAATTAAGCAGCATATTAGATGTACGATGTACAATAAATGTATTTATTATGAAACCTATCGGAATATTGGCATCGGCCTGAACTAGCTAATCTACAAAAGCAATTGAGAGTAATACTAGCTCGATTCTGATACCCGATACAACGATGAGATTAAAACGCAGAAAGATAACCTATTAGCTTATACTCCGATAGAATGTGGCATCAACATGCCCGATCTGCGTCTGCATTATCGCTTGCTATAACCGCAAGATTGGACCGAACCAAGATAGTCGCTATATCATAGCAAACCATAATGCTAAACATATCGGAGCACACCTCATCCAGATGAACGACACGTGACATGAATCAAATACATAGACTAAGATGTCGAACTTAACCGATAAAGCCTTAGATTAATATATTTGATCTAAACCACGCATCTGATACAGCATGAATGATACATAGACTAAGATGTCGGACCTAACCGATGAAGCCTTAGATCTACTAATCAATACATGTTTGGTGGAACTTACCTCTCGCCGGAGATCGGAGCGATGCAGCCCCGCGAGAGAGCAAGAACTCGTCGGGGGCAAGTTTAGCGATGCGCCGAGAGTTGTTTGTTGATTTGTTTGATGATTCTAAACTAAGCCTAAGCGTTATATATTTATAGTCCGGAGACTTGCTGTCCTACATGGATACGACTGCAACTGAAAAAATCTATCTTCCCTTTTTATTGGCTTCTTCATATCTTTATCCGATCAAGTGCGTGTATTGTGGTTGGGCTTCACTGACCATGCTTTGACCGGATTCCTTGATTTCCATGGGCTGTGCCGAAACTGTGTTGGGCTTGGGCCTTACTAAATTTTGCCGTTAACAGCAGTAGATACTGAAAAAGTTGTTGAGAGTTATGAAAAAGTTGTGGTAGGTTGTAGAAAATCTGTAAAATTATTTGGTTGGAGCAAATGTAGATTTTCAGTATTGCAATTCCATAAAACTTAACAATAGAAAGCAACGATTCTATACATCAATTAATAACAAATATAATAAGTTTATGTGAACTGGTGAAGGGAGTAGTCAGTGTAGAATCTAGGCATGAATAATTTTCACTTTATATTGATAAAAATTGTTGTGATTGAAAAACCTGATTCTAGTCAATATTTGTTTAGTTCAGTTTTTAGTCTTCCTAAGGATAACCTAATTATAAAAACTGAACAATACACATCCATAATTAAAAAGCCATAGTTTGAAGGCATTTCAATTTGGAATGCTTCCAGGTGTTTCAATTTGGATAGGCTACAATGCTTCGATTAACGCTGGTGCCGACCTGCCACCATCGGCGTCCACAACAATTAGATTGCTCCATCATGTGGCTTCCCCACCTGCGTTGTGGGAGTCTGACTCTCTGTACTACGGATCGACTTGTTTAGATTAAATTATGTCTGCCATCTATATGTTTAACTGGAGCTACGACCTCAATTCTAGGTCTACTTAACTTAAAAGACTACCTTCTAGGTGAGGGTTGCCCTGCCCTCACCTTTTAAATTGTGCACATTTAGCCCGACTTGATCTCGTTTGATGCCATCCAAAGATTCGCCATTAATTTTTCGACCGAGCTCCACATACAAATACTCACCACAGATTCAACTAAAACATTACTTATAGACGTACTCAATCTAAAGACTACCTTAGTCCACCTTTATTTAAGTTATAATCCCCATCATCAATACTTGATCTATCACTAAATCCAATACGTGACATACACCAGTTAATTATCTCATGAGATCTAGGTTGACGACGTCTCACGGCTGACGGGAGAAACTAGATGCATGGCGCCGTCACGGGTCGATCTGGAGCCGAGCTGGGTGACGTCCGCACCGGCGCGACACGGCAACGAAGCCTCCGGCCAACGCTCCTCCGTACTGGAAGCAGCTCCGATACTGCATCTCCACCTCTCCGGTGCGCTCCGTCGACATGTGGGCAATAGAAGACTAGAAGAGCGACATGCATGATAGGGGTGTGGCGTGTTGAAAATATTGCTCTCCACTCCTGCGTCGAGATCAATCTGATCCGCTCATGGAGGATCGGACGTTCGTCGATGATCCTTGGTTGGTGGATCGCTACCACAGCTAGCGACCCGGTTTTCTGGGGTTGCGGAAATAATTCAACGTTAAGGAAATGGAGGATAGTTCTCAAAATAAAAGGAAATGGAGGGTTTGCTTAGATAAAACATCCCTCCGCTCCTTGATCTGTTCTGACAAATCTGAACAGCTCATGCGTGATCGGAGGAGGGTCACCATAGACCCAGTCCCAGATAGGGGAGAGATCCAGTTTTCCGGGGGGCTAAAAATAATTGTGCATACTGGAATTTCTTTAGCAAAAACACCCACCCAGCTAGGAGCCTAGGAAGCTAGGAGCGATCTGCGCCGCCCATAATGATGCGAAAGTTGATCCAGACCAAGGGATTCCAAATTTCTAATCCCATAGATGGCGAGCTCGTCTTCTCGTAGACGCCGGCTTCCCCGGCGACTCAGCGTGGCTGGTGTCTCATGTCTGGCGCCAGACCGAGCGAGGCGGCGACCAATCACGAGATGGCGGGGCACGGCACGTACGCGAACGCGCAGGGGTCTGGAGCATTCCACTGACGCGTGTTGCCTCCGGCGTTGGGTTTACTGCTCTGATGCGTGCACTATTTTCACAAGAAGCGGTCACGCTCTGGCCTGGCCATGGTGTGCCGTGCTGTGCAAAAGCCGCAGCGTGCGCTTTCGATCGATCGTGCTTTCGTACGTCGCGCGTTGTTCCGGCTTTCGCAACCTCAGCCACCTCGACTTCGTGGTGTGTACCATACGTCCCATCGTCGCCGCCACCGCCGTTTACGCTGCTGCCGGTCGTCCTGTGCCTGCGCTAGCTTGCAGCCGCAGTGGTCCGTTACTCGGTACTCCCACCCGCACCGCAAGCCTGTTGTTCACTGCTCGTGAGCCAAGATCACTGTCTTGAATCCTGATCGACGACAGTGTCCAGCAACGGGAGGTCAAAGTCGATCCAACTCGCGGGATTAACAAAACTGGTATTGAACCGTTTATCATGGGGTACGTCGATTACCATGATAACCAAAGCGATTTAGGAATTACTGATCGACAGCGACGGTGAAATGGTCAAACCTAATCCACGTCCCTGCTCCTTCGGTTTTGGAAAACCTGATCCGACGTCGCCGGCCGCTGCAATGCCCTCTGCCACTAGCAATCTAGCATATGTCTGCCATACGGAAACAAACCTGAAACTTGAATTACTTGACCTTCATGATTGAGAGCCTGGGAGACGGTACGAGTAGTTGGCCAGTATACGTCAGGTACAGTACCCGATGGTGGTATAACCCATGTCGTTTCATTAAAAAAAACTATATCATCCATGTGCCTACGTGTTCGAGCAAGCTTTTCCCGTGTGCACAATGTGTTATAGTTACTACCATAAACGCTGAAAACGCTGCAATAAAACAGCTGATGAAAAAGCTGCCCCACCAGCACTACGGAAATAGAGAGTTTACAGAATGTCTAAATCTTTGCTGAGTACATTATATCGGATACTTAATAAAGATGAGTTTGTCGAGTGTTTTTAAAAAAATACTCGGTAAAACCTAAACACTCGGCGAACAAATCATTGGCCGAGTGCCCCAGACAAATACACTCGGCAAAAATTTAGACACTCGGTAAAATCATAAAAAAATCGATCCGACAGAGGTGTTGCCAGCGTGACGCCGGCTCGAAAAAAAGCAGGTTTGCCGAGTGCCACTAATGGGCACTCGGCAAACCGTAGTATTTGCCGAGTGCCCGTTTCTGGCACTTAGCAAACCTCCGTTTCTGGTAGCCACGTTGCTGCGCCACGTTATCAGGGGGCATAGTCATCTTTCTTGTTGCTAGAGGTTTAAAAACTCATATACACATATATGATGTGGTTCAAGTTTTCGTGCCTCTAGACTATCAAACTTGAAGTATTCTTTGTCGGGGATAATTTTCTCTTGTGTTTCTTTTCTAATGTTTGTTCTCGTGACTATGACTAGTGTTTTTGTTCTCAATAAAACCTGAGGTTCATCTCACATACACTAGAGTCACATTTTCTTATTAGCCTCTTTTAAGTTCTCTCTGTGTTTCCGCTAGCTTTGTTTGGAGGAGCGTTGGGTGAAAGGAATAGACTATCTTTTTAAAAGAAATTGTCTAGGCTCCTATTTACCCCCCATCTAGTCGCCTGTTTCGGTCCTACATCCGGGCACAATAAATCTGAAACAGTAAAGACTGCAGAAAATAATCTAGCCAATAAACTTCTAAGATATGAATTCAATGAAACTTATGATTGTTAGATAACAGGTAGATCAATAGTAAATAGCAACTAGCAAATGTAAGGATGGAGGACACAATGGATTTTTCACAGAAGTTTGGATCCAACGATCCTACGTCTCTGTTGAGGAAAACCCCAAAGGGACGGGTCTCTTTTAACCCTAATTCTCACCAAGTACTCGTCACTGCAAGCCTAGGTTTTCCACTATGTTACCTCTTTGATGCCGAGACAAAGCAGAGTACAAACATGTCCGGTCACCCACAATCCCTTGGGTGCTCCTGCATCGACGTCTAGCCATCTAGGAGGTGTTACCTCTAAGAGTAATGAATCCGTTGACGTGATCCAAGCCATGGCTCAAGAAAACCACGAAGATCACAACGCACATGCCACCACAACTCCCAAAATATTAATCAATAAAGAACACGAGGAGTTTTTTTTGGAGAACTCCCAATCCTTTCCTCAAGATCCAATTAAGATCAACACACTAGAAAGAAAGAGAGAGGGATATTTATACCCCTGTCTCAAAACTGGCCGTTAGGGCAAAAATTCTGTACTATTTATCCGGATGATCTGGCCTTAACCGGATGATCCGGACTAATAAAAATTCGAAACAGAACCAATGTTTCGGATAGTCCGGCTTGAATCCGGATATTCTGGGCCAAAAATAAATTCGAATAGAAAAGTGTTTTTGGATCATCCGATCAAGATCCAGATGCTCCGGGCCATAGAATAAAATCCATTAGAGAGCAATTTTCGGATCATCCGGACAAAGTTCGGATATTCTGACTCATAAAATAAAATTTAACAGAACAACATTTTTGGATCATCCGGATATCTCCGGATGTTCTGGGCTTCAAAGAAAATTCAAACAGAAGCATGTTTTCGGATAATCAGGCTTGAACTGGATAGTCCGACGTGCAAATAAATCAAAACAGAACATAATTTTTGGATTATCCGGCTAGAATCTAGATACTTCGACGTGTAAAATAATTCTAACAGAACCAAGTTTTTGGATACTCCGGACATGTCCGGATTATCTGGCTTTGCTGAAAAGGCAAAATTCAACTTAGAAAAATTCTAAAAACTTTTTAAAGAATATTTTGCTTTTTTGCACTTAGCTTTGGATCATTAATCAATGCATCCCTCTTGATAGTACGGTATACCTAGACTTAAAATAATATGAAATATAAGTAATTTGCACAATTGAGCCTAAGTAGTACTAATAGAAAGTGATTTCTTCAAATTTGATTGAATCGCAATACCACCTTAAATTTAAATATCTGCATTCATCTTAGCAATATTGTTAGTAGCATTTAATCGCTATTGTCATTAATACACCAAAATAAATTAGGGACCTAGATGCATCAAGATGCACTTTCATATATATAGATACTCAAATTTTTGTAAAAAATTTTGGGGTACAACTGTACCAACTGTACCCCCTTCTCCTATACTAGGTCCGCCCTTGGTGTATATGAATGTACTGAATTTTATAAAAAAATTAAAAAAATTTTAGGGTTTGCCGACTGCCTTACGTGGCACTCAGTGAAGCCACGAACCCGGCAGCGCCCAGGGGCGTGCCACGTTTTCGGCCGAGCACGCGGACACGTGACGCGCCCCCTGGCGCTGCCGAGTTCGTGGCTTCGCCAAGTGCCACGTAAGGCACTTGGCAAACACGTGCCTGTTCGTCGAGTGCCCGACGTGGCACTCGGCGAAGCCACCGTCACGTCGCCCCGATCGTTACACACTTTTTTTACTTAGTATCATACTGGGCACTCGACGAAGCTGACGTGGTACTCAGTGAAAGGTTCACGCGAGTGGCCGATAAAAAATACTCGGTGAATCCCTGTTCTCCAATAACGGATTCGCCGAGTGTTTTTCACCGAGTACGACACTCAGTGAAACCTTCGTCGAGTATAAAAGAAGATTCGCCGAGTGCTCTAAGAAGATTCGCCGAGTGCCTAGAGCACTCGGTGAACCGGCGTTTTGCTGCAGTGCAGCGGGCCGCCTGCCCGGCTCGTTGTCGGCAGGAGCAAATTAACTCGCAGATTTTCATAATCACCCACTTCATTTAATCATTTATTCGTATTATATGTAACTGTATATGAATCGGAAGTGTGTAGCGTACGCATCAACTGTGCAGTCGTCACTCTCCTTAATCTGTTCATTTATAGATCTACCCTGAACTGACGCTGACGGGTTCAGATCCATCAGAGAGATGGTCACACCCGAGTTCCATGATGAGCAGTGTACGTATATGCATATATAGCTGGTATAACGCATAAATGTTCGATTCAGAATTCATCAGATTTGAGCAAGGTGGCAGCTTGTATCACTAGCCTACTTGTGCAGCAATGATCACTTGCAATAAAACTGGGAGCTTCAGGGAAGTTGATCCATCGAAGGTACGCGTAGCTAACCCCAGCATTAATTAATTCGGTACAAGGAATGAAGGAATGTTGAAGTAAAAGGCGATCCGATCGGTATATACTAGTATGTCATGCGTTACAGAGACTTTATATTTTACATAAAATTAATAAATTAGTGATAAAATTAAAACACCAAAATAAATATTACGAATAAGAAAAATAATATTTGTAAAGTGATAGATAAAAGATATTAAAATAACAGACATTTTGATCTACGAATTGACGGGGAGCACGTAAGAAAGTAAAAAAAATCTTTTTGCCACAAAATTAAAAATATATAAGTAAAATCTTTTTAAATTGGAAGAATTATGAACTACTCTACATATGGTAATGATAAGTAAAGGAGATCGAGATTCCATAGTCGATCTACCCACGCACAAAAGATAACTCCCTATGTTCTCAAAAGACATCATTTCTACCATTTCAATTTTATTTTTTTACCTCCTTACCTACATGCGGTTCACGCGTAAAGAGGTTTTATTTCTTTAATACTTTATACCTATTTCTTACATATCACTTTGCAAGACCATTTTTTATTAATAAGAGATATTTTGTTTTTTACTCACACCACTGAGTTATTGTGGGGGATATACCCCCGGGTAGCCCACAGACCTCATTTCCGGTTATTGGGCCAGGCAGAGGGCCCATCGGGCCCGTCATACCAACC
>KE372944.1:164543-176806 GCA_000418225.1 Zizania latifolia | reverse complement strand
CTCCTCGGCCAACTTCCCCCGGCCGTCGTCCGTAGGAACGGGGGCCAGGGAGCAGTAAACTTCGTTGCCCTGAACAAAATATCACGGGTTATCAGAAGTCCTGCACAACAAGAAAAACAAAATGCCCGAGAAGACTGACATACCTGAGGCCTCGGACGAATCCGGAGGTCATAAGGCGACGGGCACCCCGCTGCTGTTATTGAGGCCTTCGAGGTGTCGAAGAACCCTAGGAGCCGAGCGATGACCTCGCTCTGCACCAGCATATCACCGCTCTCCCGGGACGCGTCCTTGCGCCCCTCATACTCGTATGCCGGGTGAACCCGCTCCTTGTAGGGGTTCACCCGCCTGACGACGAAGTTGATCGCCACTCCGACGCCCGTCAGGCCCTGCTCCCGGAGACCCTTGATCTTCCCGACGAGCTCGTCCACCTGGTCCTGGTCTCGCTCGGAGCAGACGGACGTCCAGGAGGGCTTCGGCTCCGGGAGGCGGTCGATCTCGGGCGACAGAGGAGGGTTTGAGTTCTCGACGTAGAACCACTCCTTGTGCCACCCCTTGTTGGACGTGGAGGGGTACACGGAAATATACACCTCCACGAGCCCCTCCCAGAGGACAAGGTTGACCCCGCCGACCACCTTGCTCCCATACTTCCGGACGAGAAAGAAATGGCGGAAGAGGTTGAAGTGCGGATCGATGCCTAGAAAGGCCTCGCAGAGGAGGATGAAGATGGAGAGTTGGAGGATGAAGTTAGGATTGAGATGGGCAAGGGAGATATCATAATAATAAAGCAACCCGCGTACAAAAGAGTACGCGGGGAGGCCGAAGCCACGAAGGACGAACGACCAGAACACCACTATCTCGCGAGTGTTCGGCGTCGGGAAGTCTTCATCCAGCGCCGACCGCCAGCCCACCAGGAGGCGATCCGGAAGGGTCCCCTCCTTCTTCAACCTCCCTAGCCGGTCGTCGGACATAATACTCTACATCCACTCCTGGTCCCGCTGCGGGACGCGGACCAGGTCGGACGGGGCGCCAGCGCTTTCCTTCTTCTTCGGGGCCATCGCTCGACGGTAGCAGACGAAGCAGTGAAACTGCTGCGGCGCCGAAGGTGGAGATTGAGGATCGCTAGAGGAGGCGAGTGACGCAAGGACTTGGGTTTGACGGGCTCTAACGGCTCTGGATTGCGATCGAGTGCGCATGAAGGTGAAGAGTTCTGAATCGGGCCTTAAAAAGGTACCAACGGCTCCTTCTCCAGCAAGCCAAACGGCGCAAGTCCCGAACCGCCTCGCGCACCCAACTGTCGTGAGTCGATCTCGGATCGACACGTCATCCTCGCGGCACGCGTGGCATAATCTTGTCCGTCCAAAGAAGTATCTGCCCCGTGAAATTTACAACGGCACAAAAGTCACATCAACCAAACGGGACGAAGACAATAACTTCTCCGTTCCCGTGAGCCACACCTCACAGGTGATACCCCTTCGCATTTTAAAACCCTCCAAAATTTCTCTATTTACACTTTGACCCCTCAAATCTCCCGACTCCCTCCGTTCACCCGATAGGCTACGTTATCTCGCCCGATAGCGGTCGGTCTCTCGGCTACGTTATCCTCGCCCGATAGCGGTCGGCCTCTCGGCTACGTTATCCTCGCCCGATAGCGGTCGGTCTCTTGGCTACGTCACCCCTTCACCCCGCAACGGTTGACCTTTAAGCCACAAGAGCCCCCGGCCTGCCTCCAGGCCAAGCCTGGGGACTCCCCCAAGAAAAACACCGAAGCAAGAACCCCAGGGACTCCTTCCCGCGCTCGGGGACTAGGTCCCGGAATACGCACCGGCTACGCCCGGGGACTCGGACCTAAAGGACCGACGTCCATAAACTCCCGAAAGGCCACAATTTAGACCCCGCGTCCAAATATCCTATTTGCACGCAGGCTCGGGGACTACACCTCACAGGTGCACCTGAGCGGCGCCCCTGAAGACTTCACGATTTCAGCTCGTCATCGCTTCCGTTCGACCCCGACAAGACGTCCGATCTACAGCAACGAAGAGCTCGGGGACTGCTGTGGGGGATATACCCCCGGGTAGCCCACAGACCTCATTTCCGGTTATTGGGCCAGGCAGAGGGTCCATCGGGCCCGTCATACCAACCCCGCCTTAGCCAGCCGAAAGCAGCGTGGCGCATTAAATGCGACGTGATAGAAAGCGGTCGGAGGATCCAGGCGTGACAGGTGCACAGGACTGCCGGGCGGCGTCAGACCGGGGGGTAGTTGGGGAGTAGGCAGCACGCTGCATCCCATCGGGACATGCTGCGTCCGATCGAGCCGTGCTACGTCCCGTCGGAGCGTGCTGTACGATAGGTTAGACCCAACGGGGGTATAAATAGCAAGGGGTCCCGAGCACGGGACCCCCAGGAAAAAGAACACGACGTCTTCAACCACAACCACGACACACAGACACAGAAGCAACAAGGGTTCAGGACGTTGAACCCATTACGCTCTGGAGCGCTAACTCTTGTAATCCCTTCATTGTAACTGTCTTCCCGACTAGTGAAACACCCCACCAAACCCACAGTGGACGTAGGCTTATTACCCTATCGGGGGGCCGAACCACTCTAAATCTTCTTGTCTCTTGGCCAGTCCTATTCTCACGGGCTCGGCAACCATCGAGGTCTTGAGTGCAACGCTTCCCTACAATATAAATCACCTCCACGGGCACCCCCCGAGGAGGGCTGCTCGACCACCCGTCGACAGTTATCAATTTTATCTTAAATGTAAAATCAGGACAAAGAAAATAACAATCTTGTTGTTAGATACATAATATTCTAAATATACACATGATCTTCAATGCACACATTTTATATTTATATATTTATAAATGCTAAAAATATAATTATATAAAAGTATTTTTATGATAAACGTCCTAATATCATTTTTACATACAAAACTCTATTATATTAGGAGAATTTTATGGTACCGTCCAATCTATACGATATAATGGCTTAGATTTGAAATTGATGATCTATTACTTCTAGGAGGTAATATATCATATAATATTTCTTTAATATGTGCGGGCTCACATACATGCAGCAATTAATTAATTTCTTCGCATCCTAACAGATTAATTGTTGCATGCACTAGAAAAAGAAAATAATCAATAAACTTTCCGTGTGGGCGACATGCATGCAGATTACTTTCCGTAATCAAAGCAATTTACAGCCGGTTAACTCATTTTTCTTGTTAATTAATTATTTTAAACACGTTTAATTAAAAGTTAAGATTAGTTTTAACTATTACCTCCTAAAAGATTACAGGGTACCATAAATAAACCCTTATATTAATCTATTAATGATTTAAAACATCCAGCATCGTCTATATCTGAGAACAATAGTACGTATCACGCATGCTTGTACGGCGGAAAAGTACAGTTCCATCCGCATGGATCATGTAAGAAAGAAAAGACACGCATCTCAAGAAAAGAATAACCATTGAGTTTTTAAAAATAGAAGAAGACAAAAACAAGATGTGGGGAAAATAGCGCTCTGCCCTGCAGACTCCTGACTGCATTCATGCCATTCTCTGTCATTTTATTTAGCAGTTTGTTCATCGTTCAATCACACATGATGGTAGAGTTGAGTGGAAAGACGACTGCGACAGACTGCACTTGATTCTTGTCTAGGAATACCTTTTAACAAGTGGCAAACTGAAGAACGTTGGAGTATTATTATTGTGCACCAAGAGCAGCTCAGATAGAAAACCACAAGCACTGAATGTACAATCTTGCACCATGAAACACTAGCGCTTCAAATAATTAACTAGCTAGCTATTGTCTAAGGGTTAAGACTCGATCGATTTATGAATTTAATTTGCAATTACTTTTAGACATATGGACGTTTGAAAATAAGCAGCTTTAAATTTAATCTATGTTACAAACAACAATATTAATGAAATCCAAATATACAATTTCACCTGTGTTATCTTAATATATAGTAGGTTCTAAGTCCCGCTAAAAAATGAGAGAGGGCTTATTTTCTTTAATATGCTATGATAGGCTTGACGTGTTAATAAAAAATCTAGCCACTCGAATATTTGAAAACCAAGATTAGGTTTAGCCTATTCTCAAACTTACTTTATACTTATGATTGAAAGACTCTTCCGAATAAGAATGAAATCCAAAAATATATAACAGCTTAGGAAACATGACAGTTGGACATAACATATTTGTTTTCACGTAATTAAGTCAACCACCTATAAAATAAACTACAAATACCGATTGTAATAGCTAGCATAGCACGACAATTGATTCCAAAATTAGTCTAAGTTGTTTGTTAGGAGTTAACTTACCTAATATACATGGTTATGAAGAATTTACACTGGCAAGACCATAAGACAAAAGATAATTAGGGTATGGTAATTAACTAGATTATCTGCAATAGAATACGGAATAATTAACTAGATTATCTTAACACGAACCAAAGCTCAATTTAGCCCTGCAGGTAGGTGCGAGTATAGACGAAAGGAGCTGAGGACAGACGTCAGAAATAACATATATTAGAGCAGTACTTGAGCTAGCTTTCAAAGATAGTGTAGTGTTAAAAATTAAAATGTACGCACTATGAGTGCTAGATAATACGGTTATCAACTTGGCATAATACCATCGAACATTCGAGATACGAACGTATAGACTGACAAACTAAATCAGTACAAACACCGAAACACGCTGTTAGTGATTCCAAAATAGATGCGTAAATATCATACATGTACGTACGTACGTACTAATTTAATTTGAATTCATCAGAACTATATTAATATCACAACCAGTCTACCAAAGAGGTATTGCAATGCAGTTATATATACTAAGACCTAATTCTTCCCATTCTTATAATAAGTGATTTGCATATATATATATATATATGTGTGTGTGTGTGTGTGTGTGTGTGTGTGTGTGTAGCTGATCGAGTATACATGAAAACTAGAAACTTAAACAAAAAATAAAATGAGTTTTGACAAGCTTTCCCAATGTAAATTAATATTACACTGTTAGATCATATACATCCTCTACACATAACTGGTGTGATTTCAAACATTCTCATCCATCGTTTTTCTCTGCCTGAAACTGTACGAACCAATACATCATTAATAAACCATGCATAGTTTACTCCATATCATGAAGTGCAAAGACGAAATTAAAGAAAAAAATTTCCTGTCTGACTGAATTTAATCGTTGCATTAGAAGAAGTTGCAATGCCTACAAAGGAGAGATAATTTCATTGTAAAAAGAAAGAGGTAGCATGTGAAGCTAGATGGACTAACCTGAGCTAATGGCCAACAAACTATCATGTCACGTTTGTAGGGGCGCTAGCTAGCTTCAGTCCTCCAGCTTCGTCTGCAGCTCACTGAAGATGCAGCAATGCCCAAGAGATTTCAGGCAGCCAAAGGATCTTGTTTGACAGGAACTTGCTCGATCTAGCTTAATTTGCTCGCGTGTGAATCACTGAACGGTTAGGCTTAATTTAATACGTATATAAGAGATCGATGCGTGTAATGAATCTTGTTCTTTTTTCTCAAAAAACACATGAAGGCAGAAGAACCATCACAAGTTAATTGCATAGGGAAGAAGTGATGTCTAAATTTGATTAAGGGTAGACATGGTTGCTAAGTACATTTGATTTCTGAGACATTTCATGCCTCCGTCTCTCCTACGGAATCTAATCAGATGGTACAGTATCAGCCAGGATGCTATCCATGTCTCAGAGACTCAGATCAATAAGAAAGCAGCAAATCGAAGAATTAATGAGTTAGTTCCCTTAGCATATGCTCAACAAAGAAAACCACAAATTAACCAGTGATTAATTAATCATACATGCAAGTATATGATGATGAGATCTTCAAAAGAGTGTAACAAAAACAGTAGCGAAATATAAATTTATGCTGTTTGAACATACATCATAAGAATTAAGAGAGAAATTAAAACGAGAATACAAAGGAATTAATGATTTAACAAAACAAGAATACAAAGGAATTACTAGCAAGTAGCAGTAGCGGCTATCTTCTTGCCTTGCACAGGTACGTAGACCCTAGAACGGAAGACGGATTTGGATTCGGACCAAGTCGCTTGATTCCCCATCGCCATGGCGGCGTACAAGAAAGGAGCAGCAGCAGCAGAAAGAAGAAGACGACGATGGTGACCAAGAAGAGCAGGAGGAAGCTAGAAGGAGATCAGGTACAGCGATCTGATGATGATGGCTTCTTGACTACTCACATGAGCAGTACTGCAGAAACTAACACCAACATCATCACGCACCAGCACCATCTCCTCTTCCTCTCTCTCTCACCCACACACCTCGTCTCCTTGCTTCTCTCTCCTCCGCTACCCGTCTCTGCCCCGGTGGAGTACTATAGTATCTCCGGCCTCTTCTCCTTGGAAGTAGCAGGTGCCGGTGGTGAGAGGTGGTGGTGATGATGGCCGAGGGGCCAAGAAGCCCGAGGCAGCATGATTGCTTCTTGGAAGAAGCAGCAGCAGCAGCCTCTCGGAGTCACCTCCACCCTCCTGCTGCTGCTCCATCATCACATGGCATGGCATGATGGAGGCCATCGATCACACAAGCCACACACGCCTTTTCTTGGTTTCTTGGGCCGATCTTGATCTTCTTTCTAGGGGTCTCACCCCTCCTCCCTCTGTCTCTCTCTTCCCTGTAATGCGTCTCTCTCACCCTCTCTATTGTGATGGTGACGGCAGTGGATTGTGATGGGGAGCTTGGCCAATCCCTCTATGGCTTAGGGCATTTTAAGGCCTCCCGGCCCTTCCTTGGTGCTAGCTAGTAAAGAAACAAAACAAAAGAAATCAAGACATGACAATGATCCACGTACGTGCAAAGTTGAGGCACTTCCAAATTGTTTAGTTTTTTGAAATTTAAAAGTATGTATTCCTTCCGTTACATATTGTTACATATTGTTACATATTATAAGTTATTAGTTTTTTCTACAAGTCAAATTTATCTTACTTTGATTAATTTTAAAAAATGAATATTTTTTACATTTTATCAAACTTAAAGAAACTTATTTTTTTTTAAATTAAATAATTTATAATATAAAATAGAGAGAGTATTAATTATGTTATATATATATGCATATGTAGATCTCGTTTGGTACAGCTCTAGATCTAGAATTTTTTAGAGTGAGTCAAATCTAGCTCTAACAAATCATATATTTAGAATTGTGGATGGATTGAGCATATTTAGTTGAGCAATCTAGTTTTTATTTTATACTAAAAATAAAAGTTTAAACTATTTTATTATACGATACAAACTCTAGATCTAACATGAATCTCAGAGTTAGTGTTGTACTAAACAGGCATGTAATTTTGTTCGCTAGGGTTCAAATCTGGGTGTCCATAATTAAATATTAGTGTACCATAGTTGTTTTCATTATCTTAAAAAAACTAGTTTTGCTATGTTCACAATCCACGCATCATCATTTAATCCACTTGACTAGCATACCTTAATTCCATGGTGCATCAAAAATCTAAAATGTGTATGTGTTTCTATAAAACAGAAATGGCTTCTCCAACCTTCAGTCCAAGTATAACAAATCCACAAAGTGAGATAGATAGCAAAAATACTGTGGGGTACTACGGACTAAGAAGTTGAAACAACAATAACAAAAGACTGTCATCAACTAGTTAAAGTATAAAAGCTAAACAGGAAAAAAAGGCAAAGTAACTATCTTCTTTTTAATGGGGGAATAAACTACACTAGTGTGTAAGGGGACAGAGAAAGAAAGGGTAGGTGGGGTTTCTGTAATTCTGTTGGTTGGTTGGTGGTTCCCAGTCCCCAAAGGTTTGTCTCTCACTCTTTTGGTTCTATTCCCCCAAAAAAATTATTGGTGTATATGTCTCTAGTAAATTTCCTAGTAACATCTGTGTATACTTTAAAATAACTCACCATAAAATTACAAACTAAAGGCTTACTGAGGAACAGAGAAATTAAAAAATGAATGATAAGAACTAAATTCTATAAAAAATACTGTAAAATAGAAACAAATTGTATACTAAATAAAATATAGCCAGTTTAAGGTTTAAGTAATAATCATAATTAGTAACATAACTAATAATTAGAATCAATTATTGTTATATTTATTCAATAATCAGAATTTTGATATAACATCGATTATTTGAAGGTGTAGTAGCCCTAAGATTATTAGGGCAGACAAAACACATAGACTACAGTAACATTGTATTTGCCGTGCATGCTGCTGCCGCCTACAGTTCACCACCCCTGGGCACAGAAAATACAGGCATGACAGATGCACAGATGGTAATGCAGGCCTACACAAAACAGGAAGAAAACAATGCACACTACGGGCCGGGTGTTACGACGTCAAGGTTCGGCCGGATGGGCCTGAAAAAAATAAACGAACTGTCCCATACACATACACATACACATACGTCGTCGTCAGTGTTCGCTTAACCGAACGGCTACCGCGGTGAGCCAGTAACCACACTTTGTTACCAAGCTTCCACTACCAAACCGATCAGTTTGATTCAAAATTTAAATTTAAAATTAAAAAAATGAAAAATCTCAAATAATTCCTATAAATTTTAGATGATTTATGGTGGAATTTGTTTTCAAAAATATTAAAATTTTATAAAGTTATGAGTAAAACAAGATTGGTAAAAATAAAAAAGGAAATAAATTTTGGTCCACCCCAAAAACCTATTATATATACATTTTTTTCAAAAAAAATGGTATTACTATATTTCTAATGCTCCACCATTTAATTCAACCAAAACAATAAATTTTATACCATATATTTTTATCATTGTACCAAAAAATTTATTTGTGTTCCTAAAATTTTTCTAGATTTTTTTAATTTTGTGTACATTTTATATGTTTTTCCTTTTTTCTGAATTTTTTTAAACTGGTCGGTTTTTGACTCAAAGCGAGTGATTACTGACGTCAAGACGATTACCGTCGGTAACCGCTCCAAACCAAGCAGTGGCTGTTTAGTTTAAAATTTTGAATTTAAAATTTGTAATTTGAATTTTGACTGGTATACCGCGGTTACTGAGCACCCGTTCGATCAGAGACGGTAACCGATCCCTAAACGGGATGGTTAACCCTGATCGTCACTCGTCTGTGATGAGTGATCTGTTCCATCTTGAGTCCAATAATTAGCAGGCACACTGTTTGGAATTATGGATACATTAGTGGCAAGTAGATCGAACAGTTGGATTGTGAAACACAAAACGTCCAAACTAACGATGTTGTCCTAACAGCGAGCTCTCACATATTTCGGAGAAAACACAAAACATGGCATCCAAATTAACAATGTAATTGGAATTATTATATTCACTGGTAATCAACTAGTGCGTTACACAACATTTTTTAATAATTATTACGAAGTTTATAATTAATAAATATTGACTAGCTCGTACCAGTTTAGAATCTCAATGATAATTTTCCATGATCTAATATTTTTAGAGTTATATATATTCTAATAATGTAATAAGTCAAAGAGGTATCTGGTGAACTCGATAGGCCAAAAAGGACGGATGTGACTCGTCAGAGGAAGTTGCCGATCGACAATTGAGTTTTAATTACTTGGTTTGGATTGACAACAATAGCCGTTTTATAATTTAATAATTACAAATTTTATAATTAATAAATATTACTTGCTTTAAAAAGAGCTCATAAAATTAAAGGTAGATTATTCTGCAATGTAAATAACGCGTATGATATATATACAGCTACGATTGTATATATAACTCGAAGAATCAATAAACACGTATTTTGGGTGATCGACTTACCGTGAGAGACCCTTAGAGCGCCTAATTTATATATTTATTGATTTGGAATATGCGTGATTCTTTCGCTGTTTGTACAAAAAACTGATTGATTCCTGCGACGAAATTCCTGCGTCACGGAGCTTAAAAAAGTCTTTGGTTTGTTATGCAACCAACCTGTTTGAAATGAAAGGCTGGTTAGACCAAGCATGCAAATGCATGCACACGGACAGTTACACGTCACAGGTGACATGGCTCGCCAGCTGCTCCCCTTCCTTCTTCCCCTTCCCTGCTGGTAGCTTTACTTGCGGGGGCACTGGCAGTGTGTCCTCCGTGCTGCATGGATGCACTGCACCCATTGCTATTGCATGTCGTTTCGGCGAGGGGAATCGTGCATGGACAAAAGGCATGCACTGACTGGAATAGTGGAATGTCATGGCTTGAGGATTGATTAGATCTTTCCTGGCGATGCCGAGAAAAGCCTGTCAAGCTCGTCTCGGTCCACAATAATACTGCCCAAGCTCAGAGATCATGTAGACCTCAAATAGGGCTTGATTTTTGGCTTGAGCTCGTCTTGGTTCCGTTCGGCTCATAAGCCAAACGAGCCGACTCCTATGTAGCTCGTTTGCAAAACAAGGCAAACTGGATCTCCGTTTGCTTGTTCGAATCAGTAACATCCATCGTATAGTTGTAATTATTATATGTTAATTAAAGATATATATATACGTGGGTCTATTTATGGTACCCATTAGGGAGGTAATAGTTAAAACTATTCTGGACCGTTGATTAAGTGTGTTTAAAATAATTAATTAAAAAAAGAAAATAGACTAACCGGCTTGATTATGAAAAGTAATGAAAAGTTTATTAATTATTTTCTTTTTCTAGTACATGCAACAATTAATATGCTAGCATGCGAAGAAAAAAATTAATTATTGTATGTATATAGGCCCGCACATATTAAAAGAAGGTTATATGACCTATTATCTCTAGAAGGTAATAGGTCTTCGATATCAAATCTGAGCCATTAGATCGTATAGATTGGACGGTCCATAAAATTTAAGGGCACATAAAATTCTTCATATATATATATGGAATGTTGTATATTGATATGTTTGAGTTTGAAAGTTCGAACTTGAAATAACATTTGGAAAACATGTTTTATAGTTCTAACTTAGCCATTAACTTATTAGAAATTAGGATTGATAGCTAGGTGCCTAGGTTGATTTGCTGGAAGGCTTTTGAGCTCATGCTAGCTGACTCTAGCAAATAAACAAAGCCTAGCCACAGTTTTAGAACGTTTGTCTAACCAAACCGAGCCGAGCTAAGCCTTCACGCGTGCTAGTTTTCACGAGTCCAGTCCTAACCTCTAACGAACTGATTGCAAACATTTTTTTTCTTCGTCTAAAGATGCCCATAGGATAAATAAAACCAAACCAGCAGTGGCAGAAAAAACAGCATGCAGATGCTACTGTGACCGCCATAGATGCTGGTGCGACTGTTTTTCAGAGAATCGGCATCAAGCTCAAGTGTTGCATCGCTATCAAGGTATAGATAGGTATCAGTGCTAGCTGGCCGTCTCTCTCGCTCTCTCTCTCTCTCTCTCTCTCTCGCTCGTGTGATTCAGCCGGCGATGCCTCGCTTGTGTATTACTGTAGTTTAATTTTGTTCCTGCGCGTGTTGCAACTTTGCGAGTACTGCAGGTTCATCCAAGCCGGGTGTCCCCTGAAACGAAAACAATCGACGAGCACGAGCTCATGGCCGCTGTCACCTGTAAATTCGGAGTGTCCCGCCGGCCCGAGAGCGCGTCGTATCCGTCCCATCAATCCACTCATTTTCATTTGGCGTCGCCGTGACAAAATCGCTTTGTTTCTGCCATGATGATGTCCCGTGTGGAGGAGGAAAAAACGGGAGGGAATTATTGGGTGTGCAGGAGCTGCAGGGTGTCCATCTACTGCCGGGGGAAAAAATATCGCAGCTATGGAATAATTTGATCCGTGGACGGGCTCACCGCGCACGAGCATCCGATGCGTGCAGAGACGAGCTGGCTAGCCTCCCACTGCCGAATGGAAGGGGGCCCCTATCTGAGTTCAAATAAGTAATACAGTTTGTTCAGGCTTCTTGGAATACATTTTTTTCAGAATACAAGAACATGAAAAATGTAGCGATACAAGTTATGTAAGGTCTCAGCTCGTTGGGACAGTTAAACCTTTTGACTTATTCATAAGTAAAGTTAAGCTTAATCATATAAATAAATTATTGTCCAAAAAAGTTTTGACAAACTTGATGTTCTGTTCTAAATGTCTTCTAAAATCTGAGCTTATTATATATTTAATATAGTGTCGACAGGTGGTCGGACAATCCTCCTCGGGGGTGGTCCGAGGGGGTGATTTGTGATGGCAGGGAAGCGCTGCACTCAAGACCCGATGGTTGCACAGCTCGTATGAATAGAACTGGCCGGAGGTGACTCGAGGTTTTAGAGTGGTTCAGCCCCCC
>KE372944.1:140485-150936 GCA_000418225.1 Zizania latifolia | reverse complement strand
CGGGGGGGCTATCCCCCACATATAGTGATTATGAATTTATTTTATCTAGTGTTTATCATTATTTGGGATATTTTTATATTAAGTGAAGTGGAGATCAAAATAAGCTTAAGAAGCTTCAAAACATTATTTTTTCCAACAATAGGATTCAACATGGGCTTATAGCTTATTTAGATAAGAATTTTTATCTTCTATATAGCTTATGACTTTTTCAGATCAATAAGCTAGTAATAAGTTGTTTAGAAGAGTCTTATTAAGGATTACGTTAGTGGATTGTTTGCCAAACAAAAAATTTATTAGTAGCGTAGGAAATAATCATAATATGGTAATAAACTAATATTCACAATCCTCCTGTGAAAACTAGATTATTTAGACAATTGGCCTAATTTTATACACATACCTTTTAAGTTAGTTTAAATTACCCACTCGATATAAAAATAATCGGTATTCTATTACTCAGTCAAGGATATTCAGGTCTTTTCACTTTTTTAACTCTTAACATAGGATAATCAACCTCAATAATCAACGGTTTAAATTATTCAACCAGTTAATTACTTAAACCACTAGATTATCCTATAATCGAGATTATATTATAATTTTGATTATTTTAAAGTATCTTAAAGGGGTTCATAGTATACTATAAGATTTTAAAACACATAAATCATAGATGTTATATCTTTAGATGGTTCATAGGAGATAAAATACTAGAATTTTGGAGAAAGCGGAGAGACTAGAGAGAGAGGGCCGTATGGGTTTTCTCGAAGAAAAATAAAAACATGATATTAGAGCACATGTTTATTTTTCTATAGAATGGGAGCCTAGAAAAAATTTCAATGATTGAAATCCTCCATATTTCTTACAAAATTCCTATAATCCAAATGAGTTATCTGTACAGTAGAATTTTCTCGATTCCACTTGAAAAAATTGTGCATATATACCAGGCCTTGCTAAGGCTTTGTTTGTTAGGAATTGGGAAATTGGATTGAAGCCTAATTCCTATTGCATCTGAGAAGAACTTGAAGTGTTCCTCTCCAAATCAAAACACGGGCCCTTTGATTTGGAGAAAATTGAACATCTTCTCTTCCTCACTAGCCTCCCTAACGATCCCGTTGGTGAACACCCCATCCTCAACGTGTCGGTGAGCCTATACACCATGCATCTGAGAAGAACTACAAGAACTAGCCACTACCAGAAAACAGCTCTTCGTGACCAGAAAACAGCTCTTCGTCGAGTGCCTAGCTCTTTGCCGAGTGTATTTTTTTGGTACTCGGTAAAGAGGGTTATTCGTTGAGTGCCGTCCAAATACACTCGGCGAATAGCAAAAAATACACTTGACGAAGTTTGACACTCGGCAAAAAAACGAAAAAAAAAATCAAAACTAACGGAAGTCACGACGGCGTGTTTGGGCGGACAAAAAAAGAGGTTGCCGAGTTTGCCGAGTGTTTTTTCAAAAAACACTCGGCAAACCCGGCAACCCATCATTTTTTGTGAAAAAAAATATTTTGAGCCCATGTGATATTTGCAATTTAATTTGAACTTGAAATTTTTCTACTGTCAAAATACAACATAGCTTATCTCATGTAAAAATTTGGTATTTTTCTGAATCAGTTTTCTATTTTTAATTCATTAAGTGTGTTTCTATGATTTAAATTGAAATAAGTGAAATTTGAACTGCAAGTGTTTAAAATAATGAACCAAAATTTATAGAAAATTTATATTCATGTTTTTAAGTTCATTTGTAGGTCTTACCCACTAAATAGAAAAAAATTTGAAAAATCTAGGTTGCGACGCTCGATCGGTAACATGGAGCTTTATGGTTTTTAATTATAAAAAATCAAATGAAGTCTGAAAAACACGAGACTTGTCATGGTGTTATGATATGATACATAGATGCCGTGATAAAAAATTAAAAATATTTTGAGAAAGTTGTCACGTAGGATGTTAAGAAATCAGAGATTATTCGAGGAGGAATAAGGGTTTAGAGAAGGATTAGGTTGTGTTTGTGTTGACACCAGAATTTGAACCAGTGCACCATCAGCGTGATGAACCAGGTGGCAGAGCCGATGGGCCGCTGATAGAAGTTTAAAGGGCGAAGACAGGCTACGCATAGCGTGGGCTGGTGCTTCGTGATGGTTATCATGTAGTCAGCGAATAATTAGAGTCAGTTAGGATTTCTGTGTTATCCACAGATAGCGTATCTACCTGGCTATAAATAGGTAAGCCTAGGATCATTGTAAACAGTTCACACAACCAATCAATCAACCCTTTGACACATCGTCAACTTTAGGTACGTAGCATTAGAGTGATTCCTCGCGGGGGTTAGATTGTATCGGTTAAGTCCGATCTCTCATTTTGATGAGGATAGCCTATTTAGTAAACTGATTAATGTGTTCATGGATTTCTCGATTAAGTCCGATACTGTGATCAGATTGAGTAGGTTCGCTAATTATCGGATCAATGCATTGATTCATTTCTTGATATTGTGCTTTATTGTTCGAATCTATGTGTTTGCCAATCACGACGGTTCGATAGATTGTATTAGATTAGATCGCACGCCGATCATCAACATGGTGCTATCTCGGTTGAGTCTTATCCACAGCATTGACGGGGACGCATGTGGATTAGTTTGGTTTAATCTATTGGTTCAGCGTTCGTTGAAGTTTTAGCAGATGGTTTATCTGTTGTTTTGTCAATCGGTTCAATTCTATTCATAATTCTCTTGGTAGCATATCTTTACGCTGCATCGGTTTAGTTTGAACCGTAAAGATTGGTATCTCGGAGTATTAGCACTAGAGCCAATTCGTATGATTTATAGTACTTCATATGCTTTCCACGATGCATCATGGTCTCCACATGTGCTATCAAAGTCGATGCTGATAGGCCATCGCCGATAACGTTAGAACATCTCATATTTGTCTCCTTGTCAATTACAGGGTTAAATTGACTGGCATGCTCTGTACACCTCCGGGTTATTTAGAACCTGCACTGGAGCTAAGCAGACTCTCCCAGCCCTTCGAGTGTAAAGACGTGCAATTTTTGCGTCAACAGTTTGAAAACAAATCGATGGTTAAATATTCGTTTGAACTTGAAACTTTTTCCAAAATTAAAATACAGCGTATCATATCCCATGAAAAAAATTGGCATTTTTCTACGTCAGTTAGCTATTTTTAGTTAATTAATTATGTTTCTAGGATTTAAATTGAAACATGTCAAATTTGAACTGCAAATGCATAAAATAATAAACTAAATTGTCAAAAAAAATCATATTCATGTTTTTGAGTCTATTTTTAGGCCTTACACACTAAATTTGAAAATATTTCACAAAAATTGTCAAGGAAATAGAATAAAAACATATTTGACAAAATTTTAAAAAAATAAAAAAATATTTGTCGAGTGCCAGATTTGAGACACTCGGCAAACAAAAAATTTCGGATCCCGCCATTTTTTTCGTCTCGCCATGCCAAATTTTTCCCTCCGCGCCCTTTTTTTCTTATCCCACCTTTAAATCCAAACTCACGCACTGCACACTCCTCCACTTCTTCCTCAGCTCCTCGCCTGCCTCCCTGTAGCAAGCGCCACCCCTCCCCGCCACCTACGCTGCGTCGTCACCCCACGGGCCCCGTTGTCCCTCTGGCGGCGGCGTCGGCGCCATCGCCCCTCCGCACGTGCCTCGCCGGCCCTGTCACCCTTCCTTGCCGCGTCAGCCCCATCGCCCCTCTGCACCGCCACGCCACGCCACCCCCTTGCCGTCGACCCTTCGTGTTGCCCCTTCGCCGCGTCATCCCCCGCTGTTGCCCCTCCGCGTTGCCGCATCGTCGCCCCTCCATGTCGTCACACCTCGCCGTCGCCCCTCCACGTCGCGCGCCCTCCACCATGCTGTGCCTTTTTTATTTTGCAGGTGTCTTGTTTGCCAAGTGCTTTCTTTTGGCACTCGGCAAACCGGCCGTCACGTCTCCGTAGCCACCGTTAGATGTTTTTTTTGCCGAGTGTCCGATAAAAAATACTCGGTGAACCCTTATTCGTCGATAGCGGGTTCGTCGAGTGTTGTTCGCCGAGTGCATTTTGGACTACACCGAGTACCTACGACACTCGGTGAAATCCTGTTTTCCCACAGTGAGCCGTGATGTTGTCCTTTATGTGTAGAGATGACAATGGAAACAATCCCCAGCAGAGAGAGGGTCCTCGTCTCCGTCCCTAGTCTCGAGGGCAATTTCTCCTTCCCCGTTCCACATCGGGTTGATGGATACCCGATGGAAAGTAAATCCTCATTAACATCTAGTCACTTGAGGTAGGTGGTGGGCTGGTGGGTGGGTAGGCGGTATCGGGGAGAGGCACGATAGGACAGCGATGGGGCATGACCGGATGGTGGCGAGGCATGGCCTAGCGGTAGGACGATGCGGCTAGGCGGCAGGGCACAGCCAAGAGACGACGAGTAGGAGACGCGATAGGGTGGGGAGGTCGGGAGGAGGCGCGACTGAGAGGCGATGGGTGCGGCTGGGCGGTGGTGAGGCGGAGACACGATAGGGCCGAGAGGTCAGCAGGAGGTACGGCTAGGTGGTGGCGAGGCACGGTCGAGCGGTGGCAGGGCACAACCGGGTGGTGGTAGGGCTTGGTTTGGTGTAGTTGGGCAGCGGTGACTGGTAGATGAAGATTGGAGATTAGGGATTTAGGGTTTTTCCTCTTATATACTATAGAACATAGGCTTAAATGTCAGTTTTTGTGGATATACTAATGGGCAACGAGGATAGAGAGTGGGAGAAAATCCTCGTCCCCGCTTCACCCGATGGAGAGTGAATTCCCCTTATTTGTCCCCATGGAATGGGATTTTCCCTATTCTTGTCCTTTGATGGAGGAAATCCCATCGGGGATCGAGAAACAGGCCTATTGCTATCCCTATTTATGTGATGGCTAAAGCCCGGATTTGTGTGTTTTAATCCAAACTACGCTAACCGAGGTGGTTACATTGGTTTTTGATTTTTTGCAACTGGTTATATAAACAGACTGCTAATAATAATGATTGGATCAGTTAGGGCACTCTCAAACTCTCTGACTAGGATAGTTTTCATAGCATTAAATATAATACTATATAAGTATTTTGCTTAGGTGATAGAAGAGTTAATGAGGAAAAAGATAAAAATAGTTTCTTCATCTAGAAACCAAGTTGGTGCACATACCAACGTGCTAAGAAACCACTCCTACGCTGTTAGTACTCTAGAGTAGTTTCCATAGTATTAAATATAGTGACATGTAAGTATTTTTGCTTATGATGCATGTATAAAATATTATTTTTTTACTATATGAAAACTAATATAGAAACTATACATCGGAATGGTTGAATGGTTGAATTTAAGACACTCTC
This sequence comes from Zizania latifolia, assembly GCA_000418225.1. Classification (NCBI taxonomy): domain Eukaryota; kingdom Viridiplantae; phylum Streptophyta; class Magnoliopsida; order Poales; family Poaceae; genus Zizania; species Zizania latifolia. The sequence goes on along the minus strand of KE372944.1, from coordinate 145,580 downwards.
TCTCTCCTTTAGAAAGTTTCTATGGGTTAGAAAGTGTCACGGTGTTTGGTCACCGTCCAGTTTTGGTAACGCGGTATTTGTGTCTAAAAGGCGAAAGCTAGTTCTTTTTTTTTTCTTTTTTACGTGGGAGAGATACGGCGTAGATGCACTAGCATATTCATGCAGCCAAAGCTGCTCTTGCGGATAAACTAGTGGTGATATACTGCGAGTGCCAGCCCAGGATGAAAGGAGGCTGGGACAATGAAAAACACGGACAGCACAGCTTCACCCTTCGAACAGTTCCAGGTCTGTTGGATGATTAGTCCGATTAAATGCCGAGCAATTTCACTGAACGAATAGACGTCCAATCTATGGGTGAGATGAGACCTGACATTGCCAAATCGAGTCTATGTCGGCTGCGGTGAGAGTTGATGTTCAATTTCCACCCGTACGAGATTCTCTTATCCTGAACTTATTTCGATCTGAAGGCTCTTATCGTGAACTTGAAGGTGCATAACCACATGACTATTCACATAAGTACGTGACTAGGGCATGTGCCTGTTTCAGTAGACGCTGCAGCGAACTTCGGGTTCAGGCATCGCTTTTCAAGGCTAGTAGTCTTTTCAGGGTCAGCCTTGCCTCCTGCTTGAAGTTTCAACATGTGCAAATTTACTAAACCAAAATATGGGGAAAGAGAGGCTACAAAACTGCATAAGTACTAAAAAACACTTCCATATGTGTGTTTCATATTCCATCCGTTATAAAATATACCAACGGTTATAACATCAAATTAGTTTTTATTAAATCAATTATGAAATATGTTTTAAATAGAGTATTTATTTGATATCATAGATGATAATATATGTTTGTTTATATTTAGTTAAAGTTAGAGAAATTTGACTTTAAAAATATCAAACAAATTATAATACTAAATGGAAGAGAATATCTTATAAGGGTAAAATCGGTTGGCAATGCATCGCCTTGTCAATCGATAGCAATCCAGTGCAACATATTGCAAAAACGCTTGAAACGGTTTAGCAGCAGGGTTAATAAAACCGTTTGATAACCACGGTTACTGCTTGATAACCAACATACCAGTCGTGGTCGGTACCGGCGTACCGACCGGTTTCATTTTAAATTCAAATTTGAAATTGAAAAAATTAAAAAATTAAAAAAAATTAAAAAAAAAATCCTAAACATAGTAGGTAAAATAATATGATTTATGGTGAAATTAGTTTTTAAAAATATTGAACTATCACAAAGTTATGAACCGAGCAAGATGAACAAAAATATATAATGCAAAAATAATTAATTTTTTAATCTTCTTCACTTATTATTATTTGATTCTTTGTATGCAGGCCTCTTGGATTAATATCATATGTTTAATCAAATAAAATATCATGTTTGATAAGTAGAAAGTAAACATTCTTACTTCACGTGGCCTACAATTAATGTTTATAAATGAATACAACACCGCTTATAACTAATAGAGCCGATAATGATAAGTTAGAAGTACTTGAATTGCTAATTAACTATGTTGTTTTATAATTTGTATTTTATTGTAAACTTATAAAATTTATGGTATGTAAGTTTTCTATTTATCTGAAAAAATAATTTTCTGCGATTTTATAATTTTTATTTTTTCTTGAAAAATTATCTGACCGGTACCACGGTAACTGAGTCTGGTACCACGGTTACCGAGCCCAATATCGAACCAGCGGTAACCGAAGTGTCTACCGCGGTAATCGAAGTGTATACCGCGATAATCGAATTTGAAACCGTTTTGTGGACTGATCAGAATTCAAATTTTAAAATACAAAATTTAATCGAATTTTTTCGGTAACCATTCACTGCTATCTCGAGCCCGAACGGTATCCAGTCCCAAAACGGTTTTGTTAACCATGTTTAGCAGCTGATTTAGTGCGTGCAATAGTGCAAAACAGACCTTCTACTCGAATTTACAACCTGCAAATGAGATTATACGTATAGGCATGATCTGGGAATGGAACGGTAGAAGTTGGTGTCGGCAGACTGAAACAAATCAACAAACAAGAGCTTAGACGTAGACATACGGGGCAATCTGGCGATAGGCAGGATAGAATCTGGTGTTAGTAGCGCTGAAAGCCTGAAAGCAATCCATAGCTTTTGTCCCATCATGCTCGCCCGCCAGCAGCAAAGCCCTTTTTATACCAGGAGAAATGATGCTACCAAAAGGTTTTGCCTGGTCATACAGATTTCTTCTGGATTCCAGCATACAGCTATACAATCACGCTTTCACAGCTTTGCCGGATTCCAGCACACATCACTAGTTTTTGCGGATTTGACATCTAATTTGAGTTATACTCTCTCGGTCCCATAATATTACAATTTAAAATTAGAGGAGACATTTTATAATACAACGGATCTAAACAACATCACTGTCCAGTTCGTTATACCATAAAATATTTCATCTGATCCTAAATTGCAATATTATGAGACGGAGAGAGTAAAAAATCTATCCAGTTAGGCCTTTCAGAAGCTTGGGGTTTACAAAGGCAGATGACAAGGAAAGTAGGAAACACTACACGTAAAACATGTTGCCTGCCTTTCTATCTGAAACCACACACGTCAACGCGCAATAAGAGTCCAAAACAAGAAGACCGAATGGTTAGAAAAGGTACAAGGAAAACAAAAGATGAACGGTTGATGCGACTACAAGTCTGGAGGTGCGAGCACAACTATGTCAGTATGGCTTAGTTCCCCAACCTTTCATGGGTGCCGCTTCAACACCTGCATGTCTGTGAGACGACTTTGCTCCCTCTGTCCACGGACGAAGATAATGTGCTGCCTATAGGATACTGTGATCCATCTATTCTGATTCACCAGGGTGTAATCCACATTCTAATCTGATGGCTTCCAGGAGTTGAGGTGAAATCACCTCCTTTTCTCCTTCTGTACCACTTCCATTTGAGGTATTCTGGGCCACTTCAGCTCCCCAGCCCCTGTACAAAATCACTTTATTTGGTTCCCGTGATACTAGAACTGATCCAGTTGCTGCCTGGTTCCATTGGACAATGGAGAATCTCAAATTAGTTCAGAGTATTTTGGAGTGAACTATTATCTGTTATAGACCACAAACCTCTAGTTCAGAAATCAGCTGCTGAATTGGAGTTCCGTCTGCTCTGTTCTTGATATTTACAATGGCGAGAGGATGCTTCTTGAAGTGTGTTTTTATTGTTTTAGCCACACCTGTGATGACATTGTTCCTCCCTAGGAAAGTAAACAGATGCTTAGCACAGTAAATCTGGAGTAAACTGTACTGGGGAATGAGGATAAGACTAGATACCAATGGCAAGTACTGGCCATTTCTTCATTTTCAGAGCTTGCTTCCTTAGCATGAGCCTCTCTTGGTTTGAGAGTAGAGCAGCTGTGAAAGGTGAGTGAGGAGCAGATTTCTCATCCAGTTTTGGCTCATGTAGGGGTGTAAGGGTTCCTACACTGTGATCATCTGAATTATCTGTCACGGGAGAGTTAAGTTGACTTTGCTGCAATCCAATTCATCAGCATCAGCAGAAAATAATTGTTACATAGTGCAAAAATAACAACAATAAACTCACATGCTTAATCAGATTATCTGACGAGGTACTTGAACTCTCAGTCAGACTGGAACTTGCAGTCTCAGAGGGATCAACTATATGCTCGTTGAAACATAATTTGTTCTGCAAATGCCAGGTGCAATAAGCATATTAGTTCACTGCAAATTGTCAAATCAAACTGTATGGAACAATTTTCATAAGGGGAGGACTAATGACCTGTATAGCAGCATCCAACGGAACTCCAGATTTGGTCAAAACGAAGCCTCCTTCACTTTCACCTGAAGAACACTCTTCAACAGCTAGCTCTGAACACTCAGGAGCAACTTCAGGCACTTCCTTGACCATGTATATTGAAATAGACAAATAATCAGACACATGATTGAACATACTAAGCTACAATGGAACTTCAGTTAAGATAGTAAATTTTACTTCGTTTTTTCTCCTCTAATGTTCCATAATTAAAACTGAGATCAAGGACGCCTTTGTTTCGATGGCTTGAGTTCATGTGATTAATTGAAGTGACAGGTCGACCCTCCATTTGTTTAAAAAAAGCAGCCCAGTTAGTAAATTAGTTAACATCATTATGACAAAATGAAAATAAAGCTCACCATTGAACAAAAAACTTACCATCTGATCCTTCAAGTAGTCTATATTCTTTGACAGATGAAGCACATGAAGCTTCAGGGACTAAAATGAACAGGATATATTAATTCCAGATCTAAAAGTAACCCCACAAGTAAACCGCAGCAAGACAATGGATTTATGTTTCACCTTATAACGTTGATACTCCACAGAACGCTTCAAAGCATCCCTTTTATTTAACAAAGATTTTGGCCTGAGAGTTGATGGCCTCTGATAGTTCTTTCCTCGATATATTATAATTGCATGTCCTTTGCTTACTCTTTCCACTGCCACCAATATACCACCACTCTCTGCCTCCAGAGTTTGAGCATCATATTCAACATCTTTAGTGTAGTGTTCTTTACATATAATTTTGACAAGTTCTCGATACTTCCAATGAAGGTGCATATTTTCAACAGTTCCATCAAAAACTCCTCTCCTTCCTGCAAACCAATAGATAAGAAGGATGTTAAATGAAAAAAAACTGTAAGATGCAAATAGATGGGGGAGCAAATACTATGCAGAAGACACAAGAAACATTTATGTTGCCCTAGCTACCATATGTACACCTTTGATATCGGCAATACATTCTACCCATCATCCACTCCTATTAACTCAGCAGAACCATGATGTCAGGTATTTCAAAAAAAGGTGTTGCCTTCGCAGCAGTTAAGGCTCTTATCAGTGTAACATGCTGGATAGAGAATCTATCATTGTAACTAGAAAGCCACTTGCTATGAGGAAAACAGATGAAAATTCTAGAAAAGAGAACATTTTAGTTTGATAAAGGTGTGTATCTAGCCACTCAGCCTCAGTCATGGAGAGAGCAACTCCAGACTGTTTCCGAGATGACCAAGAAACCAAAGAGGACCCGAGAAACTGGCAGATACCGGAAGTCGACTTGCGATCCAACCGGCATC
>KE372944.1:87156-103164 GCA_000418225.1 Zizania latifolia | reverse complement strand
TGGTGGAGGAGAGGGGAGAGAGAGGAGAGGGGTGGCTTGAGGAAGAAGGAGATAAACTTGGAGACAAATTCGAATTTTTTGCAATTAGCTCAAAATGCCTCAAGTCTTACAAGAGGGGTTAGCCCCTTAAATAGCCCAAATGGACCAAAGGAAAAGACACAAATGCCCCTTCGGGAATGTTCGATAAGGACATAGGCCCACAGGGCAAAAACGTAAAAGACTGACTCAGATATTTATTCGGTGCCTGACATTTCGTATCCGTCACGACATCGCTAACTTTGACGTCGAAATCCATTTTCCGGTAGGTTTGACGGTTTTGAGTCGAAGCCATCAAAGCGTCCGTCGCCTCCGCACCGTGCACCCGGATTGGACCCGTTCCGACCACGCGGCTCTTCAGCCCGGCGGTCGGTCGTCCGTGTACCTGAGTCGCACCGGTCGACACCACGACGGATCCCGTTTCCCTCGCCGCTTCAGCTCCACGCACCCGGATTGGACCGGTATGCCTTCGTGACCCTTCTGTCCGACCGACGTCCGTCCGTATACCTGAGTCGCGTGCGAACTCCATCACGGTCGAGGCTTCTTCATCTCCATTCCTTCACATCTTCCCTTCTCGATGCTTCAAGTCTTCTTTCCCCGTTAACAATCACTCATCATCCCCATGGTATACACCATGGCTCCTCATTTGTTAATGTGTCAGCATAGATCTATCGTAATGCAGTGCCGTAGCAACATTTGAATTAGCAGAATTAAATATGGATTTGTTTAAGACAACATAATTTGTACATACCACCCTTCAATGGAATGTTTATCAAACATGGTTGGATTTAGGTTCTAATTTGGTCCAATATTACCATACCAACTTGGGCACTGTTAGAAAAATCCATTTTTTAAATATACTATGTCTCCAGGTATGTATGTTTTCAGCATGGCTTGTGAAAATCCTCAACCACACATGATGTTATGGATACACTGTTAATTATAAGATTGATCGTAAAGGTTTTACACATGAAGTTGGGTTGCAAGTGATCTTATCCAGACTCGGTGTAACATATTTACAATCAACCATTAGGGATACAGTCATATCCCAGGGAGTTATCATTTCCCTCCTTTTTACGTCCATATATGGATATATGCATTTTTAAATCTGTTGGAGACAGGCTAGGTAATTTTCTATAATGGATCGTAAAAATTCTACGACTAGTAAAGTTCTGTGCGTGGATAGATTGCTCAGTCTATGTTTTGATCATAAAAGTTTTACACATAGAGGTGTTTTTGAATGATTATTTTTTTATGCCTCGTAGTAATATATTTACAGGCATCCTGGTGTCCCATTTTGTAATGTCCCGCACCAATGTAGAGTTATTAATTTTACAAAAATTATCATGTGCGTCGATTCTGTCATATGCTTATAGCACGAATTATGCTATGTTTACAACCAAGATCTTTTGTTCAGGACAAAATGTCCAAGTTTGAAACAAAATCACACTAACATCAAACCCATTCTTCATCTGAGCCGGATCCCATGTGTTGTTCCGTTTCATCCCACTCGTCCATCAGGTTTCGTCGAGGCCCGGTAGTCGTCCTGGTGTTGGCATTATCACCACCTCTGGGGCGACCCCGCTTTCCCCAACCCCAGTTCATAGCCTTAGAAACACGGTCAAAGTTTGATGGATTCTTTGGGCAAGTCGTGCTGTAATGGCCATCCTTCAGCCCACACCACCCGCACACTCTTGTACATTTTTTCTTGCCTCTTGCCCCTAGGATGACTCTCTCCTGTACGTCAGGACCTCTGCCCTTGGTCTTAGACCTTGGCGATGGCTGTCGGCTGATACCATGCGTGTCTTCAAACATCCCACGTGAATCCACGTTTTCTGCCCGGACTTCATCAGTTTCCTTGTCCTTCGAAATGTCCTCGAGCTGTTTTTATAGTCCTTGTAGAACATTTCTTGCCCTTTCAAAGCTCACCACCGACGAAATTCCGGCAGTTACTACAGCCATTGCTTCAGTCATTAGGACTCTTGAGCAGTACACATCTTGCACCTCAAACAAGTGCTGGTCCCTCCTCTCAAAGGGTACATCGCTCTTCGCATATTTTGTGTATCGTCGCAGGATATAGGTAGCTGGAATTTTTTCCACTTGCACATAAACAAAAGCCCATAGGATATGGCTGCAAAACATTCCTGCCCAAAAAAAATATTGTTTTTCAAAGTTTTGATAATTCGAGGCTGGTACGTCGTCAATTCCATAAGAAGTAATTATTTCGACCTATTGTTTTCCATTAAAAAACATAGGTGTTAACTAGAGTTTACCTGTGTGTTCCCACTGCTTGCACTTGCACTCATAGATGCCATTTTCAACATTGGCAACCAGTTTGAACTGTTTTTGGCACCAAACGTGCTTCTGTGACATTTTGGTGTGGGAAACTATCCATCCATTGTGAACATCATCATCCATGTCGATCCGAAAGGACGCGTTGTCAACCAGTGTTGTGTCAAACAAGTTGAATGCGGCTCTAGTGTACACCCTTGCGAATTGGGGAATAAAAGGCCAGCAAGGTCCAGATGGTTGATTTGCCTGCACGATATGAACTAAAATAGTTATTAACAGACGGCCATGTTAACTATGCAACTACCGTATTAATTATCACCGTGCAAGCTCTAGTTTCCCTCGCTTCCGCGTCCATACGCGCCAATATCACATCTAGCATTCTCTCTGCAAATCTATGAAGTGCAGTCTGGTGATCAACGAAAGCCCTCTTCACCACGTGGTTCATGCTTTCGCTCCGTTGCGTTGACGTCATCCTCCCACAATATGTGTGCTTGAAATATGCAGGAATCCAACCGTGACGAAGATCATACAATCTCTGCATTATAGCCGAGTCGTTGAGTTTGAAGTCATCGATGAACTGAGCCCACGCGTTCTCGAACTCGTGGGGAGTGTACATCTGGTTTATACAAAGCATCATCCTTGTCTCTATCATCTTGTCCCTGATATATAACGTATTTAGCGCATCCATGTGCCTGTAAAGGATGTGCCATCTGCAAAGACGGTGAATTGTATAGGGTAAAACACGGGCGATTGCCACAGCCATCGATGGGTCTTGATCTGCGGGGAGAGTTAGGAAGGTTAGGGAATAACCCAAAAAACAAATGGAATAACATTGTCCAATTATGTCAATATAGTTGCATCACTCTCCTAACCTGTGAGTATGCACCTAGGGTTAGGGCTTCCATCCATGCACCTCTTAAATATGTTGAATAACCACTCAAACGATTCAACTTTCTCATCACGCAAGAGCGCACAACCAAACAAGGTACTCTGCATATGGTGGTTTGCCCCAACAAACATCGCCAGGGGCATTTCGTATATATTGGTCTTGTAAGTGATATCAAATGTCATTGCATCACTGAAGTCGATGTAATTCGCTTGGCTGCTTGCGTGGCTCCAGAAAATGTTCTTAACCACATCATCTTTGTCGAGCTGAACGTCCCAGTAAAACTTTGGGTTGTCTATATTGCACTTGCCAAAAAAATCAAGTAGCTTGTTGACATCATTGGCATTTTCTTCCCGTGCGTTCGCAGCCCTCCTACGAAAAACCACAACGTTCAGCATATTATAACGGCATGCTAGAAATTTTGTCAACAACATAGATAACATTGAACACAACGATCGAACTGAGTACGATAATTATCACCTGTTCTCAAGATCCCTTGTAGTAAAAGGAATATTTTCCTGACCTCCGTGCATGTCTGACAGCACCCCTACGACGCTGTTCTGGGGAACTCTATTTCGCTGTAGCACATCTATAAATTCCATAACCGATACATCTCTCTTCTTGTGCGAACACATTTGTTTTATGGCAGAAGGCATCGGCGTAAGTTGATGATTGTGGCATAGGTTAATTTTAACTAGTACAACGGACTGCAGTTGTCCATCAACGACAACATCCTTCATCCTTATATATGCCTTGCAACCAGTCTTCTTTGTGAAGTGTTTCCATTGCCTGTCAACGGCATTTCCTTTATAAGAATGAGCTCCAACCTTGGTGCAAGAAACCTCCCTCCCATGCGGATATGTGCGGTGCCTTTTCACAACGAAACCAGCGTGGAACACATATCGCTCGTAAAAATCGTACGCATCACCCTTTGTTTTGAACACCATTCCTACCGCCGGAACTATTTCCGACGGTACTGACTTGCCCTAAATATATTGATCGATGGTACTGAATATCTGTTTAAATTCGCAATGTAAAATTAGGTAGGGATCGGGTTGTCATCGGAGAATAACTTATTAAGGACACGTTTGACAAAAATTCAAGGTATGTACTCAGCTATTGTCGATATCATAATGACGTAAAAAAATTACTATATTCAGTGGATGTTATGCTGTGATTATTCTTGCAAAAGTGAATGTGGGTTACCTAATAACAAATAGAGTACTTTGTCAAAATCTCATGTAGGTAAATTGATTACTCTCGTTACGTAGTTATTTTTCAAATATAATATCAATTGGTCGTAAATCATTTACGCACTGAAGAATGAAATGGGTTCTTTTGGAAATGCATGGATCTAGAGTCTCCATTCGATGACAGCATTTTTGTCAAAACAAATTGAGAGATGTAAACTTGACCAGTAACGAGGATTTACGATCAGTTCATCGTATGGCTCATCTTAAATTCCTTCTCCAAGTATCCGCCGGTGCGATCACACAGTATGATCGCTCGAAGAATAGTTGAAAGAATGAATGAAAATGCACGCTGTTTTATAGTATATCGTGTTGTCGACTCAAGGTACTCACGTGGGTGTAGTCTGTCCTTGTTACTGGTGTTGACACATCCACTTTTTGCACGCATGGTGGTAGAGTTCGCGCCAGGAAAACGGTGGACTCAATCGCACTGGGTGGAGTACTTGCATCGGCGGCGGTGGCGCGTCCCGGCGTTGATGTTCCTGCGCTGGCTGGATCGCACGCTGGGGTTGGCACAGGGGCAGAGGAATCAAACTTGAAGTCTTCTTCCATTGGTGTGTTCATCTTGTTTTTGTTTGTGATCGACTGTGATGGGAACTATCGTCACCGGAAGGGACAAGGCGCTGCAGTGCCCATTGTGGGTCACCGGAACGGAGTGTGTGAAGCCGTTACTTCATGCACGCTTAAATTTTTGGCCTTTCAATTAACTTCACTAATTGCAGATCGGCGTGGATTTACGGTTTGTCCCCGTGATGGCCGCCAAAAAAACCGCTACGGTTGTATATCCCACGGACTTCGCATCTCCCACAAATGTTTTACACCACTAATTCGCAAGGTAATGCCGCGTCGGATGCTACGTAGTAAAGTTTTTACGTTCAATGTGCCAAAAGATCAAGCACGACGATAGGAACTATCTATTGTGGTAAATTGTTTACAGTATGATGTGCCGGCTAACGTAGTTCTTTGTCTCCTAAAACAGGTATTAAAAATGCAACGATGAGTGCCTGATGTCATTCCAAATTATCAAAGTATACATTAAGGAAAATGTGTAGATTATTTACACTTAGCATATACGTAAAGTAAAAGCCTAATACAGTTAACCATCAAAGAAATGTACTACATCACGCTTCATTACATTGACCGTAAATTATTTTCGTTGTGATTACTTCAAATTTACACTGGGAGTAAATATTTTACACTTAAAATGCATGTATTATAAAAAGATTACACCGTAAAACAACAAAAATTTCCTGCAAATCAGAAAAATACAGTACATCACGCCTTTCGACGTGATTACTTTAAATTTACACTAGGAGTAAATATTTTACACATAAAATACATGCAGTATAAAAAGATTACACCGTAAAACAACAAAAAATTCTGATCATCAGAAACATACAGAACATCACGCCTTAGTGAAATTGACAGTAAATCATTCGATGCGATTAGATTAAATTGACATAACAGTAAACAGTTTACAACAAAATACAAATTGTGTAAAAAGATTGCACAGTCGAACAACAAAAATATATGTAAACAATAATGTTGGGGAAATGACCGTAAACAAATTGCACCCATGAGCCTTTATACATAAGTAAAATATACAGGTTGTAATCATTTTACGGTCTGATTTACACCAGTCAGGAAGTTCGTTGCACGGACCCAAATTAAATCGGTCCTCGTGGCTTGCCATGGAAAAAAACGGGTCCACAGCGGTTTTGGTTGAGCCCGCGGCGCTCCCGGAAGCTGCCACGTAGCCTCTCGTGCTACTTATTATTCAGCGTGCCTAACGCTGTATAGCGCTACCGTGTATATATATATATATATGTACGTATATACATGTATGTACGTATGTACATGTATGTATATGTATATATGTATATATGTATATGCCTTAACAGTTATCAGCCTGTCCCTTCTCTTTTTTCTGTTTTAAGTGTCAGAAAAAACTATACGATGGAGCCTTCAAAGTTCAAACGGTATCATACACCCCTATCTCTCTGAATACAAGAGTATGAGTATAGTTTATATGTATGGCGGTGTATCTGTGTGCGTTTTCATAAATGAAAAGACAGAATAAATAAATACATAAGTTTTTTTTGAAAGAGAAAATAAATAGAGAAACTAAAAATACACCGAAAATCCAAAAAGAGAACAAAAGAGGGAAAAAAAGAAAATGAAACTTGGGCCTCTCCGCCACCAAGGCGAGCACGGAGCCCCTCCCCCTTCCGTTTGGTGCGCCGGTAAACTCCCCCAATCGCGATCCATTGCCCCGAAACCCTAAAACCGCCCCCATCACGCGTCGCGCTGCCCCCCGCTCCTCCCCGTATCACTCCACTCTACTGCCCCGGAGCAACCTACTCTCTGCGCGGGGTGGCGGCAATGGCCTCCTCGTCGTCATCTTCCAGGCACCAGGTCACCATCACCCTCGGCCTCAGTGGTCAGGTGAGAGATGTCGCCTCGGATCTGCACGCCCTAATACCCGTGGTTTGATGCCCCGCTGTGGATTCGTGTTCCCAGTTTGGTTGATTAGAGACGAGCCGAATGATCCGATCGGGGGAATCATGGTGCGACCGCTTGCTTAGCTTTTAAATGTACCTATAGCGTATGGGGAATCGGAAATCGGAACCTTTCCACTGGTATTTGCTTGTATCTATGTGTTTGGTGCCTTTAGTGGAGGATATGACGCTGGATTATGTTCTCATCTATGCTGAAGTATCTAAAGTCAGTGCAGTTTTTTTAGATTACGATTTCTTAATGAGTGGTAAAGGTATTGCTTCATGTGTTGAGATAATTTTGTACAATTTCTAGTCGTCAAAAGCGTGAACAAACAAGAGTTTTATTAATAATATGAGTTTTTGTTATGGGTTCTAGTTTAGGATAGGAGTCTCTCGATCTATAGAAGATAGAAGCTGGAGTAATTATTTTGTTTGGTATCCTCTTAGAGAGATGGAAGTAATAATGGTTGTGATGGGTTAATAGTTGGATTAAATGATGAATGGGCAAGCATCAATGCAGATTAAGCACATGATTTATATTACTAATATACGTGTATATCGAACAAAGCACGCTTGAATGACCAGAAAATATTATCAGACGAGGAGAAAATACCAAGGCTGTGCAACAGATGTTTTCTTGTAATTTTTGCTTATAGTATGTCATGTTCTGTTCTTCAGTGATTTGTTTCTATTTGTTGGCTATATTGAGGGTGTGTTTGGCTGAGCTGTAGATTCTAAAAAAGCTGCCGTGAGCTGTGAGTTGTGGAAAAACTGCTGTGAGCTGTGAGCTGTGGAAAAGCTGAGAAGTTGTGTGATTAGAATAGCTGTGGATTTATGTTTTGGTAGCCCCTAATGTTTGGTTACATTATTAATATGTAATTTTGCATGTAAATCTTTGTAATCAAGAAATTTTGTAATGTTTATACTAAAATTATACATTTTTGAATTACATTAAAATGATATATTTTACTAAAATTTTACCTTTTCAAATTTTACACGAACTGGTATGTTGTAATGGCATAGTGAGTAATTTTTGTTCAAAGTTGAACTGAGAAGCTGTGAAAGTTAGGATTTTCCCAGCTTTCAGTTTGTACTACGAAAAAACTGCTGCTTCTACAAAAAGCTGGATATCCCTTGGACCTATTTGGTTCAGCTTCCATCTTCCTAACCAAGAAGCTGGTTGGAAAAGCCGAACCAAACACAGCCTAATTATGACCACATCAAGGGTCAGCTTTAAGCCCTTATCTATTTGCTTTAGTGATGGATGAGGTCACAAGGGATAAACAAGGGGATATTCCTTGGTGTATGCTTTTTGCTAATGATGTAGTGCTAGTTGATAAAAGCCGGGCGAGAGTAAATAGAAAACTGGAGTTGTGGAGGCAAACTCTTGAGTCCGAAGGTTTTAGACTTAGCAGGACTAAAACTGAATATATGAGATGTGACTTTAGCACTACTACACATGAGGAATAAGATGTTAGTTTGGAAGGTCAAGTGGTATCCAAGATGGATACCTTTCGATATTTGGGATCGATGTTTCAAAGAGATGGAGATATTGATGAAGATGTTAGCCATAGAATCAAAGTCGGGTGGATGACGTGGCGACGAGCATCTAGCATTCTCTGTGATAAGAGGGTACCACAAAAGCTAAAAGGCAAGTTCTATAGAATGATGATTAGACTTGTAATGTTGTATGGTGCAGAATGTTGGCCTACAAAAAGACGTCATGTTCAACAGTTGAGTGTTGTAGAAATGCACATGTTGCGTTGGATTTGTGGGCACACAAGAATGGATTTAGTCTGGAACGACGATATACATGATAGGCTAGGGTTAGCACCAATTGAAGAAAAGCTTGTTCAACACCGGGTGAGATGGTTTAGACATATCCAACGAAGAACTTTGGAGGAACTTGTGCATAGTGGAATCTTGAGGCGCGACAATAGTGTGAGGAGAGGCAGAGGAAAACTAAAATTGACTTGGGAGAAGACAATGAAAAGAGACTTGGAAGGATGGAATATTTCCAAAGTTTTGGCCTTGAATAGGAGTGCATGGAGAGAAGTTATTCATGTGCTTGAACCTTGATTAATGGCTTATGTTGGGTTTCAACTCTAGCCTACCCCAACTTGTTTGGGATTGAAATGTTTTGTTGTTGTTGTTGTATTGATTATGGCCACCCATTGTTTCATATTCTGCATCAGAAGTTTGTATGCCGTTGATGGTAATGCATCAGAATGCTTGTAAATATCATCTTATTTCAGTTTGTGTTTTTCCATTCTTATTTGAACAGATTAGGTTACCTGTTCCTTATGTTTATTTTGTTTTTTTGATATTATGGAAAGCTTGTTGATATTTTGAACTTGGTGAATTAATCTATACGTATTTTCAAGCTATTCTATGGTGTGAAATTGTGAACGGTAGCAGGATGGATGCCAATGCCTTGTATCACTTGTGTGTTTTTTTGCCCTTTTTTAAGTCCATCAACTATTCAGCTTCATCTTCTTCACCTTATTTTCTTGATCTCAGGTTGTTAAAAGGCAGGCTGTATCTGACATTGATAATGATGATGACATGCAATTCTTAGGAATAAAGCGATCTGTGAGAGATAGATTAGGAAATAATACGGTTAATTCTGAGTCTTATGATGGCCAGCAGCGTAACAAAAGGTACCTGTCTTGGACCTACAATATTTATTATGTGAAAAGTCTGTTTCTTGCCCTCAACTCTTGCTTCCATCTAATTCCGTCCCTCAACTCGAAAACCTGGTATAACTCATCCTTAAACTCAAAAATTGGTTTAAATCTATTCTGTGTTCTTTTGCTCTTTTGCGTATTATTCATTAATTATCGTTATAAATACCATAACATTATTATAACAGCATGCTCTTTTGCATATTATTCATTAATTATTGTTATAAATGCGATAGCTTTGGTCTGTTACTCAATTCCGTGTTCCCTAGAGAACAATTGCTTTTGGAACACCATAACATTGACAAGATATATCCCATTGCATTCTGAAATCGAGCTCACTGTATGGTTGTTTTTATCCTAACTCCTAAGTGACTACTTCGATGTTTTACTTTCTCATTCCAGATTTTTTACTCACTTTTCAGACGACAGACAGAAACCAATAGTTCGCAGCATGGAGATGATGGTATGGGTAATGATAAACACTTCATTTCTTGCATCTGATCCGCTAAAATGTAAATGAACCCTGTTTGACAGTAATATTTTCTCGGATACCGTTTGAAGATTACCAGATCGGTAGGGATGATTTGAGATTGAAGCTTATGAAGAAAGGCTTGTCAAGCAACGGTGGTGCAGAACAGAATGGAGTGGATCTCCGTGAAAAGCTTTCCAGGAAACCAAAGAATTCACTAAGGTATGAATATGATGCAAGAGGACGCCTTCCAGAATCAATGTCAGGATATGACGGAAGAGAGAGGATTCCAGAATCAAGGTCTAGGTATGTCATGAGGGAGAGGGTCCCTGAGCCAAGGGCGTCTGCTCGTCCAAGCCAAATTCCTTCTGCAAGAAGTGTTGATTTGTTTAAGTTGGACTCTTCAAGAAGACATTTTTCCTCGTGGACAACTGATGATTTGAGACACATGTCGCCTGAAAAGCTTTCAAGTGTTCAGAGAGATGTGCCTCCCCCAAGAAGTTATGATCATATTCATTCCATACCACCTCCTAGATCCGTCAGTACTTCAAGGGCTTCAGGTCTTATCACAAGAGATGCTCCTGACAAATTAAGAACTCAACCTTATGCTGGCAAGTCTTCCATTTCTATTGATACAACTCAGCAAGCAAATGGAGTTACCACATCTGCCACAGTTCTGCCTACAGCCCCTGTGATGGTTTGTATTTCTAGTTTCTCTTGTAGATTTAATTTTAGTCATGCCTCTGAATAAAAGGAAAACTTAGCTAAATTAATTTCATTATTTGTTATAGGCATTTGGATTTTGTTTTTGAACCCATAAGTGCTCTGTTCTACAGTTCTAGTACCACAACATTTACTATTGAAATTGAAGATGAACATATTAAAAATTATCTGTGCTGATAAGGTTCATCTTGAACTTTGGCTAGGTTTGAATTTTACATATCAGTCATTTGTTACTGCCGCTCAATAAAACAACTGCCTTGTAACCAGAAGACCATAAGTCACATCATTGGAACATTATTCACATTTACCTCTGATATAAATCATGCAGTAGAACTTCCACTTGTAACAAAGGAAAACATTACTTGCATTCAATTTGCCATGTTTAGACAGTTTAGTTATCCATGTAAGATATCAACGTCTAGTGACTCTAGTTATGTTAATACTGGCTGAAGTGTTATACTGATTTTATTAGTCTGTTTCTGCTTTTGCATTTTTTAATTATCACCTGTTTGTGCAATTTTCTGACATTGTTGTGTGCAATTTTCTGACATTGTTGTATGCAATTTTGCAGACAGAAGTACCACTAACAGTTACTGGGTTGCTGAATTCACTAGGACTTAAGAAGTATGTCTTTCTCTTTCAGGCTGAGGAGGTGATTGCCCTTTACTTATTCATTTTCAACTTTTAAATCTTATTTGTGGCTTCATTATGAGTGCTACGTTAGTACGTTTATAATATACTGTTTTGCGGATAATTGTTTCTATTATCCATTGGCTACATTTCTGCTTGTATCAGCATTTGAATTCCTTGTATTTGCACTTTTGTTTGAGTTATGAGTTTCTGTTTTCTGATAAAAAACTCTTTAACAATTTTCCTTTTGCGTAAGCATGCTAATTAATTAGCAGCTTTGTTCATATCATGTCTCTCTCCCAATTATTCAGTATTCACTAATACAATTTCATGTATTGGGCTCTTTTTTGGCTACTCCGTGCTGGAAGTTCCAAGTGTCTGTATGTCACATCCATAAGCATTTTTTAAAGGTTATGCAAGATCCAGAATGTGTTTGTCAATCACCAGTCCATTTAGGCATAGTCTCGTGCCATTTGCAAAATTGCAAATAACTTTATTTACTGATCACTGTGATAGTGTCAATTTCTTTCCTTATTTTTTATTACTTAATTTGCCAACAGGTTGATATGACTGCATTGAGTCAGATGGGAGACTGCGACCTTAAAGAAATAGGAGTACCAATGGTAAGATATACCTTTTACTCATGCTAGCATCTTTACATAATAAATAGGGATGTTCTGGTTCTGACTTCTAAGTATTTTGTTACTGAAGTACTGTTGTTGTTAGCCATTAAATTGAATGAAAATCTAGATACTGCACAAATGTGTAACTAAATTTGAATCATCAAGTCAAAACTCAAAAGGCTACCTGCATCTTTTCTCTCAACAAGTTACTTTCTACAGTTACTGTTTGCAAACTAAATCGGTCATATACTCATTAGTATATAAAAAAATAGTGCAACAGAGCTCGTCTCAATGAGAGTAGATTTTTTCCAAGTGAATTTCAGGCTGGACCCCCTTTTCTTAATCTTACATAAGTTTCACTTTGGACCTCCTTTAACATGCATTTTCACTTTGGATCCCTAGTCTTAATTTTTTTTGGGGCCTCCTTTTATCAACACTTCTATCATCTTTGGGTAGGCAGAGGACATCAACACTATTGTGGATGCAATTGGTGCGTGACTAGGGGACATATCATAGTGGCACATTAAGATTGGGGTTGAGAGAGTAAAAGTGGGTTCAAAATGAAATGTGGTAAGAAAGGGGGATCTAAACTGAAAACATTTGTTAAAGGGAGTCTGAAGTGAAACTTTGGTAAGAATAGGGGGTCCAATTTGAAATTCACCTCTTGTTTTCTTTTTGTACACTAAAAGACTAAAAGTTGCCACTCCAAGGATCCAAAGTGTGCAAGCTGGTCATATTTGGTCATCATTTGAACATAATGGGTTACACAGGGCTTGAGTGGTGCCTGTCATCTTGGCATCTTATCACACGCCAGCAAGTCGCAAATAATAATATTAAGCTGATTTGTAGCGCTGTACTATGTGTATTTAGACATGTGTTGCATCACAATCGAGGTTATAGATCCACCATTCCATTTAACTACTGTTGCAAAGAGGTGCTAGCACCCTTCCACTTCTGCCAATCGAACCAGAAGTCTCCTTTGACCTTGGAAGTCTAGCAGCGTTCATCAGCATCTCAAATATGCTAGTTGTTTGCAGTAAACTTGACTCATGTAATATTATTTTGATGGATCAGGGTCCTAGAAAGAAGATTCTTCAAGCAGTGGCACCTTATTCAAAACAACTGCATAGATGAGCTGCATGCTCAAGAACCTGGAACATTTGTGGGCAATCGCAAATTATTGGTGTAAGCTGCTTCATTGCAGATCTTGTATATCCCAATGGCCTTACTCTCGTCAGTCTGTTTCATTGCTGACAGATTAATGTGGCGCCTTTCTTGGCATGTACAAAGTCTTTATCTCTCGGCTGATGGTCCCAGACCATTCACGATCTGCCCCTTCTGTAGCAGGATTTGAAACACATGGATATATAGCTTTGCTACACAAACCAGTTTGTTTACTGTCTTTGGGAACATCAATGACCCCAAATAGCAATCCCATGATTTATTACTGGTAGCATTGGCAATTGAGTTTCAGTCGAACATGATGTTGAGTCTGTAGATAATGCGAGCATATCGTGCATCGTGCCATTTTTTGCTCGGTGTTGTTCACTTTGTGTTACCTCTGTTGCTAGGGGCATGACCTATAAGATTATAATTGTGTGCTGAAGTAATGATTCGCTTTGGCCCTTAATTGCATGGCTGGATGTTGGATGACACGTCTTATTTGTGTATGACCTGGGCCTAAGCTCGTGCACACCTGGCAATTGAGTTGATAGCCCTAATTGACGCATCGGTACCAGGTTCGTAAAACCACGGTAACTTATCTAGAAACCGCTTGAGTCTGGTTTGTTAATCCTGACCCACATGCTACATGTAGCTGAACCTACCGCTTAGCAGATTATTTCGCATGTACACGAGCTGTTCACTCGAGGTGACCATGGACATCCTGTCTTATTGTTGCTAACCCAAACTGTAACATGAATGGATCGAAAGATACCATTGGTGCAGCCCCCAGATGCTTCCTGTCCCTGCAGAATTAATCACCAGGATGGGAAGCTTCATGCTTCGGCTCTACTATTAACGGCAGTAGCCCTGCTGCCCTGGCCTTTGTTGTCCACCGATCAAAAATGCAACCAAAAAGGCTTTACCCGACAAGTACCGACTTTGCGCTGTTGCGTTGGTATGCAGAGCAGAGCAACCCACCCAGGTTGGTCGATTAATTACGAGAGGAGGGCAGAGGCAGTGGCAGAGGCGTCCACATCCCCCGTGCTGCCGGCTCGAACCACTCGTCGGTACGAAGCAGCAACAGCAAATGCGGCCTTTCGGCTCCATGTGCCAACAATCCACCGTTTTTCTCTGTTTGCACCTGCAATTTTCCGCGTAATTGAGCCAGTAGCCTAGTGATTTCTGTCTCTTGCAGAATGCTATGATTTCTGATGGAGAAATCAGAACTGCTCTTCCATTCAGCTAGGATGTAGGAAATGCACATGGTTAGCGATAATGACTTGTAAATGCCTTGGCCACTCATCTTTCATCACAGTGTGTATCATCTAAAGCTCAAAAGAAATACAAGCACATCACAAGTTCATAAAAGCTTGCCCAATTCAATCCTAAAATTGCCGAATTTTAGCAGAACCATTACACGTAAGAGAGGAAATGCCCCCAGATCAGTTGAGGACGTCGCAGTGCCGCCTCACGACGCCCTGCCGTCCCGTCTTGACGCCAACGGTGCCGAGCTTCTGCATTACCCTGGCGAAGTCATCGAAGAAAGCCGTCTGGTTGTCGGCGTAGCGCTGGACGAACACCCTGGTGACCGGGTACTCCCACAGCGCGGCGTCGGAGGCGAGCAAGCCGAGCCCACGGGGCAGGTTCTTGAAGTAGAGTTCGTCGAACTTGCCGGGCGTCATGATGTCGTTGAAGATGGAGATGGTTGGGTCGTTCTTGTAGTTTGCGCAGGAGCTCTGCAGCGCGCGCGCGAATGTCGGGTTCAGCGACGGGTCGTAGCCGTCGGCGCTCTTGAAGTTGTAGAGGCGGTGCGCAAACTCGCCGCAGTGGGAGAAGCCGACGGTGTGAGCTCCGGCGAGCGCGACGAGCTCCTGCGGCGTGAACCCCTTCCGCGCGAAGAGGACCGTCATGGCGCGCGCCGACATGTTGGTGAGCGGGAGGTTCCCCTCGACGTCGCGCGCGTCGGAGCGGCGGGCGTCGCGGCGGCCGAGCGAGACGGGGAACCGCGGTCCGCCGAGGATGCCGACGAGATCGCGCGCGGCCAGCGCGAGGATGTCGGCGCAGGAGACGGCACTCGGGCAGGCCACCTCGAGCGCGGCCTTGGCGCGGGCGACCACATCGAAGGAGTCACCCGGGAGGGAGAGGTTGATCTCCGCGGCGCGCTCTGGGAACCGGTCAGCGGTGAGCGGCGAGACGAGCACCGACGCGTCGCAACCGCCGACGAAGCAGTCGTGGAAGAAGAGCCGGAGCGTGCCCGCCGCCGTGGACGGGTTCACGCGCTGCTTGGCGGCCACTACGTCCGCGACAATCTGCTCCACGCGCGGGCAGCTGTGGCGGTAGTAGTTCGTGGACAGCCTGCCCCCCGCCATCGCTCTTGGCACGGCGACTACACCCACGAAAAGGATGAGCAGGAGGCAGCGGAGAAGCGCGCCCATGGAGGAGGGAGAGATAGACGCAGCAGCAGCGGCGGCGGCGGTTCGATTTGGGGGAGGAGAGGGAGACAGGGGAAAGGCGGTAGAGAGAGAGAGAGAGAGAGGTGCGAGGTGAGGATTAGTGGGAGTGGTCAGTCAGTGGAGTACTGGAGGTTAATTAATTGCTGGGGTTTAAGGCGGAGGAGGTGCGGAAGCGGCACGCGGTGGATTGTTAGAGAAAGCTAATGATTTAGCTAGCTGTTAGTTTTATATTTGTGTCATATCACATATAACTGATCTAATAGTCCATACATATAATAGCTAGCTTTTTATATATATTAT
>KE372944.1:60614-74136 GCA_000418225.1 Zizania latifolia | reverse complement strand
CCAACTTTAGGTATGTAGCATTAGGGTGATTCCCTGCCGGGATCAGGTGCATCGGTTGAGTCCGATCTCTGATCACGACGGGGATGGCCTATTTGGTAGACTGACTAATCTATTCATGACTTTCTCGGTTATGTCAAGTACTGTGATTAGATTGAGTAGGTTTACTAGTTATCGGTATAATGCATTGATTTGTTTTCTCATGTTGTGCTTTACTTCCTGAGTTTATGCGTTTGCCAATCACGTTGATTCAGTAGATTGTGTCAGATTAGATCGCATGCCGATCATCAATATGATGTTGTCTCGGTTAAGTTCGATCCATGGTGTTGACTGAGACGTATGCGAGTTGGTTTGGTCTAATTTACTGGTTCGGCGTTCATCAAAGTTTTAGCTGACGGATCATTTGCTATTCTATCGATCGGCTCGGTTCCATTCATTGTAGTCCTGGTACGATATCTTTACGCTATATCGGTTTGGTTCGAACTGTAGAGATTGTTGTGTCAGAACGATAGTGTTAGGAGTCGATTGTCGGAATTTATGGTACTATATTTGCTTTTCATGATGCATCGTAGTCTTCATACGTGCTATTGAAGCCGATGACGATGAGCCATCGCCGATAGCGTCAGGACATCTCATGTTTGCTTCCTTATCAATTACAGAGTCAAATTGACTAGCACGCTCTGTACACTTCTATGTTATTTAGGACCTGCACTAGAGTTAAGCAGACTCTCCTATGCCTTCGAGTGTGAAGGTGCAAGAATTCCTATGTGATTTTTGCGTCAACATGCTTTCCTAGCATGTCCGGTGGGACCCCATCGCAAAATTCAAGGCGGTTCCTCTTCATCGGCGACATGTCTAGGAAAGAGATCGAGAATGTCAACAATGCCATCATCTCAGTCACCATGGATGCCTTGTCCGATGAGCAGAGAAAAGAAGTACAATAAAATATCACAGACTTCTAGAAGCTATGCTTGGAATCTTTTAGTATGACTCGACGCGGGATGATTTAGAAGAGCCAACTACCAATACCATCTTACAAGGTGAATCAAGCAATTAGAGCCTGTAGAACCTGAGATCGTTCCAGGATACGGTCAACGAGGTAGTCAATCATGCACTTATCAATCAATCCGGTGTACTGATAAACACTTTGCATGGGTTAATTAGGAAGATGATGGATGGGACCATCACTCATGAACCACCTTAAGGACCATTTTATCTTTCACAAAGGTCATCTATCGGCGCCCATCATTCTGAGTTCTCCGCCGCCGATGATGACCACGTTACCATCGGTCATTTATGGGCTGGAGCGCAATGTGATACCAAGCTTAATACCACTGGCATCGGTACCGATTGGCACGCAACCTCAAACTTATTAGTCTCAGGCGAGTGCACATCCGTCGGGGTATCATCAAACAACTTACTATGGGCCTCGACGTTACCAGGCAGGTTTTGAGGGGAAGCTGCCCTAGAATAATTTTCAGCATCGAGAAAGGGCAGCGACGCCGATACAGAATTATCCGACGTAACAGGGAGATGATTTTGCCTTCAAAATCGCAGAAGTTATAAGAGATCAGTTTGGACTCAAGCCAAAGGAACAAAGTTTCATGTATCTGCATCCATACCCATATTGGTTCGATAGAGTGCCGTTACCAAATAGATACAGAGTTCCTGATTTTTCGAAGATTTCTGGTCAAGATAACACTTCGACGGTTGAACATATTAGTCATTTCCTCGTACAATGCAGAGAGGCATCGGCTGATGAAGCGCTTCAAGTCAAGTTCTTTCCACTGTCTTTATCAGGATCGGCTTTTACTTGGTTTTCTTTACTTCCTCCGAATTCAATCAAGGGATGGACCGATTTAGAAAATCAGTTCCACAAGTACTTCTTCGCTGGTATTGAAGAGATGAAATTGATAGATTTGACGGTGATAAAGCAATGTCTCAATGAGTCAGTGCTAGAGTTTTTTCAGCGCTTTCAAGATGTAAGGAGCCGATGCTACAGCCTCAACCTGATTGATGCCCAGCTGGCCGAATTAGCCTTCCAAGGCCTTCTGCCGCCGATCAAAGAGAGATTTTTCTCCCAAGAGTTTGATAGTCTGGTGCATTTGGCATAGAGGGTATCAGCACATGAAAGCTGATTTTAAGAAGTTCGTAAAGAAAAGATGCAAAAGTGAGTAGTGCAAGTACAGTTTTACTCATCGGAATCAGAACAAGAAGACTTCGATGATGATATTGCTTTGGTAGAATGGGCCAGATTGAAGAAAATAGTGACTTACCTATGGGTAAAAGCCACTGAGAAGAAACAAAAGTATGACTTTGACATTAACAAGGTAGATAAGATTTTTGATTTGTTGCTAAAAGAGAAACAGATCCAGCTCTTGCCAAATCATGTGATTCTATCGGTTGAAGAGTTGAAGAAAAGGAAGTACTGCAAGTGGCACAACATAGGTTCCCATAATATGAACGAGTGCAAAGTCTTCCGTCAACATATCCAATCTGCCGTTGAGCAGGAGAGGATAAAATTCGACTAGACAATGAAGCCGATGAAGATAGATGGTAATTCCTTTCCAGTGAATATGGTGCATGTCAGCTCATCGCGCTTTTGTGATGAGGAAAGCCAAACTTTAAGACACCATGCCAGGGCTCATCGGCGTCAAGAGAGGGAGCAGCGTGCTACACCGTATCGGCACAAGGAGAAAGAGATGGATCGACATTGGAAGTGCACATTCTTTCGTTTTTGTTGGAAAAACAATATGAGGCTACCATCTATTAAAGACTGCCCAAAGTGCACCAAAAAGAGTTACAAAGATGATGATAGTTCTGATAATCAGCGTCCAAAGAAGCAAATTCCTGTAAGAGATCAACTGGAGTTACCCGAGCAAGATCCGGAGGCTGATTATCGACACATTTGAAATGAAGATAGGTGGCAAGGCGATCGGAACCTTATGCAGAAGCCCCGATGGTACCCAGAAGGATTAACACGGAGTCAAAAAAGAAGGCTTCAATGTCAAAGGCATCAAGAGCAGTTAGTAGGGGAATACGAAGAATATCGGCAAAGTAAACGCTGGGTCAGGAAGGAATAATGGCACCCAAAGAAAAAGGCTGATGAAGAAGAAAAGCCAATGGAGATCAATATGGTTTTCATTTTACCTGCCAAGTACAAGGCGCCATCATCGTAGTTACTTTGTAGCCATAATCGGCAGTCTTCGAGAAGCTAGAGGACGATGAGCATCGACATTTAAGGCCGTTGTACATTAACGGCCACGTGGATGGAAAGCCGATGACAAAAATATTGGTCGATGGAGGAGCTGCTATCAATTTAATGCCGTGTTCCACGTTTCGCAAGCTCGGTAAATCAAACGAAGATCTAATAAAGACTAACATGGTGTTGAAAGACTTTGCGATAATTTGTCAGACGCCAAAGAAGCCTTGAAGACTGAGCTCATGGTTGGAAGTAAGACACTGCTGACCATATTTTTTGTGATAGATGGAAAATGTTTGTATAGCCTCCTGTTGAGAAGGGATTGGATCCACGCCAACTATTGTGTCCCTTCCACTATGCTTCAAAGCTTAATGCAATGGCAGGATGATCAGGTTGAAATCATTTAGGCCAATAGATCGGTCATCGTATCAACAGCCGATTTGCCTAATTTTGAGAAGATAGATTGCCTTTCCGGACATGTTTGGGAAGGGGATTTTTAAGGATGTCAGATCTTGGCCTCCAGCCGATAAATGAAATGATTCTAGGTCAGGATTCGTGTCTCGAGAAATAGACAATGAAGAAGGAAAGCTCAGAAAAGGGTTTATGTCGGCCGATGAATTGGAAGTAGACATCGGACCAGGAGATAGACCAAGGCCGACGTAAATTAGTGCTAAGTTACCTTCTCTTGTTAAAGAAAAGTTAATTTCTTTATTAATAGAGTTTCGGAATTGTTTCGCATGGGAGTACCACAAGATGCCTGGACTTAGCCGATCAATTGTAGAACATCGACTACCTATTAAAACAAAATTTTGGCCAGTGAAGCAAGGTCAGAGAAGATTTAAGCCAGATATATATCCTGATATAAAGGTTGAAATCACAAAACTTTATATGGCAAACTTCATAACGCCCTACCGATAAGTGGAATGGGTGTCGAATATAGTCCCTGTATAGAGGAAAAATGGCCAATTGAGGATACGTGTCGATTTCAGGGACCTGAACAAAGCCACTCCAAAGGATGGATACCCGATGCGAATCACGAACCTGTTAGTTGATGCGGCATCAGGTCATAAAATCATTAGCTTCATGGATGGAAATGCCGGAAAACAAGATGAAACTACAATCTTTGATCGGCAAGATTAATTTTGTCCGGTGATTTATATCAAATTTGTCTGGCCGATTAGAGCCATTCGTGCCTTTGCTAAGGATTAAAGAAGGGTAGGAATTCGTTTGGACCAATAAACATCAGAAAACATTTAATGAGATCAAGGAATATTTAAGCCCTCCTCCAGTTTTGATCCCACCCTAGCTTGGTAAGCCATTCAATTATATTTATTAGCCGATGACACAAGTATCGGATCGGTATTAATTCAAGAAATAGACAGAAAATAGCATGTCATGTTTTATTTAAACCGACATTTAAATAGACAAGGTACCCTACGGTTGAGAAGTTATGCCCGTGTCTTTATTTTTCTTGCACCAAGTTAAGGCATTATATGCTTTCAGCGTGATGCACAGTCATGTGCAAAGACGATATCATCAAATACATGCTATCGGCTCCAATTTTGAAGGGGAGGATTTGCAAATGGATATTTGCGTTGTCAGAGTTTAATCTACAATATGAATCGGCTAAAACAATTAAAGGCCAAGCCATCACCGATTTCATTGTCCAACATAGGGACAGAATAGCAAACTATGTGGAGCCGATACCATGGACTCTATTCTTTGATGGATCAGTGTGTAGGCACGGTTGCGGCATCGGCTTAGTGATCATATCGCCTCGAGGGCCAAGCTTTGAGTTCGCTTATACAATCAAGCCTTATCGCAGCAATAATTAGGCAGAGTATGAGGTGGTCCTCAAAGGGTTGAAATTGTTATCAGAAATAGAAGCTGATGCTATCGAGATCATGGAGGATTCCTTATTGGTAATCAAGCAGCTCTTTGGAGAATATGACTGCAAAGATGAAAATCTAAGGGACGATTTTGAAAAAAGTCAAGAGCTGTTGAAGAGATTCAAGATGGTATCGCTGACGCACGTGTCAAGGAATCAGAACCTAGAAGCCAATGACTTAGCAAAGCCACGTCGAGGTATAGGCCAATGGACAAACTCGTTGAAGCAGAAATAGCCGATATCTACGCCGAAGACTAGAGGGCCGAAATTGTAAGTTATCTACGGGATCCATCCTAATTGGCCTCAAGAAAACTCCGTTACAAGGCATTGAAGTATGTGCTGCTAGACGAAGAATTATACTATTGGACGATTGATGGGGTATTATTAAAGTGCCTAAATCTAGAAGAAGACAAAGTTGTAATGTGCGAGGTACATGAAGGAATTTGTGGAACCCATCAATTGGCCCGTAAGATGAAGTGGTTGCTATGATGAACGGGCTATTTTTAACCAACGATGTTCGAAGATTGCTTCAAATATTATAAAGGATGCCAGGACTGCCAAAAATTTGGAAATATACAATGAGCTCCCGCGTTGGCCATGAATCCGATCATCAAGCCATGGCCGTTCAATGGTTGGGAAATAGACATGATCGACCAAATTTACCTGGCATCTAGCAAGGGACATAAGTTTATATTAGCCGCAACCGATTATTTCTCCAAGTGGGTAGAAGCGGTGCCATTGAAAAAGGTAATGTCCTAGAAGGCGATAGAGTTCGTTAAAAAGCATAATATCTATAGGTTCAGGATTCCTCAAACAATCACTACTGATCAAGGATCGGTATTTATGTCAGAAGAGTTTCAGCAGTTTGCAGTCGGCATGGGCATCAAATTGTTGAATTCATCGTCTTATTATGCCCAAACCAACAGCTAAGATGAAGCCTCAAACAAAAGTTGATAAAGTTAATCAAGCGCAAGATTGAGGAACAACCCAAGAAATGGCATACAACATTAGCCGATGCACTATGGGCGTTGATGAGGACATCTCTCCACAGGATACATCCATCGATTTCCCATCATTTTTGCCAACAATACAGCTACAAGGACCGATCACATGCGCCCGTGCCCGTCACCGAAATCATGAGGTTAATTCGTTCCTTAGCAACTATAATAATGCTTATTTGGATGTGATGCTACTGAATTCGTGTGATACTTTGTTGCTTAGAAATATGGGAGATGGTGTAGAGGAGTTGGAGATGAAGAGGACCACCACTCGGTCGACCGCTGACAGCATCGGCCGATCGCCGAAGGCCATCGGTCGATCGCCGACCACCACTCAGCTGACCGCTGGCACTATCGGCCAATCACCGAGCACCATCGGCCGATCACCAAACGCCATTGGCCGATCGCCGACCATCACTCAGCCGACCGCTGGCACTATCGGCCGATCATCGAGCGCCATCGATCGACCACTGACCGCCATCGACCGACCGCCGACCTCGAGGCAGCCGATCAGAAGTCACTAATTCCAGTCAGGAGTCGGACCCCAGTTTAAGTTGAGTCAGAGTCTTAATAGTTTCTTCGAGTCCGTTAGGTTTAGCATCCTTAGGGCTCGAACCATATTCCTAGGGTACGGCCCATGTCTTGAATGGTGTTCCCCCGTTCTGTAAAACCTATAAATAGACCACCGCCACCTTTGTTTAGAGTTAGGTTTTGCTTAGATTGCATCTACACGTTCTTGTGTTAGATTTTGCCTTGCACCGGACCGATAGGCTGCTGCATTGGTTTGTAAAACCTCAAACTATCAACGTGCTTCGTCTATATTTGCAATTCAGATTGCGTTCTTTCCGTTCTTGCTTGTGTTCTTGGATTCACTTGCAGGAATTAGCCTTCGTGGCGAGGTCAACCACGTTCTGGCGAGGTTGATAACCAATGGAGCAGTGGTGTAACGATAGCAAGGATTTGATCTGTCCGGATCAGAGTCTTAGATCGCCAACGTCGAGATCTCCACCAATCCAACCTATCTATCTTTCGGAAGATCGAGACCTAGCGCCCTATCAGTTGGTATTAGAGCAAAGGTTGCCTGATAGGTATCTCAATCTATCCGTGTTTGTTTCTTTACCCAGAGTCCAGAAAAAGCCACACAAAAATATTTCGTTGTTCTGTTTTCTTTAGGTTGCTTTTCCGCTGTCCAAACCCCTTTGAGCCTTTTTGCAAGTTTGATTTCAGTTTTGCCTTGTTGAGTTTGATTCCGAGTTTAAGTCTGGTTGCTGGTTTAGAGTCGCGTTCTTGAGTCTAGTTTGAGTTTTGTTTTGTCACGAGAGCCTTCCTTGAGAGATCGAGTACATCTCGGTTTTAGATCGCAACTGCCTTGAGTTATTTTTTTTCCCGCATCGCAAGCTGGTAGTTAGGATTGCAAACCGCCTTGAGTTAATCGCCCTGCATCGCTAGCCTCCTTGTTCTAAGCCACAAACCTATTGAGGAGATTTTCCGTGAGCCAAACAGAGAAGAAAGAGCGCAGGAAACCCTGTTTTGTGCATCCTTTCAGTAAATCGGTCTGGAAGATTGAGTTTCCGAGCTTCGAAGTTTCACAGCCCGTTGCCAAATGTGTTTTTGTGGAGTAAAAGAGAAGGAAAGAAAGATTTAAAAAAAAGAAGAGAAAGAAAGATCAAAAGAAAAGAGAGAAAGGAAGATAAAAAAAAGAGAGAAAGAAAAGGAAAGAGCAGGATAGCAACAATGGGTTTTATACAGTGCTGAGTCTTTTCCGACCACTGATCAATTGTGCATGCATCCTACAAATCCTTTGTATCCTACTCTCGGTCGCTTAGACTAGGCCCTCGGGATGAGTCTCGGCCAGCGATTTTGATAAGTGATTGGGACTTTTATTCAGCTTCGCTAATTCTGTTATTGAATTTTGCTATTCCTTGCTACTAAATATTGCCTGCCGAGCTCCACTTTTTCTCTTGATCAGGACGGGATCAACACTTGCAATTACCCACGCTCCACTTGGGTCTTCACCTTGCTGACTGGTCCCTCACTGCAGCGTGGTAAGAACACTTGCAAGTGTGGGAAAGACGCTTGACGAGTTGCCTCCAACTCACGTTCCATACGCCACCACTACACCTAGTGCCTTTGCATAGGATTTTTCTTTTGCCTTGCTTGTTCTCTTCTTGTTGACATGGCAGATGAAGGCGGTACCCCTCCATCTAACTTCAATGAGTGTGTCTCCCAAGCGGATCTTCTGGCTTCTCAACGCGAGTTGACTGAATCAATTGAGTGGCTACAGGAGCAGTTCGAACGGTCCTTCACTACCCTGACCACTCGCATGGGAAACATGGAGGCGCAATTAGCACAGCAGCGACCGCCTCATCAGGATGAGAACGTTGGTGATAATGACGAGGAAAACCTCTTCGACGACGCCGACGATGATAATGACTTTGACGTCAATGCAGGCCGCCCCAACCAAAATCAGAACCGCGGCAGCTACCGTGGAGGAAGGCGTGGTTATGGTAATCGCCACGCACGAGGTAACAATGATCCGTACTCCAAAGTCAAATTTACAGTACCTCCATTTGTTGGAACATATGATGAAGATGCCTACTTAGATTGGGAGATGACAGTTGAGCAAAAATTTAATTCCCACTTTGTGCCTGAGATACATCGTGTTCGATTAGCTACTAGTGAGTTCACTGGATTTGCTCTGCTATGGTGGAATGAGTTAGTGTCTACAGGCACTGATCCTCAAACCTGGGATAGGCTAAAAAGAGCAATGCATGCTAGATTCGTTCCTCCCTCATATAAACGTGATTTGCGTAAAAAATTACAGCGCTTAAATCAAGGAAATAGAACCGTTGAGGAGTATTATCAGGAGTTGCAAATTGGTTGTTTGCGCACTGAGATAGAGGAGGACAATGAGGATAAAATGGCTCTTTTTTATGGTGGTTTACGGCGTGAAATTCAGGATATTATTGACTATAAAGAGTACAATACTATCATTCGTTTGTTCCATCTTGCTATGTTGGCAGAAAAAGAATTGCAAGGTCGACAATAACAGCAACGCAGCAGGAACCACATCGGGAGTGCTTCTTCTTCACGCCCGAGTGGACAGCCACGACCACCACCACCAACTGTGCCTTCCACTTGGATGGCAGCGCCTTCCGCATCCACAACACCGACCGATACGTCGAAATCAGCTACCCCGAAGGCACCAACTAAGTCCACATCTACGGCGGCCTCCACTGCTCGTTCTGCAGCAATTCAGTGTCACCGTTGCAAAGGCTTAGGACATGTCATGAAGGATTGTCCCAGCCAGCGAGCTTACATTGCAACAGAGGACGGAGGCTATGTAAGTGCTAGTGATGTTGAGGATGAGTTTGTACTTGCTGCTAACATTGCAGGTGATGATGCTTCCGACGAAGGCGATGCTGTCTTGGGTGTTGAAGCCTCCGCAGGCCATGAGACACTTATTGTACAGAGAGTGTTGAGCACCCACTTGGAGCAGGAGGAGCGGGCACAACGACATAACCTTTTCTAAACCTTCTTCATCGTTAACGATCGCCGAGTATGAGTCATCATTGACGGCGGTAGCTGCAACAACTTGGTAAGCACCGACATGGTCACTAAGCTCCAACTCCCCACTCATGCCCATCCTCACCCGTACCATGTTCAATGGTTTAACAACAGCGGTAAGGTCAAGGTAACACAAACGGCCCGGAATAAATTTTCAATTGGTGCATACTCCGATGATGCTGATTTTGATGTCGTACCAATGCAAGCATGTTCTCTTTTACTCGATCGTCCTTGGGAGTTTGATACTGATGCTACACACCATGGTAGAAGCAATAAATACACACTTGTGCACAAAGGAAAGAAATTTACCTTGCTTCCGATGACACCCGCTGAAATTGTGCAATTTGAACAAGAAAAACTTGCTAGTGATGCACGTAAGAGCTCGCAGCTTTCTGAAAATCAGTAAGTCGCTAAGACTGTTTTTCCACCTAAGAAAGATAAGGATGTTTCTAATTCACCCTCTCAGGCGATTAAATTGAAAGGGGGTGTGATGCTTGCCACAAGGAGTGACCTTGCTGAAATTTATAACACTACTGCCGATAACCATGCTGAAATCTGCGATGATGATGCGCTTTGCTATGGTTTGCTATGCAAGGATGTGTTGTTTTCCTTCGACAACGCTCCTAGCTCCGTTCCCACTGTTGTCACTCACCTTTTGCAGGAGTTTAAGGATGTTTTCCCTCCAGAGATACCCTAGGATTGCCACCGATACACGGTATAGAGCATCAAATTGATTTGATCCCTGGAGCGTCACTTCCAAACCGAGCAGCTTACCGCACTAATCCAGAGGAGACCCAGGAAATTCAGCGTCAAGTACAGGATCTTCTTGATCGAGGGTACGTACGTGAAAGCCTTAGCCCTTGTGCCGTACCCGTACTTTTAGTTCCTAAGAAAGATGGAAGCTGGCGTATGTGTGTTGATTGTCGCGCTATCAACAACATTACCATTTGATATCGTCATCCTATTCCTAGGTTAGACGACATGCTTGATGAATTAAGTGGTGCCATTATTTTCTCCAAGATTGATTTACGTAGTGGATACCACCAAATTCGTATGAAACTAGGTGATGAGTGGAAAACTGCTTTTAAAACTAAATTTGGCTTATACGAGTGGCTAGTTATGCCTTTTGGATTGACTAATGCACCTAGTACCTTCATGCGTTTGATGAATGAGGTCCTACATCCTTTCATCGATCGATTTGTAGTAGTTTACTTCGATGATATATTGATTTACAGCAAGTCCACCACTGAACATTGTGATCACTTGCATGCTATTTTTTCTGCTTTACGTGAGGCTCAATTGTTTGGTAACCATGAAAAGTGCACGTTTTGCACCAATCGAGTTGTGTTTCTTGGCTATGTTGTTACTTCACAGGGCATTGCGATTGATGCGGCGAAGGTAGATGCCATCAACAGTTGGCCGCAGCCTCAAACCATCACACAGGTGCGTAGTTTTTTTGGTCTTGCAGGATTTTACCGACGGTTTGTGAAAGATTTCAGCATCATTGCTGGGCCGCTGAATGAATTGACCAAGAAGGGAGTTACTTTTACTTGGGGACAAGCTCAAGAACAAGCTTTTGTCACACTAAAAGATAGACTTATGCATGCGTCTCTACTTCAACTTCCTGACTTCGGTAAGACTTTTGAGTTGGAATGTGATGTGAGCGGTATTGGAATTGGAGGAGTGCTGCTACAAGAAGGTAAGCCAGTGGCTTATTTTAGCGAAAAATTGCATGGTCCCTCACTGAATTATTCTACCTATGATAAGGAATTGTATGCCTTAGTGCGTGTGTTTGAAACTTGGCAACATTACCTTTGGCCTAAGGAGTTTGTTATTCATTCGGATCATGAATCTTTGAAGCATATTCGTAGTCAAGCAAATTTGAATAAACGACATGCAAAATGGGTCGAATTTATTGAGTCATTCCCGTACATTATTAAGCATAAGAAGGGGAAAGATAATGTCATTGCCGATGCTTTGTCTAGACGTTATACATTACTTTCTCAACTTGATTGTAAGATCTTTGGTTTAGATACAATAAAGGACTTGTATGCTACTGATTTGGATTTCAAAGATGCCTTTGAAAATTGTAGTGAAGGGAGAGCTTGGAATAAATATGTGCTGAATGACGGTTTGCTTTTTCGTGCTAACAAACTATGTGTTCCGGCTAGTTCTCTTCACCTTTTGTTGTTGCAGGAAGCACATGGGGGCGGTTTAATGGGTCATTTTGGTACCAAGAAAACTGAGGATGTGCTGTCCACACACTTCTTTTGGCCTAAGATACGGCGCGATGTCGAGCGCTACGTCGCCCGTTGTACTACTTGCAATAAAGCTAAGTCCTGACTTAACTCACATGGCCTTTATATGCCTCTTCCTGTCCCTAGTGTTCCATGGGAGGATATTTCCATGGACTTTATACTAGGATTACCTAGGACAAAGAGGGGGAGGGATAGCATCTTTGTTGTGGTTGATCGGTTCTCCAAAATGGCGCATTTTATACCTTGTCACAAGAGCGACGATGCTACACATGTTGCTGATTTGTTTTTCAGGGATGTCGTACGCTTGCATGGGGTTCCCAACACCATTGTTTCAGATCGGGATGCCAAGTTCTTGAGTCATTTTTAGAGGACGTTGTGGCACAAGTTGGGAACGAAGCTGCTTTTCTCTACTACGTGTCACCCCCAAACGGACGGGCAGACAGAGGTCGTCAACCGCACATTATCCACCACGTTGCGGGCTATTTTGAAGACCAATTTGAAGCTTTGGGAAGAGTGTTTACCTCACATTGAGTTTGCTTATAACAGGTCAGTACACTCCACTACCAAGGTAAGTCCATTCCAAGTGGTATATGGTTTTAATCCCCGTGCCCTGATTGATTTGCTACCATTGCCACCTTATGAAAAATTGAATCTAGATGCTTCCTCACGGGCTGAATTGTTACTTAAAATACATGAATCCACTAGAGCAAACATTGAGAAAATGAATGATAAATATCGTACTATTGGTAGTCGTGGTCGCAAAGATATAACTTTTGAACCTAGAGATCTTGTTTGGTTGCATTTGTGTAAGGATCATTTTCCTGATTTAAGAAAGTCTAAGTTGATGCCTCGAGCTGATGGACCTTTTCGCATAATTGCGAAGATTAATGATAATGCCTATAAACTTGATTTGCCTGCAGCTTTTGGGGTTAGTCCCACATTTAATGTTTCAGATTTGAAGCCATATTTGGGCGATGAAAATGAGCTTGAGTCGAGGACGACTCCAATTCAAGAGGGGGAGGATGATGAGGACATCTCTCCACAGGATACATCCATCGATTTCCCATCATTTTTGCCAACAATACAGCTACAAGGACCGATCACACGCGCCCGTGCCTGTCACCTAAATCATGAGGTTAATTCGTTCCTTAGCAACTATAATAATGCTTATTTGGATGTGATGCTACTGAATTCGTGTGATACTTTGTTGCTTAGGAATATGGGAGATGGTGTAGAGGAGTTGGAGATGAAGAGGACCACCACTCGGTCGACAGCTGACACCATCGGCCGATCGCCGACCACCACTCAGCTGACCGCTAGCACTATCGGCCGATCACTGAGTGCCGTCGGCTGATCACCGAACGCCATCGGCCGATCGCTGACCATCACTCAACCGACCGCTGGCACTATCGGCCGATCACCGAGCGCCATCGGTTGACCATCGACCGCCATCGACTGAGGAGTCATGGTATGAACCATGAGGTGATGAGTGCTTGTCAACCGGGTGATGAAGATTGCACGATGAGGATGAAGAGGAAGAGGAGGAGATGACTCGACCGTGACGGAGCTGTCGTGCGACTCAGGTACACGGACGGGCGTCGGCCGGGCAGAG
>KE372943.1:211029-225924 GCA_000418225.1 Zizania latifolia | reverse complement strand
TGTGCAGATGTGCTCCTCAGGGTTCTGCTCGTGGTGCAGCAACTCCTACAGCAGAACAAACACTGCTCCAAGAGGGACATCTACTACATGTACCCCTCCATATTCCTAGGTCTGCATAGTTTCGATGTCTTCCTCATATGGCTTTTGTTTCCCGTTGTGTGTGACAATTGGAATTCACACACACCTGTTTTGTCTTTAATCACTGCAGAACAAGCGGCCGTTGATCGTGCAATCAATGATATATGCATACTTTTTAAGTGCAGCCGGCACAATCTCAATGTGGTAGGCACCACTTGTTCTTCTGAAGATTCAATTACGCTCTTGGAGTTGTACATGCATTACATAATAATAAGTTTCTATCTCTTCCATTACGATGTACCATTATTTTGTTTGCTGTATTGTTCCTCTATGTCCCCATTTCTTGTATGAATCATCTGGAGCTGTTTTGTTGTTTTCTTCAATGATGTCTTCCTTCTTAAATTATTGCATACGAATTCTGTCATAACTGACATTTGTGCTTCCTTGGCTGCTTGCAGGTTCCTGTGGCTAAAGGGTAGGAACTCTGCCAACTGTCATAGAGTTGGGGTGTCTAAGACATGTTTAACTCACTCTATCATCCTATTGTCTTATGATGCTCCATGCAAATACTTAAGAAAATAACTTTTTACCTCTCAATCTTTCCAAGCCTTAAAACATGATCTAGGTGTAAACTAGTGAGTAGTGAGATTTTTCTCTTTTAGCATGCTTATAGAGCACTGTGAGTCTGTCACAGCTGCCATGACACTTCTATGCTCATATATTTGTTCAGTTAACCATCTTCCATGTTATCCACTCGTGAATTTATTTATTATTCTAGTTTGGTGATGCTGGGTAAGATTTTTTGAGGGAGAAAAGAAAATCTATTGCATAACGAATTGCTGCAATATTCTTTCAAAATTTTCTATTGATTTGTTTTTCTTTTGCCGTCTTAAAATGCAGGCTTTCTCTATCCCAGTTAGCATCGAAGCAATAAAAGGTTGTTCAGCAATTTAAAGATCCAAAATTCAGTATTAATGTTACTCGTAATCTGCACTGTGAAAATAATTGCTTCATAATGTGATGACATAGATTGTATAAGGGGCTTTACCATAATCTGAATTATTCATGCATGAGCCACCATCCTTTGTTATGAGAGAATACACTATCATATTTTCTGAGTTTGACAGCTAGGATTGATCTCGTAGCAAGCTACTGTTCAACTAGATAGGATAAAGTGTGTGTGTGTGTAGTATCTTAGCCAGCTGGATTTAGATATGCCAGAAAAAATTGGTCAATAGTTTAAACCATAGATTGGTCTTCATTTTTTATACAAATATGGGGTTGCTTATCCTTATTATTGTACTCACTTTATTTTATAGGCTTCCTCTCTTGTTATCTGTGAACTTCAGTTTTTTATCACTGATGCCCTGAATTATATTGCAATGAACTTAAGCTATCTTAGTTTTTCTCTTGTAGATGTTGTTAGTGTTGCAGACTACATACTTGTTGTTGAGAAGGAGACAGGTATGAAATTTAAAGATTCCCCATATGCATCTGATACATGTACTCTTTCAGCCTTCCTACTGTTTGCTTCTGTACTCCCCTTACAGTGTTTCAACGTTTGGCCAATGATAAGTTCTGTGAAAGGAATCGCTGCATTGTGATTACAGTACGTATTAACTGCTTTGTTTTGGATATTTCAATGTGAATAATGTGACATATATGTTGGGTTATGAATGATTTTAAATGTGAATGTCTTATATGAATGTGAATGTGAATGTCTTATATGAATGTGATCTATTACTGTGTAATGTGACAGAGAAAAGCAAAAAAAAAAAGAAAATACTTAACTTCCGTCGGCTATGGTCAGCCGACAGAAGTTATTGACAGGCTAACTTCCGTCGGCTGACCTTGGCCGACGGAAGTTATGAGGATAACTTCTGTCGGCTGACCATAGCCGACGGAAGGTTTTGTGGGAGCCGAGAACTTCCGTCGGCTAGATCAGGCCGACGAAAGATAAGGATCTTCCGTTTGCGGCCGACGGAAGATAAGGGTCTTTCGTCTCCTAACTTCCGTCGGCTGAAAACCAACGGAAGTTAGCGTTTTGCCGACGGAAGAGGCTAACTTCTGTCGGTTTTGGCCTAACTTCCGTCGGCTTTGGCCGACGGAAGTTTCTAGTTTTCCTGTAGTGAAACTACTGTCTAAATCTTCTGCTTAGGGACTAGGCCCGAAACCTTAATCTACTGGGTCTTCAACAGCAACGTCTTTACCTTCGTCTTTATAGTTCTCCTCGTCTTTGAAAAGATTAGCATACTCTGGGGCATGTAAAAACAAGGTTGAGTATTCAAGAGTACTCAGCAAGTCTTGAGAAGAAATATACATGAATGATACAAAGAGCGGCAATGGTTCTCAAAGGAATGCAGTTTGAAACTTCTAAGTGCTTATTCCTGCGGATAGAGGTCCCAACCTCTAACCGCTCCCACGTATAGCAAAATATTTCAATAACTAAACCATCTCCCACAATTTCACTATCCCGGAATTGCTTTGCAACAAATCACATCATCTTTTCCATCAATTCAACTTATCACAATCATCTCAACATCTTATCTCTTATGTCGTTTCTCGGTACTAGCTTGCCGATCCACCGGGGAAGTTGTTCCCATTATTATCATATTCTTAACCCATATCTAGTTTTATCGCTCATCTAGTTTTGACTCCTCACATCTCTCCCTATAAAGTCTTTCGACTTCCCGCTCCACACAGGAACATTGCTAACTACAAAGGTTAGCCGTATACCCCGAGGGTATACTCTGGTAACGTCCCATCCCTCCTAATAGTAGTTGAAAAACATGTAGAAATATTACGCAAGGGAAATCATCAAGACACTCGCCCATATTCGTGGGCATGGTTGTTCGAACAGGTTTTACTTCAGCTGAAGGCGTATACTTTACCCTTACAACTCGAACTCACTCCGCTACCCATGAAGTAGAGGAGGTTCAGGACAAGGCCTTTCCTAAGCCGACCTAGGATACCCCACTGTCACCTAGATAGGTCAACGACCAAAGATTGGGAAGCCGCGCTTCCTTCTTCTCCCTTGAAATCCCGCGGGTGCTCCACTACTAACTCCTTGAAACTCAACCATGAATCTCGTGTCCGTTAAGGACTTTGTAAGTAAGACCTCGAGCCACTCGGTGATTCCATATCTATCAATAGTCGGATTATCCTAAACCCGCTAAGTACTAGTCCAGGGTACCTCTCACGTACCCGCAAGATTGCATGAAGGTGTGCTCATGCTATTTCCCAACGAATCGGTCTTTAAACATTAAGCGCGATCGAACCCTAAAGCGATAACCACTTAACAACTTTGCAAAATAAACAATCTCATTTCAACACAACACATTTACAAAATCAACACCATATCACATCTATATCTAGTCGTCATGTTTTAGTATGAGTGTGTAAGTGTGTGTAGTGCACCCAGATTTCAAGAAATGTACTAAAAACAATTAAAAGAATAAAGTAACACAATGTATGTGTGGGGGATATACCCCTGGGTAGCCCACAGACTCCATTTTCGGTCATTGGGCCAGGCAAAGGGCCCATCGGGCCCGTCACACCAACCCCGCCTGAGCCAGCCGAAAGCAGCGTGGCGCATTAAATGCGACGCGATGGAAAGCGGTCGGAGGATCTAGGCGTGACAGGTGCACAGGACTGCCGAGCGGCGTCAGATTGGGGGGCAGTTGGGGAGTAGGCAGCACGCTGCGTCCCATCGAGGCGTGCTGCGTTCGATCGAGCCGTGCTACGTCCCGTCGAAGCGTGCTGTACGATAGGTTAGACCCAACGGGGGTATAAATAGCAAGGGGTCCCGAGCAAGGGACCCCCACGAACCACGACACAACACACAGACACAGAAGCAACAAGAGTTCAGAACGTTGAGAAGGCACAATCCATTACACTCTTGAGCTCTAGCTCTTGTAATCCCTTATCTGTAACCGTCTTTCTGACTAGTGAAATACCCCACCAAACTCACAGTGGACGTAGGCTTATTACCCTATCGGGGGCCCGAACCACTCTAAATCTTCTTGTCTCTCGGCCAGTCCTATTCTCACGGGCTCGGCAACCATCGAGGTCTTGAGTGCAGCGCTTCCCTACAATATAAATCACTTCCACGGGCACCCCCCGAGGAGGGCTGCTCGACCACCCGTCGACAGTATGTAATAGTAAATCTTAAATCGACAAAGGAATACAAGGTATTCAACAACAAGGAGGCTAAGTTGTCAACTTTTAGTTTTTAGTTTTCATAATTGCTCAAGCAATAGACTATTAGTGTACGTGAGTGCACAACCTAATCATACAAATATAAGTTTAAAACATCGCAAGCATTTCATAGGTTCAAGATGTTGGGTTATGGGGAGGCTACGCTAGCGTTTAATTTTAAAAATTTACTCCGTTAGCCCAGGAACCATGCGTGTAATGGGATCATGGATCGTTACCTTAAGCCTCGACAATGCCAGATATAGGTGGGATTTAAATCATTGAGTTGAGGTTTCTTTGTATTAATGTTATAAACATGTGTATCCTCAAGATTCAGAATATATAAGCCATTCAACAATGGACAAACACCATAGAGCATACCATTCGAAAATATGGAACAACACTTGTTCTTTATTACGAATTCAAAACCATCTTCATCTAAACATGACGAAGAGATAATGTTTCTGCCAAAGGCGGGAATAAAATAACAATTATTTAACTCTAAAACTAATCCTGAGGGTAGCGACAAAGAATAGATGCCGACGGCCAACGCAGCAACTTTTGCACCATTGTCGACGCGAACATCCAATTCGCCTCTTGCGCACTTCCTAGTCCTTTTCAGCCCCTGCAACGATTTGCAAGTGTGAATCATTGATCCGATATCAAATACCCATGAATCACTTGGACGAGAAGCAAGATAAATTTTAATAACATTTATACCTGAAGTGGAAGTCACACTTTCCTTCTTTTCCTTTTGTTCTTCCAAGTACAACTTGTAATTTCTCCGTCAATGGCCAGGCTTATGGCAGTGGTGGCAAGTGTCAGAGCTAGCAAGGCCTGACTTAGACTTTTCAGCCAAATTAGACTTAGAGCTCGAGATCGCATCTAGAGCTTTAGCCTTTCCCTTACGCTTTCTCTTCTTATTCTCCTTTTGAACCATCATCACATGACTAGGATTTTTCTTAAGGTTTTCCTTGGCTGTCTTGAGCATCCCATGGAATTCAGCCAATGTTTTCTTCATGCCATTCATGAAAATTCATGATAAACGTCTCGAAGCTCGCAGGGAGCGACTGAAGAATCACATCTGTGGCTAAATCTGTATCAAGTTTAGATCTGAGTTTTTCTAGGTTCTCAACGTAACCAATCATCTTGATCACATGAGGACTTACTAGACTGCCTTCCGCTAACCTGCACGCAAACAAGGACTTTAAGACATTATACCTTCTAGTTCGTGCTTGGTTCTTAAACATGCCTTTGAGTCCCACGATCATATTATAGGCATCCCTGTTCTCATATTGCTTTTGAAGCTCAGAGGACATGCAAGCAAGCATGAAACAGCTGACATCAACTGAATCATTGGCGTGCTTCTCATAAGCCCGCCTTTCAACAAGTGGTGTATCATCCTATGGTTCATCAGGGTGAGGTTCCTCTAGAACATAATTCTTTTTCTCCTAAGAACAATTCTCAAGTTTCTGTACCAGTCAATAAAATTTGTTTCAGATAATTTCTCCCTTTCAAGGATAGATCACAGATTAAAAATAGAAGTGTTCTTTACAGTAGGTGCTATGATCTACAATAAAAATGTAAGGTTTAACACTACGCTATGTTAATATTCTATCAAATAAAAGATGTACCACAATATATAAAATGATCGTTTTTCCTCTAACGACACATTGTGGGACAAGATCCATATTCAATTAACTCCTAGTGAGCTTTGGCATCGCTGCTAGAAGATTAGTGACATAACTAAACAACACTTGCTAATTACATCCTATGTGACTCTTGTTCGTTGGGGTGGCATCCAATGCCCGACTCCCAACTCCATGCCCCAAAGCCCAAAACCGTTTTGATAGCTTTGTTAAGCAAACTAATACTATGCATATGGTTGTCCGACATCCACCCTAACTGGTCAAGATAAAAGGCGGCATCCTGTTTTGATAGATCCACCATCGATGATCGAGAACCTTGGTAGGCACAGCTA
The DNA here is from genome assembly GCA_000418225.1 of Zizania latifolia. Classification (NCBI taxonomy): domain Eukaryota; kingdom Viridiplantae; phylum Streptophyta; class Magnoliopsida; order Poales; family Poaceae; genus Zizania; species Zizania latifolia. The sequence continues at coordinate 219,671 of KE372943.1, read as the reverse complement.
TTGGAAAGAGCATTAATACTTAATTTTCTAAGGGAAACTATTCTAATATGGTAACGATGCCTACCGTACACGAAATATGAAAGAATAGTATGACAGAAACATAAATGAAAATCACAGGCAATCATATTAACTGTGACATAGTATGACTCTCTCGCATGGTGATCTCCATCTCCATGGTTCCTGTCTTTCGGATCATCATGCTTCAAGGTTCCATGAACCTGTATCAGTCTATTATACCTAATAGCACTATGCTAATTATATGACGAGAAGCATCACATGTCAATACGCAGGTCGTACAACATTTGAATAGTCTTGGCCTGTAATTAACCATCACACGCAGGCCATGCTATTACATTCATGCATCTCATATATTTGTAAGGCCATACCAGTCACAACATTCCGTGCAAAAACGAGTTAGGCGGAATCTAGACATGACTGAACCAAGCGTGGAACTTCCGGCTCAGAGGCCTAGAACTTTCGGTCTCGGGGCCTGGAACTTCTGGCTCAGGGCCGAAACTTTCGAAAACAACCTTCTGACTTGAATTTATTTTAGCTCAGAACTTCCAAGTCACACCCGAAACTTTCGAAAATAAATTCTGACTCGGAATTTATTTCTGTCCGAAACTTCCGGACCCGGAACTTCCGATACAACCGAAACTTCCAAAAATAACATTCTGTGTCGAAAATTATTTTGGCCCGAAACTTCCGAGTCACACCCGGAACTTCCAAAAATCCGACGACAAAAACAATAGATCCAATCTATTTCCATCACATATCATTTATATGTGATCGATCCAGATCGAACACTACGCACGTAGGCTCTGATACCACTGTTGGGCTATGCGGATGCTACGCTAGCGCTCAATTTCAAAAAATTTACCCTGTTAGCCCAGAAACCATGCGTGTAATGGGATCATGAATCGTTACCTCGAACCACGAGACACGCTCGGGCAGCGAAAGTAGAGTCGAGGAAGCGCGTCCTCGAGCTACTCCTTTCGGCTCTGTTCGTTCGTCGGCTATCCGGCGATGAAGACGACACGATCCGGCGAACTCCACGAAAGAAAGACGAGCACCACTATTAGAGTAGTGCCTCTAAGGTATCCATACGTCCGAGGATAGGATCACCTCGTGCTGGCGTGCTAGCACCACTCACGAGATCCAGGAGATCGATCACAACGGTTACGATCGAGGAGAGAAGAGAGGTGACGGCTAGGGTTAGAAACCAAGAGCAATAGAAGCATTTTCGTGCTAGCCCCACCTCTCTTTATATAGTGCCCTCTCATAGGACTTTAATTAGTATTAAAGTCTAACAGATCTAATCTGTTCGTCTGGACTTGGAACTTCCGGTCCTAACCGGAAATTCTGAAAATAACATTCTGTATCGAATTTATTTTGACCTGGAACTTTCGGTCCTAACTGGAACTTCCGGTTCGTCTAGATTTTACTTTCAGGCAGGCCTGGAACTTCCGGTTGGACCGGAACTTCTAGCTCCTCCAAAAACCGAAACTGGGGCTGGCCCGGAATTTCCAATCTAACCGAAACTTCTGGATACACCAGAACCTGAAAATTCTAGCCTCAAGCCAGAACTTCCGGTTTTTCCATAATTTTCTTTGCATATTTCTATTATGTTCCACCTCTACCGCCGTAACCACCAGGTTTGTGGCCCCCTCTCCCGCCAAAACCATTGCGAGTAGCACCCTCATGTCCTTCAAAGGTACCAGGGCCCTTCCGTCCACCAAAGCCACCGGGACCTTCCCGACCACCATAGCCACCAGGACTCTCATGACCGATGGAGCTGCCTGGGCCATCCCTAATTCCACCATAATTACCAGGAACAACAATAGCAGATTGAAAACGAATACCACCACCACCACCAGGCCCATCCCAACGGCTTATCCCACCAGCCCGATTTCTTGGAGCTCCAGCTGCACCTATTGCAGCCATCTCTTGCAGCTCTGGAGGGACAAGCTGATTAGCACCCTCCAAGACTTTCACCAAATCACCAGCATATTTCCAATCTTGTTCAGACAAGAAAGTATATGAGACTCCAGTGGCCCCAGCCCTTCCTGTACGCCCTATGCGGTGCACATAGTCCTCGATCCCAGTGGGGAAGTCATAATTGATCACCACTCTGACAAACACATATGCAGTCTCAATGAGCAACAGAAGGGCAATCAATAAAAACAAGAATACCATAAAGTACCTACAAATGCTATGTGAGACACTATGAACTGCAGAAGACATTAACTTGTGATAATCAGAAAGCCTCACCTGATATCTTTGATGTCAAGCCCTCGAGCAGCAACATCTGTGGCTACTAATATTGGAGCTCTGCCAGTCCGAAACTGACTCAGAACATTATCCCTTTCACCCTGTGATTTATCACCATGAATACTTGCAGCACCAAAACTACGACCAATGTCACGAGCAAGCTGGTCACACATTTTCTTGGTTGAGCAGAATATGATGACCTTAGAGCCCCATTCTTGAGCTCTAAGAATCTGCTCCAAGCGTCGCTGCTTGTCCGATGGTGGAACCACCTCTACATACTGCATCCATACACAGGACAACCTTAGAATTGAATTACCAAAAGAAGGTTATGTAATATGACGGATCAAGGGCATTATATTTGAATTAAGTGCTGAAGAATTCAATGTCCACACAAACTTAACAGGATCAGAATCCTCAACATCAATCAGGAGTTGCAACCTTAAGACAAAAGATCACCCTAAATAAAGGCAGGATCTATATGAATACCTGTGTAATGGATTTGTTGGCAACGAGTTCATCAATTCTACCTATATTGACCTGGACAGGATCCCTCAGTAAGTCCCCAGCTATTTTTGTAACATCCTTTGGCCAAGTGGCTGTGTACATCAGAGTCTGTCTGTTACGGGGAATCTCATCCACAATTTTACGTATTTGTGGTTCGAAACCCATGTCAAGCATGTGGTCAGCTTCATCAAGCACAAGAAATGAAACTTGGTGGAGACTTATCTTCCTCATCTCCAGGATATCATTAAGACGCCCAGGTGTTGCTACGACAATATCTGCTCCATGCTCAAGTTCTTTTAGCTGAAGGCCCTTTGAAGTTCCGCCATACAGGCACTGAGAGAATAAACAAATAATCAACATCAGATTAAGGAATGTTCCCATCTAATGACAGAACATGAGAAATACTGCACATTTTATATAAGGTATACACTAAATAGATAAAAAAGAATAACATATCCTTTTATATGGTGCGCAGGTTCATGCAATGCAATTCCAAGAACAACCTGATTCTATAGATTACAGATCCTTTTTTTATAACCAGACTCAAGTCCCAAGTGTTGAAGATTTAAGTGACAGCAAACTTTGTGCAGAGCAAAACTAGAGGCCACTGATGTATTTGACAATTATTATGCTTCCCACAAGACAAACTAAATGTAATTTCCATAATTGTGATCACTGATCAGTTGCCATCCAGCATGATTTTTCATTAAGACACACTTCACATATGAACTCATATAAAAGAGAACAAGTCAGAACTTACAGTGCAGGAGACTCTAGATGATCGACCAAACTTGATTGCTTCATCTTGTATTTGTGAAGCAAGCTCTCGAGTAGGGGCCAAAACTAACACTGTAGGGCCCAACATTGGATTGTTTTGGTATCTCCTCAGATGTATAAAAGCAGGAATAAGGTACCCCAGTGTTTTCCCTGATCCTGTCTGAGCAACAGGCCATGTTTGAGCTTGAATTGGAGTGGGATTTAAGAAGCCAGCTGCATGGATCTGAAAAGACAAAAACAAATAAGAACCATGAGCACATGTGCATATACACCATATTATGTGCACAGTACCAGGTAAAAAATGATGTATATAGTGAGAAAATGACAATGCTATCCTAAGTGAATATGGCTGCTTACTTAAGCAACTCAAGACATGAAGGGGCTCTTAGTAGATTCACAGTGTCAGAGACTACAAGCAGGAAACCTCAGCCACATTGTATATAATATGAAAGAACACCAATCCTTCCAATACTTGTCAGCAGAAAATAGCCACAAGTATGCCACCATAATGACCATAATATGGCACTAGTTGTTAAATTAGGTGTTGATTTGTGATCCAAATTCTAGATATGAAGACTAGGGGCAATGTTTCCGTAGCGAAGCGGAGTGAAGTTCTGCCGTAAATGGCGCCCGTGGTTTTTACCCTTCGATTCGTAGGGGTTTTCCACGTTAATCTTTGTGTCTTTGTTCGGTGTTTGATCTGTGTTATTGCGTCGTTATTTCTAACAAGTGGTATCAGAGCATTGGTTTGATTCCCTTATGGTAGGGGGTTTGTGCCGCAGCGCACATGTCGACGACGACGATGAAGTACGATCTTCCGCTGCTGGACTTAGACACAAGATTCTCGTTGTGGCAAGTGAAGATGCGGGCAGTGCTGGCGCATCACGATCTAGATGAAGCCTTGAAGGGCTTCGGGAAGGAGCAGAAGGACTGGTTGGCTGATGAAAGGCGGAAAGATCGTAAGGCTTTGTCTCAGATCCATCTGCAACTTTCGAACAATGTTTTGCAGGAGTGCTTAGAACAGAAAACCGCTGCTGCACTTTGGACGAAGCTGGAATCAATCTGCATGTCAAAAGATCTAACCAGCAAGATGCATGTCAAGATAAAACTGTTTACACACAAGATGCAACCAGGTGGCTCAGTTCTGACACACATATCTGTGTTCAAGGAGATCGTTGCTGATCTGTTATCCATGGAGGTAAAGTTTGATGATGAAGATCTAGCCCTTCTCCTCCTATGTTCACTCCCTGCTTCGTTTAGCAATTTTTGAGATACTATACTGTATAGTCGTGATACTCTAACCGTGGCTGAGGTCTATGAGGCCTTGACTACGAAGAAAAAGCTGAAACAGATGGTTAACTCGGAAGATGCTGGTGGTTCGAGCGGAGAAGCTTTGAATGTTCGTGGGCGCAGTGAACAGAAGAAATCCAATTCAGCCGAAAAGGGAAACGGTAAAAGTAATCAAAAACATCGTTCCAAGTCACAAGGACGGCAAGGTGATAAGTTCTGCAGGTATTGCAAAAAGGTTAATCATGTGATTACTGAATGTTGGAAGCTGCAGAATAAAGAGAAGAGAAACGGTACGTTCCAGCCAAAGGGTAAGCCTGATGGTAGTGCCTCAGAGGATAGTTCTGATAATGGTACTGTTCTCATTGCATTTGCTAGATGTGTTTCTGATGATGCTCAATGGATACTAGATTCTACTTGCTCATATCATGTCTGTGTTAACAGAGATTTGTTTAGTACTTATGAGCCTGTGTAGAATGGAGGTATTGTGCGGATGGGCGATGATACTCCATGTGAAGTTGTTGGCATAGGTACCGTGAAGATCAGGATGTATGATGGTATGGTGCGCACATTAACTGAAGTGCGACATGTTCCATCTATGACAAGGAATCTCATATCGCTGAGTACTCTTGATATTAAAGGGTACAAATATTGTACTGGAGATGGAGTTATGAAAATAACACAGGGATCTCTTGTTGTCATGAAAGGTGACATGAAAGCTGCAAATTTATATGTGCTTCGAGGTACTTCTTTTGTTGCTAATGCCGCTGTAGGTCCTAATCCTGAAACCACTAAGATTTGGCACATGCGTCTTGGACACATGAGTGCACTTGGTATGGCAGAATTAAGCAAAAGAGGTCTGCTTGAAGGTTGCCAGGCTGATTCCCTTGATTTCTGCGAGCACTATGTTTATGGTAAACATAAAAGGGTAAAGTTCAATACTGCTGTTCATAATACCGAAGGTATTCTTGATTATGTGAATGCTGATTTGTGGGGTCCTTCTCGTAAAACCTCTCATGGTGGTGCTAACTACATGTTAACTATTATTGATGATTACTCACGACGAGTTTGGCCTTATTTTCTGAAGTACAAATTAGATGCTTTTGAATGTTTCAAAGAGTGGAAGGTCATGGTTGAGAAGCAAACCGAGAGAAAGGTAAAGGTTCTGAGAACTGATAATGGAATGGAGTTCTGTTCTGGTGTTTTTAACCTTTTTTGTAGAAAAGAAGGCATTGTTATACACCACACCATCCCTCACACGCCTCAGCAGAATGGTGTGACAGAGCGCATGAACAGAACAATAATCTCAAAGGCTCGGTGTATGCTATCCAACTCAGGTTTGAGCAGAAAGTTTTGGGCTGAGGCTGCCGCTACTGCATGCTATTTGATAAATCGCTCTCCTTCCACGGCAATTGGTAAGAAAACTCCTATTGAGATGTGGTCAGGTTCACCTGGTGATTACTTGCAACTGAGAGTCTTTGGTTGCACTGTATATGCACATGTTGATAATGGCAAACTTGAACCTAGAGCTATTAAGTGCATCTTCTTGGGTTATGGTTCTGGAGTCAAAGCTTATAAATTGTAGAATCCTGAAACAAATAAGGCTATACTTAGTAAAAACGTTGTGTTCAATGAGTCTACTATGTTTACAGAGTCTTTGTCATCCAGTACTGATAACATCAAACTAGAGACAATAAGTGTGCAGGTGGAGCATGTGAATGAAGTTGAGGTACCAGATCAGGAAGTTGTTACTAATCCATCCCCTGTTAGACATTCTTCACCTGTTGTGCAGCCTCCACAGGAGTCTATTGCTGCTGATCGTCCACAGAGGGAGATAGTTCGGCCGGTCAGGTATATTGAAGAATGTAATGTGGCTTTTGCTTTAAGTGTTGTAGAGGAGGTTGAAGGTGTGCAAGAACCTTTAAATTATATAGAAGCAATTTTATCAGTTGGTAGTGAAAAGTGGATGGGTGCTATGCATGATGAGATGGAGTCACTTGAGAAGAATGGTATTGGGAGATTGTTCCCTTGCCTCTCAGCAAAAGGGCTATGAAATGTAAGTGGATTTTCAAAAGAAAAGAAGGTACGACTCCTAATGAGCCTGCATGATATAAAGCAAGGTTAGTTGCTAAAGGATTTAGTCAGATACCAGGAATTGATTATACTGATGTCTACTCTCCTGTTGTGAAGCATAGTTCAATTCGTAATTTCTTCAGTATTGTTGCTATGCATGATTATGAGCTTGAGCAGTTAGATGTGAAAACTGCATTCCTACATGGTGATTTGGAGGAGGACATTTACATGGACCAGCCTAAGGGGTTCGTTGTTCCTGGTAAAGAAGACCGTGTGTGCAGGTTGAAAAAATCGTTGTATGGATTGAAGCAATCTCCAAGACAGTGGTATAAAAGGTTTGATTCATTTATGATTTCAAATGGCTATGAGAGATCTCAGTATGATAGTTGTGTTTATCTTAAATCTGTGAATGGATCACCTTTGTATTTGCTATTATATGTTGATGATATGTTGATTGCTTCCAAGAGCAAGAAAGAGATTGCTACTCTGAAAGCACAGCTGAGTAGTGAGTTTGATATGAAGGATCTAGGTGCTACAAAGAAAATCCTTGGTATGGAGATATGCAGGGATAGAAAATCTGGGTTGCTGTATTTGAGCCAGAAGAATTATATTGAGAAGGTCCTTCGACGCTTCAACATGAATAGTTCTAAACCTGTGAGTACTCCGTTGGCCCCTCATTTTAAGTTATTTGCTTTCCAGTGTGCTAAGACGGATGCTGATTATGAGTACATGTCAAAAGTTCCATACTCCAGTGCTGTTGGGTCACTCATGTATGCTATGGTCTGTTCTCGTCCTGATTTATCTCATGCTATGAGTGTTGTTAGTAGATACATGTCTAACCCTGGTAAAGAACATTGGATGGTTGTTCAGTGGATTTTTAAATATCTGCCTGGGTCTTTAAATGCTTGCTTGTGTTTTGGAAAATCTGGAGATGGATTGGTTGGCTATGTTGATTCAGATTATGCTGGTGACTTAGACAAGAGGAGGTCCCTAACGGGATATGTGTTTACTGTTGGAGGTTGTGCTGTAAGTTGGAAGGCTTGCCTGTAAACTACAGTTGCTTTGTCTACCACAGAGGCTGAGTACATGGCTGTTTCAGAAGCATGCAAGGAAGCTCTATGGTTGAAAGGTCTTTACTCTGAGTTATGTGGATCTCAGTCTTGCATTACTGTTCATTGTGATAGTCAGAGTGCTATTTATCTTGCTAAAGATCAGATGTCGAAAGAAAGAACAAAACATATTGATGTTCGGTATCATTTTATTCGAGATGTAATTGAGCAAGGTATGGTGAAGGTTTGCAAGATTAGTACTCATGATAATCCTGTAGATATGATGACAAAGCATGTTCCTATTGCTAAGATTGAGCTTTGCTCAAGCTTAGTTGGTGTTACTAACTAGCCCTAGTGGCTTTTGGCGTCGGCAGTATATTTGTTGATTCAGGTGGAGGAGTATTCTTTATTATGCTACAAGTTTAAATTTGTCTCAAGGTGGAGTTTGTTGATTTGTGATCCAAATTCTAGATATGAATACTAGGGGCAATGTTTCCGTAGCGAAGCGGAGGCTTGGGCCGGAGCGATGATTGCTGTGGTTGCACTTGACCCTGGGAGATATTCATTCCCTGTGTCTGCTGACCTTGATTGTAAGCAGTATGGGGCATTTGTGGCTGCTGACCTTGAGTATAGGAAGCTTGTGGCATTGGTGGTTGCTGACCTTGATTGTAGGCAGCCGTG
>KE372943.1:37067-48764 GCA_000418225.1 Zizania latifolia | reverse complement strand
GCCAGACCGAACGGCAGCCACATGAACATGGCGAGCGCGTTGCCGGCGGTCGGCCGGAACGCGAGGCGGCCGTCGTGGAACACCATTGGCTTCGGGTACTTGTCCCTCGGCAACGCCGACCACCTGGCCTTCTCCTCCCGTGTCACCAGGTACACCTCCTGTTTACACGTATAGTGCCCACAATTAATGTTAATTCTTCGCGCCAAATTAATAAATATTATGCTTTGTTTAGTTTAAAAATAAATCTCCCTCCTTAATTTTCCCAAGTAAATTAACCCCATGCATCATGTTTAAGCTTAACACAAAGCATGGAATTTTTGTGCATGTATGGTACCTTGCAGCAATGTGAGAGATGATGTTGGAGAAACTCCAGTGAGGCAGAGAAGCCAACCACATCAACTCCCATCTTCTTCTCCTCCTCCAGCAGCAGCAGATGCTGGTCTTCTTCCTCCTCCATGAGGCCAGTGTAGAACCCCCATAGCACCTTCATCTCCCTGCCTACAACCACCTCAGCCTGCAAGTACTCCTTCAAGAACCCCTCGACCATGACCCTAGGCATCTTGGTGACACAGACCCTCCTCATGGCTCTCCTCATCACATCAAACCCCTCCTCCCCAACATCCTCCATGAACCACTTGGGCAGCACGGCGCGCCCGGCCCGGAACCGGCTTGCCCGCAAACCGCACAAGGACACCATGGCCATGACCTTCAAGGCCACGCCATTGCTCATGCAGCAGAGCAAAGGGTAGAGGAGGAGCAGCACAAGGCCTCTGAGGAACCCTCCTGCCTCTAGAGCCACAAGCATGAAGTAGGGGAACAAGGAGGGTGACCTAAGGAGACCGCCCTCGACGTCGACGACTAGGGTTTGCGCGGCAAGCTTCTCCATCGTCGGAGGGGAGGAGGAGAAGGAGGAGGACTTGTGCAGCAAGGAAGGGTTTTGTGGCAGTGCAGATGATGATCTGGAGAGCGGCTTCCCATGCAAGAGCAGGGAGGAAGCTAATGCAGAAAACAGCCTCTGTGTCAGCTTCCTCTTGGCCATGCTGCTGGCTACGTATAGTATAGTAGTGTTGCTCAAAGGGCTAGCTACCTAACTCTGATTGCTGAGATGATTGCTGTGGTAGTAGCCTAGCACTGGGTTGAAGTGAATTGGGGAGCTAGGGGCAGATGGTCCCTTATATAGACGATTAAAGACAACGACTTGCTGGATATCCTGCTTGATCATGCATGAAAGAGCTAGATATGATAGTTGTCAGCTAGGTTAAGTCCCATACTTATACTTCTATCCACCAGCTTGTCAGCAGGACATGCATATAGACACATGGTCCTTTTGTGACAAACTATACATCTAAGAAATGAGAAGGACATTTGTACGGTGCAACTTTTACCTCTTAAATTAATTTAAGCTATTGATTTTATTTAAAATAAAAATTAAAAGTAATTTTAATTATGTGTTGACCGGCTATTTTCGGTTGCCTTTCATTGATAGAGTTCGTAATCTCGTGATGATGGTTGATTGCTGTTAATACAGTGTGTGCTTAGAGGTGTGTACCCTTTTCGTGACCGTCACAAGGTCAGTCCATCTACGATTCTTTGCTCCTAAAGTTACGTGCATCAGTTGACTTTCGTGCTGAAGTTGCATGTATCGTTGAGCAAAGTCCAGAGAGACATTTGCATGCATTTAGAAGGATAAAACAGATTAAAAAATATTAATAATTATAAACTACCTATTATCTTCTAAGACGTAATAGATTGTCTTCTTTAATTACAGAAAGATATGTATGATTCATATTTATTTGGGTAAGATGTAATAGGTTGTCTTCTTTAATTACAGAAAGATATGTATGATTCATATTTATTTGAGTAAGATGTAATATGTTGTCTTTTTTAATTATAGAAATATATGTATGACTCATATTTATTTGGGTAAGATGTAATAGGTTGTCTTCTTTAATTACAGAAAGATATGTATGATTCATATTTATTTAGGTACGGTGAACTGTAAATTAAAAACTGATATGTCATTTTCCAGAATATAATCTTAAGATTGATCATATATCACACTAGTAAATGATTAAGATTGATCATATATCACACTAGTAAATGATTACTAAATGCATGTGGCAGGAAGAAAGCGATTGTTGCATGCTATATCGCTGTAGAAATCAATTGAGCTTCTTGCATTGTTCAGTCCGACGGTTGCATTCCAACCACACTAGTACTCGCTATTCAGTCTGAAACTCTGAAGTCTGAAGTCTGAATCATTCATGCAAGGTCTCTTTCCCCGAGTAATACAGTATTCATTAGGTCGGCACATAGCGGTCAAAATACCGTTAAGTACTACGACCTAGGCACAATCAAACAGCTGCCGAATCGTGAAAATTGCAGCAGGTTTGGCAAATATGAAAGACCAGAGCAGCTTCCTGCTGTTTCTTTAAAGAAGAAGCTGAATTTTTTTCAGCAGTGATATACACTGGAATTAATAAACTAAAACCTGCACACGTAGTGGCGCTGGATGGTGGCCAATGATTTGTGCGTGATTTGCGTGCGAAAGTGTCATTTTGATCGAGATCTATGGAGCATGCAGCCAATGGAGTTTGTTAGTGTACCTGGAAGAAAATATGTATGAGTACCACAAGAAAAAGAGACTGGCTAGCTGCATGCAAGAGGCATGCTTCCATCGCTGACGACGACGATGCAACCATCGATTTCAATTGCAGGTTTATACAATCATAAACACTCACGACAAGTCGATCGAGCAAGATGGTGAGATTGAATTTCTCTAGGTCTAGAGCCCACGACTTTTAAGAACACAGACATATAAAAATATAGAAATAGAAGAAACATAGAATTGGATTTCACTTATTGAATGCTAAGGAAACAAACACAACTAAAAAGTCAAAACAAGTGTTTGGACTTGTCACATAAAAAGTACAGAAATTTTGAGGTTAGAAAATTTATTTATTAGAGAGAGAAAGAGAGAAGATGCATTGTAACATATACTACTTTAAAAATAACTAGTGATGGTGACAGCAGTGAATCTGTCACCACCACAATCCTTCTCATTGACACGTGGGTCTTCATCGTCATTGACACGTAGTGACATATTATTCTTTTAATATTGTAATTTTTTGTCCGTTGCAACGCACGGGCACTCAACTAGTTATAAAAAAAATTAAACATGAGGTTAGAATTCCTCTAAAACATGGAGAAAATTTTCCTATCCTATGAAATTCCTTTCAAGTACAATCTATAATCCAAATGGTTCTTGTAGAAATTTTTCCTTGGGATTGAATTTCTCTGTATACTTTTCATTAAAAAATCGTAATCCAAGAGAGGCCTAAATTAAATTGCTCTGTTTTGAAGGACGCTGCACGCAACAAGATACAAGAAGAGAAACATTGGAAGTTAAGTTGCCTAATACGATCGATGAGATAAGCAGATTTAAAAAGCAAACTTGCTTATTGATGCGTCGCTCGCTCGTTGCAGGAGATTAAAAAAAGCTTTGTTTAATTTTGCTAATTAACTGACACCAAACTTGTTAGTTATCACTCAATCACTCGTACAGTGCCTGTAAGATTGAACAAATTAAGGCATGTGTGAAGTGAAGCTAGCACTGTTTCTTCTTTAATAACAAGTGTGCAATCGATCGTTGAGTATTTGTCAGCAATTTAACCCCTTGTTGGTGGGTGGTTGTTGCCACATAATTAGGCACGTTGGTTTAATCTCTGCAGCCAATTTCACATATGTCAATATTTTTTAAAAAGAAGCAGGATATATTAAAAAAGACAAGAAAGAGTATATAGAAGCAACCTCAGGGTACTCCGATAAAACAACAAACAAGGAGCAGCAAGCAACAGAGGCTACTCCGCAAAATCAAAAGGAAAACACCAGAAAAAAGAGAGGAAGGAAGCAAACTAGATCAAGCCCTCGCTAAAGGCTGAGCATCACTGGGCAACGTCCTGAGCAATCAAATGAAAAGTCTGAAACACAGTTCTTGCTTCTCCTTAGAAGATGCGGCGATTACTTTCATTCTAAAGAATTATTGTAGCACGAATATCTTGTATGATAAACACACCTACTAGTATAGCGTAGTGAAAGATTAATCTATAATATACATTCTGTTATTATAGGACAACAATGTTTGGTATTTTAAGGTTTGATGACACAAATGTTCGATGGTTATCGTTATTGCTGACAAAGATCGAAAGTTCAGTCGACACATGGTAGTTTAGGGCTTCCATGGTGGTACGTACGCCAGCAACGAACGCGGCCGGCCGGCCGGCCGAGCTGCCAAACCGCCGGTTAGGCAGGAAGGAAGGAGGTAGGGTTGCTCACGCGCGTCAACAACGAAGAAAGAACACGAGACGCATGTACAAACGCGCACGAATTTCAGAGCGAACACAAGGAATTCCTCCCATAGATTGGGACCTTCTTGTCCCTGACCACAACCTAATTTTGTCTGGAGCTCATATTTATATTACTTAGCTTGCCTGGGATTCTTCATCACTCTTCCTCTCTTTTGTGGTCAATTCAACGCGCTCTGCAACTATGCATGACCTGCTGTATCGATTCAAACACCAAATAGGTGACAGGAACCTGAAATATGGCATTGACATGCTACTTTACTACTTTTCAGCTGCAGGGTTTAGCTCTTCTTCTTCTTCTTTTTCTTCGTAGCTAGCTGGTATGCTGGTAACGGTACGTAGTGTTCAACGTCACTGTTAGGTTTCTGCTGTCTTTCAAGGCATCGACCTTGTGAATTTGTGATCGATGATAATCGATGTGTCTCCTTGGCTTTCTTCTGACGCGACGCTTCAGTCGCTGCACGATTAGCGCCTTGCTGACACGAGGATTGATTGATAATTTTTTCTTGCAAGTGGAAAGATTATTTTGCGAGGTTGATTGCACAATGGGGTTAAGTAAGTGATGCGACAGAGTTGGATCATGATTTCTCTTTCTTATGTTCAAGTTATAGTTTGTTTTTAATTTATACATAAGAATTAAATAACTTTGTTATTCGTAATTATTCTATTTCCGAATAGATGGATTGTTTATTTGTAAAATGGCTAACATTAATTTGATAAGAGCAAACCTGAAAGAAAAGATAAAAATGTACACGGAAGTTCTAAAACGGATTATATTTAGGAAATATTTGAAAAAACTAAAACATATTTTATAAGGAATCAAATGTGGTATTTTTTTTTAAGAAGGCATGTGGCACACCCTATCCTGATACTATTCTCGCCTGGGCACGCTCAACGTCGAAGTTCTGATGGGATCTCGTGTCAACTTGCTCACATCCCTTTCACATGTGGTATTTATTATAACTCTAACTCTAACAAGTAACTCATAAATCGTTAGATTTGAAGTTACCAATAAAAAATCTAATTAAATTATTTTAATCATCTACTTACAAAATTGGAGTTGGAGCATCCATACGAAATGGGACTTTTAGCCTGCTCAAAAGTCACACGATAAGCTACTGAAAGTGTGTTGATGCAACGCATCACGCGAGGGAAAAAAAATTGCAAAGACAATGTGGAAAATATGAAGGTCCATGCTGGAAAAAAAATCTCTGCATAAAATTCAGTGATTGCAGTTCATACCACTGTTGTCAAGTTGGTCAATCTGTGGTTGGACTGTTGGTGGTTACAGTAGCAATCTGCATCCTGCAAGATGATATAACTTGTGCAGATTTTAGATATGTTGGCATTATGCTCTGCAATCTTTGCTTCTGGGAGACGAACACTACTTATCAGCATTGAATTCAGACATGCAAAGATCTGAACTGATGAGACGATAATGAGCAGCACTTGCAAATTGCAATAGATTGGAAGGGAAAACATGTTGTTTGCATTCTACATGTGCTTTGTCTGCTCCTTATCTCGGAGTTCCTGATGAAAGGAGGTTATCACGGTTTCTTCGTTTGAAAGATTAGCATTGGTCAGAGTAACTGTTCTCTGCCTCTCAACAACGGCATGGGAGACGTTGGAGGATTAAATTGCGTAGACACGAGGTCTCTACAGGGTTAGGGTGGATGGAGCTTGGGTGGAAGCTCCATCCCTACCTGCTTATTGTTATGAAAATTGCTATAAAATTATATAATGATATTTAATTTTTTTGAAAAACAAACATTAGTCAAAGTAGCTTTTCTATGCCTCTTAGCCTTGTCAGTAAGGGCATGGGGAGATGTTGGAGAATTAAATTATGTAGAGAGAGGGGCAGAGGCAGCGTTAGGGCGGATAGGGCTTGAGCTCCACATATAGAATTCTAGATATGGAATTGTATGAAAATCTTATAAAAGTTTGAATGATTAGTTAAGAATAGTTAGATCAGTATTAGACGTGATATATCAACTATGCCCCTACGTAGAGATGAAGTCAATGATGCAATGCTGAAAAAAAAACAGTGGTTTACTTCTGAAGTTGCTCTGCTTGTTTGTTTCTTCAAGAAAACAAAATGAGTTGCTTAGACGAATAGTTGTTGAATGAGCATGGAGACTAATACATGTGTACATCATTTGACGATGTATCATATGTGTTTAAGGAGAATTTTAAGTTATAACCAAATTATGTTGGATCGTTCATTACTGTTAATCTAACGGTTTAGATTTAAATAAGTTGACATATTACCTTCTAGGAGGTAAAATGTCACATTTCCTATTGTTTTTACGTATATGTATGTAGAATTTGATTTTTACATGTAGAGTATATATTATTTGATTAAGCAAAAATCATCATACCAAACCAAAAAATGAATCATTTCCACCTAACCAAACTCTGCCTAAATACGCGTGCTTTTGGAACTATGTCAGTTCAAGATGCGAGCCGTCGTTCCAGTCGAATACCACCCCGAAGCAAGCGGCAGAGCAGAGGGAAGTGAGGCCAAGCTCCACGCCTCGCCTCGCCGTCTCCGCCCATGGCCACTATAGCGCGCCTGCCTCACCGCCTCCTCGCGTGCACGGCCGACCTCCGCTCTGCCTCGTTTCTAAAGGTATATCCATGCTTCTTTCATATGGCTCCCTCCTCCTCCGCTTCCGCGCCACTTGATGAGCCTAGGGTGTATGTCGAAAATAAAGAGGATAGGACGTAACCCACTATAGCCGGTTACTATAAATTCAATTTTATTTAATTAAGTATTATGGTTCATTTGAAGTCTTACCTCCTCTTAAGAGGTACATGTTGTACCATAAATGCTTTCTTATATAATGGCTTCTCTTTCTCTTCCGCAATTTCACTGCTCTGTTTTTTCTTCCTCATCCCTTTTACACTCTTGATATTAAGAGAGGAAAGGGGACTTATGAATAAATTGACACTATATGTTTTCTCTCTCATAATTTGTGATGATTTGATCATTTGTATATGCTATTTTTGTTGAAGATATATTGGGATTTTGTCGCTCCCGGTTGTTGTTTGCTCTCAAGTAGCCACCTTAATATCTAAACCATATTGATTTTTTTGTTTTCCTCCAACATCTCACCTCCTCAAAGCTAGAGTAAAGATATAATTTTAGTTTTAGGAAGTGTGGGTAGCTAGCTCCTACTAGTAAACACATAGAAGCGCACATCGATTGAGCATTGTCATGAAGCAATTAATATTGAGTGTGGCATGGCATGCATATATGCTGATAGAAATGAAGCATCATGTTCATGTGAGCGAAAATAAGAATCCCGTAGTGAATGCACCAATTCATCTGTTCTTACCCGAAACTACTCTCTCGAAATGAATGGCTCTGATCATCACATCATAAGGAACAACTCTTTCGCTGTTTTGTTCACCGAATGTTCTGAGTGTTGCACTGATGACGCAGATGTTAAAGTTAATTTGATTGACTTGGACAACGTAAGATATTCACACGGGATCCATTAATCAGGAAGACAATATTGAGATGAGGTAAAACTATGATTTACAAATGCAAACTGACTCCAGCATAAGATATCTATGAATACAAATTGAACTTTGTGACAAAGCATTGTAGTTAGCTACATGTTTGGTTTCTGGCTTGTGACAAAACTGCAGACCTTCCTAAATCAGTCCACATCTTTCGTAACTGGTTCTGCTTAATTTTATAAGGCCATGGATGCATAGTCCCTAGCTTTAATTGTTTGGAAATATTTGTCCATCTGATCTGCCAATGACCTCCATGAATCTGATCTGAACCCTTCAATTCAAAGCAATGCTTGTCGAACCTTATCTATCTTAATCTTATTGACGACCTAATTTCATAGTTGCAAAGCGGATGGTTTGTTAGGACCGTGGAGATGGCTCGGTTTATCAGTGTAATGAAATCCACTAGTGAAAGCATTCTTTCTGTCTATCCCGCTAAGCATTTGCATGTCCAATCTCATTAAAATACAATTATCTTTGTTTCCTGTGTATACAGTGCCAGCCCTATGTATTTAGGATGGCAAGCATGTCCATTGTTCTGGGAATGGATTTGCTAATTACTTTGTTAATCTGTCTATATACACTTTTTGCATCTTATTGAACATGTTTATCTTTTGTAAAGACCATGTTGGATACCAGTTTAATAAATTAAGAATTAAAAAAATTATATGGGTTCATATTTGTTATCAATCCCGTTGCTTTATCAAAAGAGAGAAACTATCTACCTCTTACTTGACTGTGTACAACGATGCCATTATAATAATTATTAGCGACATATAGATAAATACACAGTCACAACTGAGAATTTAGCCGAAAAAATTGTTTTTTTGTTTCGCAGCCTCTTCACCTGCTAATGTTCTCTTGTAGTGCTTTGATTGCATGTTATGCATGTCTTCGATTGACTGCTCTTGGCCGTCTTCGTCCTCCCTCTCCCTCTCTTGCCACTAATAGAGGTGTAGTTACTTGTAGGGAGTGTGATACAATGAACACTTTTCTCACATAATATGTGATTACCACTTATACGTTGTCTACGTAAGACATAAAAAGGAGGAGATCTGTTCTTAGTAGATCGTTGTTGTTGAGTTGTCATCCATCTCTTGCAATCTCGAAGCCATACTACTATTTTGGTTTTCTCAAATCTCTCACATCCTCAAGGATGGAGTACGGACTAGGACAGTCATAGTTTAGTAAGTATGTGTAGCTCAGCTAGTAAGCACATAAAAGCGAAATATTACCTTGAAGCATGGAGCGATCAATATCTAATAAGCAGACTGGGAGGAGAGGCAGAAGGACCTGCATATATATAAGGCAGGATATGGCAACATCTGCAAATGAGTTGTAGCAGAAGAAAAAACGTATATAAGCATGAGCGGTGAGAGTGTGGCATGGCATGCATATATGCTGAGAGGAATCCTGCATCGTGTCTATGTGACTTCAAATTAAAACCCCATGAATGCATCCATTTATTTGTCGTTCCATATTGTGTACCTGAAAATCGTCTCATAATGAATGATTCTGATTACCACATCATAAGGAATATATGAGCACTTTTAACATACTTCATATGTATTATGGTAGAAAAATAAAGTCTTTGTAGCACTATTTGTCCTTCGTGTCATTCTTTCTCGTTAGATTTTTTTACTCCTCTGTCTCATAATAGTTGAGTGATGTTTAACTTTATAGTTACATCTAGTGCGTCTGACAGTTTAGTTCAGATGCTTATCACGCGTTCATATTGACATCAGAGCAAATCTCCGCTTCTCTTTTCAATTCCAGGTTACAAATGTACCATTTTTGTTTTTCAATTCCAAATCACAATTCTGGTTTTATAGTTAAATAGAACTATTCAATTTCTAGGGTTTAAGTAGACTTTGTTTTTTCAAAGGAAAAAAGGAAAGCCTTTTTTCTCTACCGATGGCCGCTCCGCCCGCTGCCGCAGCACGGGTCACCTCCCCTCCAAGCGCCGCCGGCGAAGCAGAGATGCCGAGGAGGCCGAGGGGCCGGAGGAGGGGAGGCCCGCGCAGCGGCAGTCAAGGAGAGTGAGGCGGCGGCGGGAGCTCGCGGGCAACCCTGCGGAGGGGTTCTCAGTCACCGGCGACGGTGCGCGGCGTCTGCGCACGCACCTGTGGCACGCGAAGAGGTTCTCCATGGAGAGACGATGGGGCTTCGTCTTGCTCATCGGTGCCAAGGGAAGGTAAGCGGCGAACATGTTCTGTTAATACGATTGATTTGGTTCGTTGAAGGATTGCAAGGACGCTTATCTGACCTGTCTGATCTGTGTAGAGGGGAATGAGATATCTTACTGAATTTTCCGTGTCGAATTGTTCAGTAGCTACTAGCTTAACCTGAATCCACTACAAGCTGAAAGCAGTTCGGTTCTAGCCACTACACTGGCATTGCTGATTCATGCTAAAATAGTTCGCATCATCAGTGGCGGAGCTTGGAGAGAAAATTTGAGGGGGGCAAACAATATAGAGGGGCTGTTCCAAACTTTAATTAGCAAAATCACATAATTGTGTCTGCTAATACCATGCAATTTCATAATTGTTGGGGAGGTCAAAGCTCACCTTGGTCTCCACTATCCTCTGCCACTGCTCATCATTCCACTGCAGCTTGCTTC
Source organism: Zizania latifolia (assembly GCA_000418225.1). NCBI lineage: Eukaryota > Viridiplantae > Streptophyta > Magnoliopsida > Poales > Poaceae > Zizania > Zizania latifolia. Next base: position 38,258 of record KE372943.1, on the reverse strand, counting down.
CCATTTTGGATTTTTTTTAATGTGAGTTTATCTTCTGAATTAGTAGAGAAGTTCCATATCCCTAGCTCATATATAGGGCTAAAGCCAAAGTTTATGTGCTTGTTTGGTGGTTCATAGGACAACATTAGCTGCTTTGTTTAGGCAACACTTCTAGTAGCCCAAGATAAACCAACTTGAATAGCAAACAAACTATGAAACCATTGATCTACTGGTTTGAAGCATCTGCATTGTCAAGTTATGTGAGGTGTTTGCAATGAGAATGCTACGGTAGTTACATATTTACCACAAAAGGCATAGGTAGAAAAGTATTTGAAATAGCAACTATGACTTAATTATATTTTCCAGCTTTGGCGTGTCAGGGGTCCTCATTCTGAAATTGTTAGGCCTGTAACATACATACGGCGTCCATTTTTAAGTGAGAGTGACACTGTGACAGATTGGAGTCTGAAGATGGAGATTTGTCCAATTCTCAAACAAGATTTGATGAAGGAAAATGTAGTTCTCTGCGATGCCAATTATGGATATGGATCCATCCTGCTGCCCTCAATGAAGGGCTTGACGCATTAAGAATCTCATGTGAGAAACAGGTGAGTTTTTTTTTTCTGTAAGGCTGTAGCCTGCAGCCTTTGAGGTTTGAGATAAGTAACATTTCTTCAGTAATATTGGTTCATTTTATTCATTTGTTTATCTTAACCACATATTCATTTGCTCAAGGATTTAAAAAGTTAACAACTCACGGCAAACACACGTATGCATCAAGACTTGAGTTTAAGATGAATAAAATAGTGCACTGCATGTTGTTTGTTTTGATTGCTAGTCCCCTTGTTGAAACATAGTTATAAGTTTGGGTTCTGTGTTTTGACCAGAAAATGCTATCCTTTTTTTCATGGTTGACAGAAAGGTAGCAAGTTGCGGGTATATATTGTTATGAATATAACTTGATGTAGGCCTGATATATATACATGTACAGAAGGAGTACAATTGTACAAAAGGAAATATATCAAAAGAAAAGCAATAAGCTATCCATATATATCTTGTTAGTATCTAGGGCTGTAGGCACTTGAGAAAAAAAATACAATTTGATGACCTTAAGGGACAATTATCTTCTGTTGGTTATTTGAACCCTAAAAGTCTAACCCCACAACTTAATTTTTTCATTCTGTGTAATGCTTACCTCATAAAACAACACCC